>JAVSCE010019742.1:0-20663 GCA_032199065.1 Smutsia gigantea | reverse complement strand
ATTACAATAAATATGTTATTCAAGGACTGACAGGAGAGTTCTGTTTTTCCATGACATGAGACTTGAAAAAAAAAAGAAAGGGGTAAATTATTCTGTAGTTTGCAGAGTTAGGAAGAGAAAAAGAACATCTCCATTTTTTTATGACATCTGCCTGCAAAAAGACATTGTATGTCTTCAGACCACTGATTTGAAGTAGGAGTCTGGAGTAGGCCATGATACTAGGAGAAAAGGTGCTTTTGGAAAAACTCCTAGCCTTGATTTCCTTTTTATGGGTCACAGTTTCCCAATGAGGATGTCATCGTGTTGAGGACCACTTTCAGTTTTGTAAAGATCAAGAGTTTTTTCAGTCCTTGCTCCAAACAGGAGAGCAGAGAGGCTCTCCTGAGACAGTGCCATCTAGTGGGACTAGTGCAGCCGCGTGGGCTGTCTCTGAGTTTCTCCTAACCATAACATTTTCAGTACTTTTTGATGTCCGTAGAAGGAAGAAACTTCGTGCCACTGTGAATTCTTTCCTAGTGGACAGGAGTGTTTTAAGTAGCTGAAGTCTTTGCACCTTGTAGTTGTTATAGATCTTCTGTCATGTTGCTTCAAGTACGTTACACCTGCAAATTAAGTACACATCGCAAAACTTAGGCTAAAACGAAATGGCTAAGCCACCATGTTTATTACTTATATTTTAGTTGCTCTATACTTATATTTAGGTTTCTTACTTGAAAAGTTTAAGTTTTCTTGAGTATTTCATTTATATGCATTTGTTTTCTCTTTCTTTTAGCATATTTATAAATACTGGTAACCCAAAAGCATTTGTTTTACACTTTGGGGTGCACTATGTGGTTTTTGTTTATGAGCTTGGTGCTTTCTGTCATGAGTTGGTGATGGAGGAAAGTAGCCTAACGTGCACTGAGAAGCTATAGCTGACCTGCCTTCTCTAGTCTAGCTTCTTAAGAGGACCTGCAGCCCCCTCTTAGTGTTTTGAGATGGTAAGGTTAAATTGGGCTGTGAACTTATTTGTTCATTTCTTGTTGTTGACCTTGTATATAAGCCATCCTACTTCTTTTTTTTTAAGGTCTCTAACTTTAAGCATTGGATAATCCTTTTCCAGTAATATAAAACTGACTGTACCTTGTTTCCAGTGGGGGCCTATTGCAGTTTATAGTCCATACTTTGCTCCCTTTTACAAGCTAAGCACAGGTAGTCTTTGATTCTGGACACTGTGAAGTAGGGAGAATTCCTCCCTTTCACGCACTGTTTGTGATCTGTACCTAGTTGAATTTTAATGCTAATATAATAGCAAATACTGACATAGCATGTACTATGTGCCAGATACTGTTCAAGTACAATGAAAGCAATTAGAAGTGAATCTAGGCCTTTCATAACAGGGATACTAGTCTTAATAACTTTGTCTTTTTTTATAAGATATCCTTCCCGATGCCCACTGCATTGCTTCCCACCAGTTGATTTGATTTATAGATTTACCAGAGATTCCTTTATTTGCATTTGTATTATAATTATGTAATTTGAAATAAAACTGTGTAAACCAGTGAAGTATGATTGTAAAATGAAAGAATTGTTGATCTATGAAAACTAACTGCTTGGAAAGATTAAATACAAGGTGAGTCAGTAAGAAGATATCTATAAAAATTTACAAATTTTTTTTTTAATCTGGAAGAATTTTTTATTTAGATCCTTGGCAAGTATCTTTTAAGTCTTGCTTGTGCTCCACTTTTAAAGAAATCGAAACTGGAAATTGTGGATGATGCACTATGGGTGTGGTTTGGATGAGGCTGTGGAACCATAATCAGTGGATCTATAATTCAAAAGGACTCTGTCAAAAGACTGGCAACAGAATATACATTTACATGTTTTAGGTTCAGAGAAAATGTTAAACGTGTTTTTTTTTAGATTCCTCACTGTAACCTACTTTTTTGATTAATGTCATTGGTTTCAGTTGTATTGAGTTAAAAGGATTAGGCAGTATGTGGATGGTATTGAAGAGCAAAATGAGAAGACATGAAAAGTGGGCCTGTTTTGGCACAGTAAGAACCTTCACATTATAGAGCCCCCAGTAAGACTGTATACTTCTTTTTTTTTTGACTGTATACTTCTAAATAGTACGACATAGTAGATTTTTTTTTCACACAGTGGATTTTTGATGTCCTCTTTAAAATGATCTCTTCCTTAACCTTTTACAGATTTGTGAGTCTGACACATGATTAAGTAAAGTAAAATTTAACTTCTGAGAAGATGTTTAGCCAATTGATAACCTTTCTCTTCTGTAGTCAATTACATCAATTGGGTGTCAGTGATAGATATCTAGTGTTAGCTATTTCACATACCAATGCCAATAATTTTGTCTTTAAAATATGTTTAGGTAGTTTTCATTTAATATGTAGTTAGACAATGCTTAAAAAGCATAAATGCTGAGAAATAGTCTGTACTTACACTGGTGAGTTTTAAGGAACTATTGATAAATGTATTAGGTTTGCCTTTATTTTCTCTTTTCCCTTTGATTTACTTTAGTATTTAATTCTGCCCTCATTTCACAAGTAGTCAAGTCTCAACTTAGGTCTCTTTTTTTCCTGAAGTTTCTCAAGCATATGTCCCCCCCAACTTCTACTGCTTTAATAGCCAGTCTCTCCTACTCCATTAATCTTTCCATAAACTGCCACCAGTTATAATTCTAAAAATACCAATATTACTGTTTTACATCCTTGCTTTAAAGGTCTCCATTGCCTGCTGGATAAAGTTAAAACTCCCTCTCCTAACTATTCAGTTTCACTGCCAGTTATTTACTCCACCTGCTGTGCACTGCTACCTAACCCATGACTGATCTCCTGACCTGTAATGTTAGCAAACAGGTTTATGCTGTCTCCTCTTCCTTTCCTTTTTATTTGCCTGATGAACTTTCATTTAACTCCTCAAGACATAATCCTGTTGTCTCTTCTTTATAGCTTTTCCAGATACCCCCGCCATTCTAATTGTATTATCTTATTATTAGTCCTTGATGGTAACATACTTCTGTTGTAACATATCATTTGTTTCCCGTTAGTCCCTTGAGAATATGGATGACGTCTTTCTCTCTGACTTTTCAAATGCTTACCACATTGTATACACTGAATAAATCTTCATTGAATTGCAAAAGAGAAGAATAAAATAGGGTTATTTGTCAACCATATAGGTATGGTCTGCTCTAGCTTTTTATTTTAATCTAGTCTCAAAACTCTTGTTTTTTAATTGGGAGATTTAGTTCATTTACATTTAATGCAGTGACATATATTTGGGTTTAAGTCTTTCTTATATTTAAACCTTTCTTATGCTTCTTTCACCTTCTTTTGAAATGATTTTTTTCCATTTATTCTCCACTGTGAAATAGAGAAATAAGTATTCTTATAATTTTTATTTCCCTTATCTTCAAATTTTTGTCGGTTATGTTATTTTTAACATTCTGTTGTTCCCTCCGCTAGTTTGAAAGTTATGTACTCTCATTAGTTACCACAGAAATTATAACATGTATCCTTATCAGAGATTATTAATGTCAGTCAATATCTTTGCCCTCCTCTTTGTCAATTCAGGGGCCTTGAAGATTTAATTCCATTATTCCTCCCCTAACTCACATACTATTGTTCTATATTTGTCTCTCTACATTTTTAATTAATAGACTTTATTTTCAGAGCAGTTTTAGGTTTACAGAAAATTGAGCAGATAGTACAGAGTTCCCATGTGCTCCTTCTTCTACCCCTCTTGGCTATTATTAACATCTTGTATTATGCAGATTTGTTACAACTGATGAACCAATAATGATACATTATTGTTAACTGAAGTCCCTCATTTAACATTAGGTTTTACTCTTTGTGTTGTACAGTTCTGTGAGTTTTGATAAATGCAAAAAATGTCATGTATCCACCATTTGTATATATATTTTTGAGTCCACAGATTATTATTGAGTCTGGTTTACATAGTCAGTGTTCATTTAGCCTAACCTACATGTTTACCAGTTTATTCTTCATTCCCTTTTGCATCTGTTCTTCATGCCTTTTTGCATCTCTGACTTTCTATCTGAAATACGTTTTCTTTTGCCTGAAATACATCTATTGGAATTCTTCTAGTGTGGGTCTGCTAGTGATTGTCTCCCCGTTTTATCTGCTTTAAAATGTCCGTTTTTTACTTTTTTTGAATGGCAATTTTGTTAGGCTTAAAATTCCAGGTTGGCTATTAGTTTCTTTCAATACATTGTTCACTGTTGTCTGCTGGCTTTCATTATACCCTTTTCATTTTTAGTCTCATTGCCATTCTGCTGAAGGTAATCTGTTTTTTCTATGTCCATTTTTGAGGTTTTTCTCTTTGTCTTTGATTTTCTGCACTATAAAGTGGGGATGAGAGATCTGTCTAGGCTGCTGACTGTCTTTTTTCCTTTTATTTTCCTATGCTTTATTTATATCTGAATTTTTTTGGGAACCTGAGCATACACTTTTAAATCATTTTTAGAGTAGTTTTAGGCCCACCGCAAAATTGAGTGGAAGGTATAGAGATTTCCTATATACTCCCTGCCCCCTTATTACATGCACAGTCTTCCCCATTATCAGCATCCCCCAACAGAGTAGTACATTTGTTAAAATCAATGAACCTATACTGCCATGTCATGATCACTCAAGTCCATGGTTTACATTAGGGTTCACTCCTGGTGGTGTACATTCTGTGGGTTTGGTCAAATGCACAATGGTGTGTATCTGTTATAGTATAATACAGGGTAGTTTTACTGCCCTAAAATTCATTTGCGCTCCAACTGTTCCTCTCTTCCTTAACGGTGGCAACTACTGATCTTTCTACTGTCTCCATAGTTTTATCTTTTCTGGAATGTCATATAGTTGGAATCATACTGTATTAGCCTTTTTAGATTGGCTTCTTTCAGTTAGTAATATTCATTTAAGTTTTCTTTTTTAAGGCTGTTAGCTCATTTTTTTTTAATCACTGAATAATATTCCTTTGTCTGTATATACCACAGTTCATCCATTCACCTGCTGAAGGATATCTTGGTTGCTTCCAAATACTAGCATTTATGAATAAAGCTGCTGTAAACATCTGTGTGTAGATGTTTGTGAATGATTGAATTACTTTTATTCTGCTTGGACTCATTGGACTTCTTGAATCTGTGGATTGCTACTTTTCATCAGTTCTAGAATACTCTTAAGCCATTGTCTCATATTTGCCTCTGCCTTATTCTGTCTTCTCCTTCTTGCACTCCATGTAAACACCTTAGCCCATCTTACTGTATTTTCTCTACCTCTTACCTGTCTTCTGTATTACTGACCTGTATTTCCCAGGGCTGAATACCGGGTACAGGCATATCTTTTATACTGTGCTTTGGTTTATTGCACTTAACTACACACTGAAGGTTTGTGGCAACCCTTCTTGAGCAAGTTGATTGGTGCCCTTCTCTCAACAGTATTTGCTCACTTCTCTTGTTTGTATCACATTCTGGTAATTCTCACAATATTTCAAACTTTTTCATTATTATATTTGTTATGGTCATCCGTGATCAGTGATAACTCACTGAAAGGTTGTATGATGGCTGACCTTTTTAGCAATAAAGTACTTTTAATTAAGGTATGTACATTGTTTTTTTAGACATAATGCTATTACACATTTAATAGACTACACTATAGTGTAAATATAACTTATATGCACTGGAAAACCAAGACATTCATTTGACTTGCCTTATTGTGATATTCACTTTATTGTGGTGGTCTGGAACCAAATCTGCAATATTTCTGAGGTATGCCTGTAGTCTGACTTACTTTCCACTTCTTTCTCTTTACATTTGTTTTACCTGCATAAACCTATCCATTTAGTTTTCACAATGGCTGGTTTATTTTTGGATTGCTCATATCCTGACAGGGTAGCCCTGTGCTCCTTGTTTAAAGTCTGCGGTTTTCCCAGACTCCCCCATTGGACAGGTCCTAGGCTTTGATTTTCTTCTCTTCCCATACTCCAGGGCCTCTTAAAATACAGCTCAGTTTCAAAGCTTTTTCTTTAGGATTAAATCAGCAAATGCCCTTAAGTAGAAAAATACTGTTTTTGAGCATTGAGCTTACCTTTTTGAGTTCTTGTCTTCTCCTGGAGCTTGGTATAGAACTCCTTACTTCCCCCTTTTCAGTCAGTAGTGTAAAACTCTCTAACACAGAAGTGCATGAACTCTTGTGCTACAATGGGTAAAGAATCCTCATTTTCCCCCTTGTGATTTTTCACTTCTCATTTGCTTCCTTCCTTCCTATATGTGGTCCATGGTGATGGTGTTGTCATCATTCCTGGCCATTAGAATCATTTATGTTATTTCTTATTCTCTGTTTACTTTTAGTTAAACAAAGATTAAATAGAAATATTTCTTGAAACTTATTTTTTTTAAAGGCAAGGAGAAGGAAAATTAATAAGGTATGTTACCAGTTATTTCTTACATCAACTGAGTCTAGGCATGATTTGGCTTGGTTGGTCTTGTTCTTCCTCTCTGCCTTGTCTGCATCTCAAATTGCTAGATGCCTCTTGGTGGTAGGTTTCACTTGGTCTTAACTACTTCTAGGTGTGATGGGATGGATCATTTAAGAATCTGCTTCCTAGTATGTTAGCCATGTTTAAATGCTTTGTAGGCTAATCTCTTTGACTTTTACAATACACTTGCCCCGTTTTTCTAATGCAGAAGGAGACTTGGCTTTTTCTGGTCCCAAAGATTCTTTCCTTAGACTTTAGGCACATTAAAAAAGAAAGGAGTACTTGGTGACTTTGGCCTGCAGGAGGGTCGCCTTCTCACCTCTGTCTCCTTTTGTTCACTTGAGAGTAGCCTTTAGAGTGGAACCAAGAGCTTCTGTTGTAGGGTTGTTTGGCCTATTACTCGCCTGCCCCTGGTCAGCTTTTTTGCCCTTGTAGAGACTTCCATGGGAAATCTTGTTTCATAATTTGAACTGTTCTTGCTTTCTACCTGAGGAACATTCCTTTGCAGATGAGAGTAGTTTGAAGGATCTGGGATACCAGTGAAAGCTCGTCATCTCAGTTTGATTTATTAGTTCTACCTGTTTTCCAAGGTTGTCATGACTAAGTCAGGCTCTGCTTTCTTCTGTATTCCAGTACATTCGTTTTCTAGAATCTTATCTTTACAGTTTAACAATACAACATAGTTATACTACATTAATCATCAGATGTAAGAGGTGGTATTACTCTCACAGATACATCTTGTGCTGAGAAATGCTCATAATCAAATGCTCACAGTAAGGGAATTTTGGTTGGTTTTGATAGCTTTAGAGACTTAATTGGTAATTTCTTAGGCAATTTGGGATACAGAGTTAAGAATAGAATAGTCATATCTTATTCTCTTAAAATACCCTTTAAAAAAAACTATATACACTGCAAAGTGTACTTAAATAGGCATAAAGTAGCCCTGGTCCTGTTACCTTCTAAGGAGTTAACTAGCTGTTTGACTTGGAAGTCAGTTCAGCTATGGACACTTCAAATTAAAAAAAATTTGTTTTGGATGAACCACACCAAAAGAGGGAGCCATATTTGAGATAGGGGAAAATAAAACTTAAAAATTCTGATTAGGTATTAATACTGTCAAAGAATGAGTAGTGATGTTAAAATACAAAACCCTCAGGAACAAAGGCCGAAACAAAGTGTTGCGGAAGTTCTTTCCTTATTAAGCCCTTCGTTATGTGTATTACAGGCTTTTGGGAATTTGGGTTGCAAATATCACGGGATCAAAAAAAATACCTTGTCCTGCCCATTGAGTGTACTCTGAAGACAGCAGCAGGAAACAGAGGTGGAGTATTTTTCTCTAAAAATACTCTCAAAGAAACAGTGATGTATCTTTTCTAATCCTAACTAGATGAAGGACATAGAATTTGGTATTAAGCTTCATTCTTTTTAAACTTTGCCATTCTCACCATGTTTGAGTGTACACTGACATTAAGTACATTCACTTTGTTGTGTGACCACCACTGCTATTACCTCAAGAGCCTTTTCCACCTTGTAAAACTGGAGCTCTTACAAACAGTGATTCCCTGTTTGCTCCTCCCCTCAGTCTCTGGCAGCCCCCATTCCTTTATGAATTTAACTACTTTAGAAATCTCACATGAGTGGAATCATACAGTATTTGTCTTTTTGTGACTGGTTTATTTCACTTCTTGTAATGTCCTTGTGCTTCGTCCACGTATCAGGATTACTTTTTAAAGGCTGAATAATATTCCAATACAGGTACCACATTTTTTCCGTTTATCTGTCAGTGGACACTTAGGTTGCTTCTACCTTTTTGGCTACTGTGAATAATGCTGCTATGAGCATGGGTGTACAAGTAATTTGTGTGAGTCCTTGCTTTCAGTTCTTTTGGGTACATATGCAGAAGTGGAATGGCTGGATCATACTAAACTTCACTCTTGTTGAGGCTTGATCTCCCCTCAGCCCTTTTCATCAACAAAGGACAGCAGAAAGTGGTGACTCTTTTTCTTTTAGTTCTTATTCAGTAAAAGTCTTAGCAATCTTAGAAAAATTTAACATCTGCCGAAGAACTAGTAATATTCAAATTGCATTTATTTTTTGCAAACACATGGTGTTATTGGCCCAGGAAGTTGAAGAACTAAGCTGTCATAGAACTTGGTGAGTTACATAAGATAGCCTTTTTTTTTTTACCAAAGCATAGATTAATTTTAGAATGCTGACAGCTAATGACTATCAAAATTTGCTGTACTAGAATTTTATTTTAACCAGGATTACCTCAAATATTAAGACCTGTGAAAACTGAATGTTGCCCACATAAAGACAACAACGTAACGGTGTCTGTTTTAATGGATGTGACCCATATGACTGATAATTTTACTTCTATAAAGAGTAAATACTTGACTTATATAAACTGCTGCCAGAGTTGGTGTTAATTTAGTTCCTGTTTTGTCTGACTCAAGAGGAATATTAAGGATTAATTGTGGAATTAAAATGTAATACGAAGGGCCAGTTGATCTCAGGAGATGGTACCTCCAGTTCAGGGATAGCTTCTGTTATCTTAGTTAAGTTTAGCAGCCAGAATTAGTGTTCAAATTTAGCAAAAGCCACTAGCATCAAACCAAACTTACTAACAATTTGTCAGCTATAAACAAGACATAAGATTGTCAATTTCTTATGAAAAGTCATTCAACCTACCTGCATGATTAATCTGGATAAGATGAAGGAAAAAAGGCATGACAGCTGTATTGGAATTATAGTGCCAAATTTTTCAGCAATTGAGTTCAGTCAGCTTTTACTGTTTGTACTGTGTTTAGGTGTTAGAGATTTAAAAAAAATCAGCTAGATGAACTATATACTCTTGAGGCCCTTATAATCAGGCCGAAACCAACTCAGAAGTCTATGGTACACTGCCGAGGGTGGATATGGAGATGTGAAAGTATTATTAGTCTAAAAGAAGGGAGCATAATTAATTTGCTCAGGGGTCAGATTATATGTGGAATGATGAGACTTTTTCTGTGTTGCTCAGAAAGATCACTGTAGATGTACAACCTTAGAAAAATACTGATAAAATATTATGAGTAAGTCAGAATGATAGTACAGATTAGCTTAGTTTTTTATTTTTATTTTTTTATTTTGGTATCATTAATGTACAATCACTTGAACAACATTATGGTTACTAGACCCCCTATTATCAAGTCCCCCCACATACCCCATTACAGTCACTGTCCATCAGCGTAGTAAGATGCTATAGAATCATTACTCGTCTTCTCTGTAAATACTGCCTTTACCGTGCCCGACACTGCTACATTATGTGTGCTAATCGTAATGCCTTCTTTCCCCCTTTATCCCTCCCTTCCCACCCGCTCTCCACAGTCCTTTCCCTTTGGTAACTGTTAGTCCATTCTTGGGTTCTGTGAGTCTGCTGCTGTTTTGTTCCTTCAGTATTTTTTCTTTGTTCTTCTTATACTCCACATATGAGTGAAATCATTTGATACTTGTCTTTTTCCGCTTGGCTTATTTCACTGAGCATAATACCCTCTAGCTCCATCCATGTTGTTGCAAATGGTAGGATTTGTTTTCTTCTTATGGCTGTATAATATTCCATTGTGTATATGTACCACATCTTCTTTATCCATGCATCTACTGATGGACACTTAGGTTGCTTCCATTTCTTGGCTATTGTAAATAGTGCTGCGATAAACATAGGGGTGCATACATATGTCTTTTTGAAACTGGGCTGCTGCATTCTTAGGGTAAATTCCTAGGAGTGGAATTCCTGGGTCAAATGGTATTTCTATTTTGAGTTTTTTAAGGAACCTCCATACTGCTTTCCACAATTGAACTAATTTATATTCCAACCAGCAGTGTAGGAGGGTTTCCCTTTCTCCACATCCTCGCCAACATTTGTTGTTGTTTGTCTTTTGGATGGTGGCCATCCTTACTGGTGTGAGGTGATATCTCATTGTGATTTTAATTTGCATTTCTCTGATGACTAGCAATGTGGAGCATCTATTCATGTGCTTGTTGGCCATCTGAATTTCTTCTTTGGAGAAGTGTCTGTTCAGATCCTCTACCCATTTTTTAATTGGTTTATTTGCTTTTTGTATGGGATTAGACAGTAATCCAGTTTCATTCTCTTACATGTAGCTGTCCAGTTTGGCCAACACCAGCTGTTGAAGAGGCTGTTATTTCCCTATTGTATATCCATGGCTCCTTTATCATATATTAATTGACCATATATGCTTGGGTTTATATCTGGGCTCTCTGTTCTGTTCCACTGGTCTATGGGTCTGTTCTTGTGCCAGTACCAAATTGTCTTGATTACTGTAGCTTTGTAGTAGAGCTTGAAGTCAGGGAGCATAATTCCCCCTGCTTTATTCTTCCTTCTCAGGATTGCTTTGGCTATTCGGGGTCTTTTGTGGTTCCACATGAATTTTAGAACTATTTGCTCTAGTTCATTGAAGAATGCTGTAGGTATTTTGATAGGGATTGCATTAAATCTGTAGATTGCTTTAGGCAGGATGGCCATTTTGACAATATTAATTCTTCCTAGCCAAGAGCATGGGATGAATTTCCATTTATTAGTGTCCTCTTTAATTTATCTTAAGAGTGTCTTTGTAGTTTTCAGGGTATAGGTCTTTCACTTCCTTGGTTAGGTTTATTCCTAGGTATTTTATTCTTTTTGATGTGATTGTGAATGGAATTGTTTTCCTGATTTCTCTTTCTGCTAGTTCACTGTTAGTGTATAGGAATGCAACAGATTTCTGTGTATTAATTTTGTATCCCGCAAGTTTGCTGAATTTAGATATTAGATCTAATAGTTTTGTAGTGGATTCTTTAGGGATTTTTATGTACAATATCATGTCATCTGCAAACTGGGACAGTTGAGTTCTTCCTTGCCAATCTGGTTGCCTTTTATTTCTTTGTGTTGTCTGATTGCCATGGCTAGGACCTCTAGAACTATGTTGAATAAAAGAGGGGAGAGTGGGCATCCTTGTCTTGTTCCCGATCTTAAAGGAAAAGCTTTCAGCTTCACGCTGTTAAGTATAATGTTGGCTGTGGGTTTGTCATATATGGCCTTTATTGTGTTGAGGTACTTGGCCTCTATACCCATTTTGTTGAGAGTTTTTATCATGGATGGATGTTGAATTTTGTAGAATGCCTTTTTAGCATCTATGGAGATGATCGTGTGGTTTTTGTCCTGCCTTTTGTTGATGTAGTGGATGTCTAGCTGCTTTTAAAAGTCTGTCTTTATCCTTGATCTTTGCCATTTTAATTATTGTATGTCTTGATGTTGTCTTCCTTGGGTCCCTTGTGTTGGGAGATCTGTGCACTTTCATGGTTTGAAAGACTATCTCCTTCCCCAGACTCGGGAAGTTTTCAGCAGTTACCTCCTCAATGACATTTTCTACCCGTTTCTCTCTCTTCATCTGTTACCCCTATTATGTGAATATTGTTCCGTTTGGATTGGTCACACAGTTCTCTCAATATTCTTTCATTCTTAGAGATTCTTTTTCTCTCTGTGCCTCAGCTTCTTTATTCCTCTTCTCTAATTTCTGTTCCATTTACCGTCTCTTCTACTACATCTAATCTGCTTTTAAATCCCTCCATTGTATGTTTCATTTCAGATATGGAATTTCTTAATGATTGAATCTCTGACTTAAATTCATTCCTGAGTTCTTGAATATTTTTCTGTACCTCCATAAGCATGTTTATAATTTTTATTTTGAACTCTCTTTCAGGAAGATTGGTGAGTTCAGTTTCATTTGGTCCTTTTTCTGGGGTTTGTGAGATTTTGGTCTGAACCATGTTCTTTTGATGTTTCATATTTCTTTGTGGTACCCACTAGTGCGCAGAAGCTCCAGTCTCTGGAGCTACTTAGCCCCTAGAGTGAGGTTGGGGGTCGTAGGGGAGCGGAGCTGGTGCCCGTGGGGAGGAAAGATCTGTTTCCTGATTCCCATCTGTGGTGCCTGTCTCCAGTGTCAGAGCCAGTGGGCCAAGCACACAGGTGTAAGCCTCTGTGCTTTGCATCTCTAGCTGTTGTAGGCGGGGCCTCCCTCTGGCTGGCCTGATTCCTGCACAGTGACTGCAAGTTTGCGAGCAGGTGCCTGCAAGACAGTAGGAAGGCTCAGCAGGCTGTGTGTCACAGTGGGGGGCCTCGGAGCCTAGTAGGCATCCAGGGGGATGGAGCACCTGAAGCTCCTCAAAGTTCCCAACCAGCTGGGCAGAACGCGCCCAGACAACCTTGTCCAGCTCTCCCTTCTCCCGTGCGGCAAGCTCTGTGCAAACCTCGCCCCTTCAGCAGCCCTCTCGCAGCTAGGATGTCTCTCAGACCACCCGCCCCTTCTCTGACACAGAGCAGCTGGATGTGGATCCCTCCTTCCACAAACGGCCGAATGTCAGTCTCCCGAGCACTCCGCCCATCCGAGCTCCCCAACGTCCAGAGCACCACACAGTATAGGCTTCCGCTCACAAAGCAGATCTCCAGGGCTAGATGTTCAGCAGTCCCAGGCTTCCACCCACTCCCTGGTCCATTTCTCTTCCTCCTGCTGGTGAGCTGGGGTGGGGGAAGTCCTGGGTCTCGCCAGATTAAGGCTTTCATACGTTACCTTGTTCTGTGAGGTCTGCTCCGTTCATGAGGTCTGTATGCCGTCTGGCTCAGCCTTCTTTTTTCTTGCTGTTTTAGGGTTAGTTGTATCACTTAACTATTTTTGTACTATTTGTGGTTTTGGGAGGAGTTCTCCATGTCACCTCTCACGCTGCCATCTTGAATCTGTGTAGTTAGCTTAGTTTTGAAGCTTAGCAAAACTCCTTCGAATCCAGGACAAAGGTTCTTTCCTAAAGAATTAATTTTGATTAGAGATTATATTTATATAGTACAGAATTCTAAAGATTTCAGAGATAAACAGTGAAACATGCCTTCTATGCCTTTCCTATTTCTATCTTGTTTCCCTCCCTGGTGGTAACTATTATTAGCAGTGTCTTATATTTCATTATGATAGGATACATATGATCTATGCCATACATATGTAGAAATATTAAGCTGTGTGCGTGTGCATGCAAATACATAGGTATAGCCACTCCCACTATTTTTGAAAAATACAAAGACAAGTGTATTGTTACACTATTGTATATTTTGCTTTTCATGCTTAAAATATTTTAGAAATTGTTTTATATTAGTACATATAGAATGTCCTTGTCATTTTTTTCAAGAGTGCTTAATACTCTGTTTTACAGCTTAACCATAATTTAACCAGTTCCCTGTTGATGTACACTTAGATGGACACCAGTGTTTTGTTGATATAAGCAGTGCTAGAGTGAATAGCCTTGTACGTAAAGTCATTTCACACGTTTCCATATGTTTACAGGAGAAATCCCTAGAAGTGGAGTTGCTTGGTCAAAGGATATGAGCATTTGTAATTTTGGTAGTTACAGCTACGTTCCTTTCCATAGAGAGGAGGATAAAACTATATTCCTCCCATCAGTGAATGAGAACATTTATTTCCTCATAGTCAAGTATGGCAAGGGAGACCATGGACAGATGGCAGGGTTGTTGAACCTCATAAGATTCATAGGTAAAAATTTGTATACATTCATGTGTATGCCTTTTTCTGAGGGGAAGGGACCACAGTTTTTATTACATTCTTAAAAAAGTTCTGTGAGTCAAAGACTGCTGTCTGTCAGTTAGTTGCCTCAAATTAGAACCTGTTGCTTTATATGGTATTTCTCTTTTACAGGAAGTTTTTGAGCAGAAGCATGTAAATAATTATTAGAGATGCTGTATAGAGAGTTATTGTTAGGAGACTGGACTAAATCTAATTCCCAACCTTTTATTCTTTTCTTCACTCCCTGGGAGGTCATGTTTTAAAAGGCCTTTTTTCTATTAAATTGAATTTATTAAGCAACACTTTATTTCCCTGATTTCATTAATCAGAGCTTTAGAGCAATCTAAGGTGAGTTTTACTACAAGGAGTTCAAATCCTTTTATCTATACGGAGTTTATAAAAATTTTAGTGGAAGTCAAGTAAATTTGGCATTTTAAATGGGCTCTGTAGGTGAAAAATAGTTCAGAGACTCCCATTATTATCTTTAGGACTAAAATTGGGGGTCTAAGTAGCCAACCTGTATACCAGATAACCTTCAAGGCCCTTTTTAGTGCTGTATTGTGTGTTAGTAATACATATTCTGAGGTTTAAGAATGGCGACCAATATTGAGTTCTGCTACAAATCCTATTATAGATAAACTTTTACCATAACAGATTCCATAGGGCTTTCATATTTTGGAATAATGGAATTTATTTGTAAAAATATATGTTATTGAAAATCACAATGTTGTGGGTTCTGGAGAGAAAGCAGGAACTTTACATAATGAATAGAAAGTTAAAAGATTTTATTTAGAGATAGTTGATGATGTTACATAAAGCCCTCTTTTTTTGATACTGTTATTTTAGGTGGTTCATTTTGAAAGAGGGTTTTTCTAGAAATGTTTAGATGTGGGGGAAAAGTGAGGGGATCCACATGTCATGTTAGATACTGGAGCAAAAGTTAAAAGTGTTAAAAGCACTCAAGGAATTTTTTTTTATGAATTAATCCATGTTTATTAAGCTTTTTTTTTGGTATCATTAATGTAAGATTACATGAGCAACATTATGGTTACTAGACTCCCCCATTATCAAGTCACCACCACATACTCCATTACAGTCACTGTCCATCAGTGTGGTAAGATGCTATAGAGTCACTACTTGTCCTCTCTGTGCTATATACTGCCTTCTCTGTGCCTCCACCACCACATTATGTGTGCTAATTGTAATGCTCCCTTTTCCCCCTTATCCCTCCCTTCCCACCCATCCTCCCCAGTCCCTTTCCCTTTGGTAACTGTTAGTCCATTCTTGGGTTCTGTGAGTCTGCTGCTGTTTTGTTCCCTCAGTTTTTTTTTAATAAGTTTATTTTGATATCATTAATCTACAATTAAATGAGTAATATTATGGTGATTACACTACCCCCTTCATCAGGTCCCCCCCACCCCATTACAGTCACTGTCCA
Organism: Smutsia gigantea; assembly: GCA_032199065.1. NCBI lineage: Eukaryota > Metazoa > Chordata > Mammalia > Pholidota > Manidae > Smutsia > Smutsia gigantea. The sequence continues at coordinate 5,141 of JAVSCE010019742.1, read as the reverse complement.
TCAGCGTAGTGAGATGCCACAGAGTCACTACTTGTCCTCTCTGGGTTGTACAGCCCTCCCCGTGCCCCCCCAACATTACATCTGCTAATTGTAATGTCCCTTCTTCCCCCTTGCCCCTCACTTCCCATCCATCCTCCCCAGTCCCTTTCCCTTTAGTAACTATTAGTCCGTTCTTGGGCTCTGTGAGGTTCCTGCTGTTTTGTTCCTTCAGTTTTTTTTTTTTCCTTAGTTCTTATACTCCACATATGAGTGAAATCATTTGATACTTGTCTTTCTCCGCCTGGCTTGCTTCACTGAGCGTAATACCCTGTAGCTCCATCCATGTTGTTGCAAATGGTAGGATTTGTTTTCTTCTTATGGCTGAATAATATTCCATTGTGTATATGTGCCACATCTTTATCCATTCATCTATTGATGGACACTTAGGTTGCTTCCATTTCTTCGCTATTGTAAATAGTGCTGTGGTAAACATAGAGGTGCATATGTCTTTTTGAATCTGAGAAGTTGTTTTCTTTGGGTAAATTCCTAGGAGTGGAATTCCTGCGTCAAATGGTATTTCTATTTTTAGTTTTTTGAGGAACCTCCATATTGCTTTCCACAATGGTTGAACTACTTTGCATTCCCACCAGCAGTGTAGAAGGGTTCCCCTTTCTCCACATACTTGCCAACATTTATTGTTGTTTTTCTTTTGGATGGCGGCCATCCTAACTGGTGTAAGGTGATATCTCATTGTGGTTTTAATTTGGATTTCTCTAATGATTAGCGATGTGGAGCATCTTTTAATATGCCTGTTGGCCATCTGAATTTCTTCTTTGGGGAAGTGTCTGTTCAGCTCCTCTGCCCATTTTTTAATTGACTCATTTGCTTTTTCTTTGTTGAGGTGCGTGAGCTCTTTATATAATTTGGATGTCAACCCCTTATCAGATATGTTATTTATCAATATATTCTCTCATACTGTAGGATGTCTTTTTGTTCTACAGATGGTGTCCTTTCCTGTACAGAAGCTTTTTAGTTTGATATAGTCCCACTTATTCATTTCTGCTTTTGTTTCCCTTGCCCGGGGAGATATGTTCATGAAGAAGTTGCTCATGTTTATGTCCAAGAGATTTTTGCCTATATTTTTTTCTAAGAGTTTTATTGTTTCATGACTTACATTCAGGTCTTTAATCCATTTTGAGTTTACTTTTGTGTATGGGGTTAGACAGTAATCCAGTTTCATTCTCTTGCAAGTAGCTGTCCAGTTTTGCTAACACCATCTATTGAAGAGGCTGTCATTTCCCCACTGTATTAAAAAAAATCAATTATTACATATTCTGGAACAAACCAGGGGAGCCATTTGTTGTTCAGTATTATTTGTTGTAGATGACTTATTTTAACTAGTTCTCAAAAGTTTTGTTTCTGAAATAAAAATTTAAGGCAAAATTCTTATTATGGGCTATCCTTACAGAACTTTTTATAGTAACTTTTGCTATTATGAGATTTTGCTTTTACTAGCAAACATTTGATTGCAGTGACTTTCTAAGATCTGGTCTGTTATTGATTCAAATAGTATTCAGATTATTTGAAGGTAGACTATGAAAAGTAAAATATGCATACCACTAAAGAAAGAGAGAGGGAGATAATAGCTAATAATCCTTTAAGTGGAGATAAAATGGAATATGGAAAAAATACAGCTCAGGCCTAAAGAAGGAAGGAGAAGAGGAAAAAGAAACAAAGTTATGACAAATATGAAAAAATTTAGCAATATGGGAGATTTAAACCCAAATATGTTGGTAAATAAAATGTAAATGGTCGACTTCCGGGAAGATGGCGGTGTGAGCAGGGCGGCAGAAATCTCCTCCAAACACTATATTTATCTACGAAAATACAGCAAATACAACTATTCCTAAAAGAGAGACCAGAATACACAGGAAAGTGCACAGCGTGCAGCCACACAAGAGAGGACTCAGCACCCCGTGAGGCGGGTAAGATACGGAGCCGCGACCTGGCAGCACCCGAGCACTCACCCATCCCGGCACCCCGGCGGGAGGAGCGGATTCAGAGCCGGGAGGGAGTTGAAGAGCACGCCCGCGAAATAACCAGCCCCGGCGCTCCACGCCGGGAGCGCTGAGACACATCACGCAGTGCATAGGACATTGGAGAGGCAGAAAGTGCAGGTTTTTAGCCGGGAATGTGCCAGGTCCGTGCAGCGAGCACCCCAGGACAAGAGAAAAGCGCGCGTTATTTGTAGCGGTCTGGGAGGGCAGGGGGCCCAGCGAGGGAACACCATCGCCCCGGCATGCTCAGCCCAGTGGGCTAGGAGTCCTGAGGAACTTCGGACCCCTTGGCTGGTGACTGTGAAAAGGTAGCAGCCACACTAAAACTTTATGCAGAGAACAACAGCCTCCCATTCGTTCCCGCCCCAGCCAGTGCTACAAAGAGCAGCGCGCGTGGCCGCGGCTGTGGAATAGTGGAGCAACAGCGACACCTACAGCACCCTTAGAGAATACACTCCAGGTGGGCGTTTTTTTTCTTTTTTCTTTCTTTTCTTTCTTTCTTCTTTTTCTCTTTTCCTTCTCTTCCTTGTTTTTTGCTCGTTTTTTTTCTTGTTGTTTTTTTATTTTTTTCTTTTTAAGTCTTAAAAAGCCCAGCTGACATACGAGGCACCTACCAGCAACCACTCCTATAAACATGAAAAGACAGAGGAATATGGTACAGAAAAAAATCAACCAGACCCAGACAAGTCCTGAGAAGGAACCTGAAGGGATGGAAATGCAGAATCTTCCTGAAAAAGAATTCAGAATAAAAGTCATAACCATGCTGACGGATCTACAGAGAAATATGCAAGAGCTAAGGGAGGAAGTGAGGGAAGTCAGGAAAGATAATGCAGAAATGAGACAAGCCATCGACGGGCTCAGCAGCAGACTGGACAAGATGCAAGACACTGTTAATGCAATAGAAATCAGAGAACAGGAATACAGAGCAGCTGAGGCAGAGAGAGATAAAAGGATCTCTAGGAATGAAAGAATATTAAGAGAACTGTATGACCAATCCAAAAGGAACAATATTCGCATTATAGGAGTACCAGAGGAAGAAGAGAGAGAAAAAAGGATAGAAAGTGTCTTTGAAGAAATAATTGCTGAAAACTTCCCCATGCTGGGGAAGGAAATAGTCTCACAGTCCATGGAAGCCCACAGATCTCCTCACACAAGGGACCCCAGGAAGACAACACCAAGACACATAATAATTAAAATGGCAAAGATCAAAGATAAGGACAGAGTATTAAAGGCAGCTAGAGAAAGAAAAAGATCACCTTCAAAGGAAAACCCATCAGACTATCATCAGACTTCTCAACAGAAACCTTACAGGCTAGAAGAGAATGGCATGATACGTTTAATGCAATGAAACAGAAGGGCCTTGATCCAAGAATATTGTATCCAGCACGATTATCATTTAAATATGACGGAGGGATTAAACAATTTCCAGACAAGCAAAAGCTGAGAGAATTTGCCTCCCATAAACCACCTCTACAGGACATCTTAAAGGAACTGCTCTAGAGGGAAGCACTCCTAAGGCTAAAAAGATGTCACCAGAGAAAATAAAATCATAGCAAAGAAAGCAGACCATCCAAATACTAACTAAGGCAAAGAATAAAACACCTAGTACATAAAGAATGGAGGAGGAAGAATAAGAAGGGAGAGAAATAAAGAAACATCAGACTGTTTACAATAACTTAACAAGAAAGTTAAGTTAGATTGTTAGATAGTTAAGAAGCAACCCCTGAACCTTTGGTAACCACGAATCTAAAGCCAGCAATGGCAATAAGTACATATCTATCAATAATCACCCTAAATGTAAATGGACTAAATGCACCAATCAAAAAACACAAGAGTTAGAAAATGGATAAAAAAGCAAGACCCATCTGTATGCTGCTTACAAGAGACTCACCTCAAACACAAAGATATCCCCAGACTAAAAGTGAAGGGATGGAAAAAGATATTTCATGCAAACAACAAGGAGAAAAAAGCAGGTGTTGCAGTACTTGTATCAGACAAAACAGACTTCAAAACGAAGAAAGTAACAAGAGATAAAAGAAGGACATTACATAATGATAAAGGGGTCAGTCCAACAAGAAGATATAACCATTATAAATATATATGCACCCAACACAGGAGTGCTGGCATATGTGAAACACATACTAACAGAATTAAAGGAGGAAATAGACAGCAATGCATTCATTTTAGGTGACTTCAACACACCACTCACTCCAAAGGACAGATCAACCAGACAGAAAATAAGTAAAGACACAGAGGCACTGAACAACACTCTAGAAGATGGACCTAACAGACATCTACAGAACTCTACACCCAAAAGCAACAGGATACACATTCTTCTCAAGTGCACATGGAACATTTTCCAGAATAGACCACATAGCAGGCCACAAAAAGAACCTCAGTAAAGTCGAAAATATTGAAATTCTACCAACCAACTGCTAAGATTATAAAGGTATTAAACTAGAATTAAATTTTAGAAAGAAAACAGAAAGGCTCACAAATACATGGAGAGTTAACAACATTCTCCTAATTAATCACTGGGTTAATGACCAAATCAAAACAGAAATCAAAGAGTATATGGAGACAAATGACAACAACACAAAGCCACAACTTCTGTGGGACGCAGCAAAGGCAGTTCTAAGAGGAAAGTATATTGCAATCCAGGCCTGTCTAAAGAAGGAAGAACATTCCCAAATGAATAGTCTAAAGACACAATTACTGAAATTGGAAAAAGAAGAACAAATGAGGCCCAAAGTCACCAGAAGGAGGGACATAATAAAGATCAGAGAAGAAATAAATAAAATTGAGAAGAACAAAACAGTAGAAAAAATCAATGAAACCAAGAGCTGGTTCTTTGAAAAAATAAACAAAATAGATAAACCCCTAGCCAGACTCATTAAGAGAAAAAGAGAATCTACACACACAAACAGAATCAGAAATGAGAAAGGAAAAATCATGACGGACCCCACAGAAATACAAAGAATCATAAGAGAATATTATGAGAATCTATATGCTAACAAGTTGGAAAACATAGAAGAAATGGACACCTTCTTAGAAAAATACAACCTTCCAAACTGACCAAACAAGAAACAGAAAATCTAAACAGAC
>JAVSCE010019741.1:0-338620 GCA_032199065.1 Smutsia gigantea | reverse complement strand
GTGATGCACACACAGCTAAATACCTGCAGTCTTCTCGTGCTCACTTCAAACAGTGGCAAGCAGTATTCATTAATGTGGGTTACTTATTATCCTGGGCCAGCCTTAGAAGGGCTTGAGAGAGGGAGAGGACAGCAGCTTTTGATGCCTCTGAGTCACCAAATACACACTAAGCACCAGTTTTAGAAGGGGTCATTCACCACTGATCAGTAGAGAGTGGAATTAATGTGGCTGGGGAGGCACAGAAAATGTGTGCGCCCATTGGATGTGGGGTAAGTGGGATCTTCTGAACTTACGTGTTAAGATAAGAGTTCGCAATTGGCTTAACAACTGAGCTGGTGGTTCTCTTTGTAGATTTCGGTATTTACCCAGCAAGAAACCCTCCTAACTAGGGAAAGCCCTGTGACTTTCCCGAATTAAGAACCCTTAGCTTTAGAGTCTACTGCCATATTAGTATAGGTTTTAAATGTTTCCAGCCTGAGAGTCAGACCCCAGTTGATTATTTTGTTGCTTAGGGCTGATGGAGAGGAGGTGTTGGCTGGCAGTGCTGCCTCCTTTGGAGGCTTCAAAGACAGTTCTTTACAGAATAGCCAAGTCTTAAGATTCTTGACCTTTGGAGGCAACTTCAGGCCTCCTGCTAGAATGACTTTTTCTGTTTTTTTCCCCTTCTAAATAACCAAAAAGAGATTGAGCCTCTTAATTCTAGGTTGTTGCTTACAGCATTCAGGGGAAGGGGGTGGTGGGGTGGGCACTTGGTTGCTGTCTGTTGGGCTTATCTTGCTATGATTGTGTATTTCTCCTTGTGTTAAGGACTGGGGACAGGCTCTGGTGGCTGCCTGTGTGGAGACTGCTCTCTCTCTGTAGGGTAGGGCCCCCAGTGTCCCCCAGCAGCAGGAAGGGCAGGGTAGTAGCCCTAACTGAGCCTAGAAGCAGTGTTTTAGGGGAGGGAAAAAGCTTGTTCGTAACCACCAGGGGGCGCTCTCACAGCCTTGGAAGCCGGTTACCTACGCTTAAAGGTCTATCTGGTCGACACCCAACTGGAAACGGATTGGCTTTTGAAGGGACGCATAGGATCACGTGAAATGTATTTCCGGGAAATTTAAGCATTCGGTTTCAGATTGTTTTGGAGGAAGATCCTGGGTCTGGCCTCTATAGCTGGGCCATCACCGGGCGCTGCCACTACGGCCGGTCCGCCGGGTGAAGGTTTGGGTAAACCCCTGCGGGCCTTGCTCTCCAGGTGGCAGTAGTGTGGCTTAGGCAGCGTAAGGCCTGGGGGAAGACCGCTTCTCCAGGAGCTGCCTGACGGTGGGCCCCAGTGCCTCCAGGGTCAGGACCCCGAGGGTCACCCTTGTAAATAGCACTGTGTGTGGTGGTGGCTGTCAGACAGGACCCTGCTGCGACCCCTCCCCGTGGTGTGTGGGCAGCAGAGACCCAGCCGTGGTGCGGCGCTCCCCCTCCCCCAGGCCTCAGCTGGGATATGTTACCGGGATTAAATGTTTTGGAGATGACTCTTCCGAAGCTTTTGAGATCCTGGGGGCAGCAGCCAAAGAGCCTTCGCGTTTCCAGGGCGGCCATCCTGGTTGTGAAGTGCGGGCGTAGTTAATATATAGGTGACCCCTTTCAGCCACCTCTTGAATTTCTATGCTATATTCATGTGTGTTTTCTCCCGCAGTTGGGTTGAAATGAAGTGTTTTACTGGACTCCACGAAGTGCATATGTCTTCACTGGGCATTTCAAAGACAATGTAAGGCACGTCCCCTTTCATTTTAACACGCAGGGTATTTGAGTTTATGTATGGTGTCCTGGGAGGTGTGCTGAATTATACAAAGGCCCGCATTCCAGCCCTGTCCACCACTTGCTCTCTGGGTTGAAGTCTTTCTGAACCCCATGTACCTGTCTGTAAAACCAGTGGGTGCCATGCCTGGTGTTTATGTCATAGGCTGCTCTTTGGATCCAAGTAATAAACATGAAAACCTTTTGTAAAGAAATGTTTTGAACAGATGTAAAGTATTGTTACGGCTAGTATAATTTCATAATGATAATAACTGAGTATGTGAAAAGGTCAAGCAGGTGAGGATATCACTTCTGAAGAGCGACTTGTGAGTTCCTGCCCATATTCATTTGAAGTTTTATTAGAGTATTCCCCCTTGGCATGCCTCAACTGTCTCTACTTGTTGAACTTAAGTCTGTCCTTCAGCTAGTCCTGGGGGTGCTAGGGATTTGTTCTCCCTTAAGTCCGCCCGCCCCTCCCAATACACTCACTCATCAAGCAAGGGACCTGGCGTAGGAATGGGCTTCATAAGCCCCATGAATAAAGGAATGAAACAGAAAACACTAGCCCTGCAGAGGGCCTCCCTTCATCACAGTCTTGGTAGCTGGAGGCCAAGAGCATACTGGCTAGTTTTCCAAGCCCTGTGTTTACCTTGAGCACTCAGACGAGCCTCATTTTTAATGACTTGTTTGTGTCCTTACTGATTGGGTGTCAGGTTTAATATAAATAGTTGGAACGGAAGAGCAGGAATTATCCTCAGAGGGAAGGACTCTGGTTTGCGAGTGCTTGAGTGGGATGCCTGGGCTTTTGATGGTCTCTATAAATAACCTAGAGCAATAGTGAGCTGGCGGGAGGAGCACATGTAAAACCCCAGCCCACAGACACATACACAGTGCCGAGGTGTGTGTGTGGGGGGGCTGTGGGATTAGGAGCTCAGCCCAGCATTTATTTTGGGAAGAAGACAGTGTTGGGTGCACAGAGCGCTCCCTGTGTCCTGCCCTTTCTGCACCAGCCCTGGTACAGTCCTGCCCAAGGCGGGTTCTTGCCTGTCTCCCAGCGGACCCTCGGCTTTGGCCTCACGTAGAGAAAGTCCAGCCCAGCAGATGACCCTCTGCTGGCTCCAAGTGCTTCCTGTTCTCTGAAAGAACACGCCGATGAGACCCGTTTTTGTGCAAAGCCATTGGAATCAAGCTTGGCTTCAATTATCAAAGAAAATGATGCCGTAGGAAAGATATGCTGGAAGCAGTAGTCCACAATTAGAGGATGGAAGTTCTGATGAAGGCAGTTTGCTAAGATATACTTGTAAAGTTTGCCTGCTTCCTAAAAGGCCCAGGTACCTAGTGCCATCTGAGTGCCACGCCCGTCACTGAATGCCCCTTGCTCTTGCCCTGGAAAATGCTTGTTGAAGAGAGTGTTGCCTTTTGGGCAGTGACTTTGAGAGTAAATTCTCGAGGGCCTCTGGAAAGCTCTAAACACACAGTCTTAGCAGCGAATACTTTTGAGGTTACAGCAAACACTCTTAGGTTACATTGTTTTGAGAGGGGACCCAGAATGAGGGCTCAAAGGTCAGTTCTGTTGTGCTCTCTGGATGGAGGCTTTGCACTGGTGTGTGAGGAGGGGGCAGGGGCCACAGCATCTCATCAAGATAAGAGATAAGAATTGGCTGGGGGAGGAGGGGAAGCAGCAAACATTTCCCTTCCCTTAGGGCCCCAGGAGCCTCTGCTACCTGACAGCTGAAAGCCCTTTGTACACCGAGGTTGCAAACTAGGTCTGTGGATGCCGGCTCAATGCAAATTCTAGACCATAGGGCCTCCACTCTCCCTAGGAATTTAAAATCCTTGCAGCAACTGGGAGCACACAGTCCTGAAGAAATAATCAAAGCATCTGGGTACAATTACTATAGCAGGCCTGAGTTTCTTTCTGTGTATGTGTGTGTGTTTTGAAGTAATCACAAGAAAAGAGCTCTAATCCATCCTCTTAAAATTATGTGGTGATTTTGACAAAGTTCTGGATTCTTAAAAATTGAGTTTCTCTCCCCCCCCCACAACCCTGCCTCCTTCCTCTGTCTCATCTTGTTACGATTGTCGGAAAATCCAAAGACTCACTTGCAGTCAACTGAGCTAAGAGGGGTATACTCCATTTTTAATTACTGTCACACAGTAGCCCTCTGTTTTGGAAGCAAGTTTATTTTGGGATCCATGTGTCTGACAATGAGCGCAAAGCTCTGAGCGCATGCGGGATTTGAGTTTAGGTGCCTTTTTTGTTGGGGAGGGAGGAATTTCTGTCGTCATTTTCTCCCTGTAGAGGCTGAATTACAACCAGTATGTTTGGGACATCGTTGTTGTGTTAATCCCACAAAGGTGGCCACATGGATGGGACGGAAAGAGTGAATGCTGTTTAAGGCTGTCCTGGCCTTCTTGATCTTGTATTGTGTCTCTTAGACTTAAGGAACTTTTCAGCAGCCCATTTGGTGATCGCAGGTCTATAAGGAGGGTCAACAAAGTCTGGCCTTTCAGCTTTGGGGAGACCCATGAAGCAGATAGATAGGACTGGTCCCTTCTATCGTGGAACGTCCAGTCTAGTTGCATAGGACCGGTATTCAGCCTGCAAACACACCAACACTGTGTATGATAAGTCATGGTAAATAACCATGGCAGAAGGGAAGGACCACGGAGCTCTGGGTGGGTGGGTGGGTGGGTGTTTGGAGCATAACCATGATCCCCCCAACTTACAGTGCCCTTGCTGGACCCTTCAGAGAATGTAAGACCTTTGTGCATATGGCTACGCTTGAACTGCACGATTTTTAGGTGGTTACCCCATGTCCATGGAGGCCATGATTCACTTAACTGGCCAGCAGCTAAGCCAGCACCAGCTCTTGGCCTCTTGATTTCTGTCCCTATCAGGGGCCTGCAGAGCTTACTTATTACTGAGTTCCTGAGGCTAGAAAGGGTCCTCATCCATCCTGCTTTGAGGCAGTGGCCCCACCCAAGCACCTTGGGTAGCTGGGAACCTTGGGCTCTTTTAAAGATGGGGTGAGTCCGTGACCTGCCCCCACCCACTCTGTGGGTCCACTCTGTCCATTAAGATGTGCCTTCCTCTTTCGGACTTACAAGCCCATGTCCTCTTCCTCTGCCTTTGGTGGCAATGCCAAACAGAACCATCCTTTCCCGCCTTTTGGGTTCTCTTATTAACTAAGAGACCTTTTGCTAACTCATCCCTCATCCCTTCTCCAGAAAAACCAACCTTCTTTCCTTTGCTCTCACCTCCTCTCTCTAGCCTGCTGCCTAGAAATCCCATCCTGAGTACATGGGGACCAGTTCTAAGGCAAGGAAGGTCGTGCCACCCTCATTTCATCATGAAACATCCTGGGAGGTGGTGAGACCTCTTGTCCTTAACAGGAGAACAGGGCCCAAGTTTCTAAGTGACAGGTTAAGGCCACTCGGCCCAAGGTATTGGACAGATTTAAGGGTGATGTTCGTCATTTGCCCCTTCCAGTCGGTTCTATACCTACGTTACATTCCCAAGATCTGACTTGAGGTTCCAGCCTAGCTCCATAAAACACAGTCACAGCGCCTGCTGACATCCACATGTGGGGTCCCCGTGCCCCCATCTCTGACCCCTGCATGGGGCTCCATTACCTCCTTGGGGTGGTCAGACATTCCTTGAGCACCTACCGTATGCTGAGGTTACAGCAGAGACATAACAAAGACCCCACCTAGACCATGTACTCAGTCAGGGGCAGTTCTCAGTCTTTATTAACGTCTGTCAACTGAGGTGTTGGGTTAGATAATGTCTGTTTCCTGCTGGTTCTAAAATGTTATGACTCAAAATGGAACATTCCTTGTCACCCCAGCTAGAGTGCAAGTTCTTACAGACCTGAGTTGTCTCCTCCACCTTCTTTTCCATCCCCATGGCCCCCTGTTGACGCCTTCACACCAAACCATGGCCACAGCTCCCTGCCCACACCCAGCCCTCCTTCCAGTTCAACCTGGTAACACGCCGTGTATCAGTTGTGCTGCCAGGGCCACTTCAGGCCCCTTCTCTCCTTGCCCTTCCTTCACTGGCCTGTTAAACCCCCTCGTGCCCAGTCTTGGGAGGACTCTTCCCTTCCCCCCACCCTGGGGCCACCTCTGTGAATTCCTGCTCACCCATCAAGGTTCATCTTGCTTTCAACCTGTCCCAGGGAGCTTTCCCCCACCATCCCAGCTATAAATGTCCTCTCCCTCGTTAGCTATACCAGGGTTACCTCTACCAGGTCACTCATCTCGTCTCTTATTCTAGAACTTTTTACAAGGTTGAGGCTAGTCTTTGTATTAGGAGGAAGAAAGAGAATTTGAGTCACATAAATCAGTCTCATGCCCACTAGTGCCAAGTCTGTGATCTGGGGCAAACTGCTGTCCTATGGGCCCAGCAAGGTTGTATCTGTAAAGTGGACACAGTGTTCCTCTCCAGGAGGCTGGGAGGATTAAGTGAGATGATGCATGTAATGGCATGCCCCTTTGCCTGGGCCTCTGATAACACGGTGTCTGCCTCCCTCATCGTGCCCCCTCACCCCACTACCACCATGTCGCGGGTGCCAGGAGACCAGAGACCCAGGCTGGATACACCCAGAGTCCTGCACAGGAGCCCCGCAAACGTGCAGATGACTGCGTTGACCTTCCCTGGGCCCCTTTCATCTGCCAACCCAAGGCCATCTTTACAGACCAGCTGCAGTGGCCCAACAGAATATGTTCTCTTTTCTGAGCCTTCCCGTGCCCCTCCAGGTGATTTCATGGCCATTTTCTTAGACTCAGTGGGCCGGTGGAGATGCCGGGGTCTTTGTAAAGGAGGGCTCCTGCAACCTAGGCTTCATGGACCTCTTCCTCCTCCTCCCCCCACTTAAGTCCCTCACTGGTGACGCCAGAGAAACGCAGCCCAGCAGGGCACAGGCACACTGGTTGTTCTGGGAGATCAAGAGGGCAAAATGGAGAGGCAGAGGCCACTGACACAAAAGGGCAGGAGACACCAGAGGAGGGGCTGGGCCTTCCTTTGAAGCCGCTGCGCTGCTCATTTGAACCCCGCTGGCCTCAGCCAGCCCTGGGAGAAGGAGGCCGGTTGGGGGAAGGGCACCACGGAGGCCCCGCTCGGGGTTGGGTGGAAGCTTTAAACTGTGTTCTGAACTTTTCTGTCCCATCTGTCCAGCTCAGTGGGCCCAGGGGTGAAACGAGAGGGCTGTGCCAGGCGTCTAGCTGTTGGCATCTTGAAACTATGCTGACAGACCCCTGACAGGGAGTTCAGATGCTTGAGATGTCCTGGGGCCCTGAAACTGCATTCTTCCGGTGCAGGCCTAGCAAGGAGGGCAGGAACCAGAGGGCACTTCATCTCCACTGCTTGCCTCCTCTCTTCCCCTCCTACAGGAGTCCCGCTCCATCCTCTGTAAGTGTGGTTAGCACTCCGTAGGCTCCCCTGGGCTGCTGGGTGTTCCTCTGTTCCCAGCAGGCCCGCTTTGGCAACAGGACCCAGCCTCCTTTCTCCCCAAGGCGGGCCTGTGGCTCAGCAGACCTCCCTCCTGGGGCCCCTGCCTCTGCTCAGGTGAACCGCTGGTCTGGGCAGCAGGTTGGCATTAGCAGACGGGTGCTGTGCACCAGGTTGTCCTGGGCTTCTGGTGGGAATTGGCGATGCACGCCTGTTGTACTTCTCCTGCAGGTCCTTCAAGAGGAACGACCCTGTGAATCCATACCACGTGGGTTCGGGCTATGTCTTTGCGCCAGCCACCAGTGCCAATGATAGTGAGATATCCAGTGACGCGCTGACCGATGATTCCATGTCCATGACGGACAGCAGCGTGTAAGTATTCGTGTGTCCCCGTCATGTACATGGTTGGCAGTGTGACCCCCCCAGGCAGGCTGGGCAGAGTCCTCAGCCATCCTCACCCGGCCTTGCAAGGCCCACCTGTGTGTGTGTCGACATCTGCTTGGTGGGAGGGAAGGGTGCCGGTGGTGGGTGCTGGTCGAGGAGGGTGGTGGTGGGAAGTTTGGGCGGTAAAGCATCCCACGTAACCATCTGCAGAACCAACAGGTGGCATTAGAAGGATTCGTGTTGAGGTGTGCATTGTTTCTAAAGGACAAGGCATTGAAGAGGGGTCAGAATGCCAGAGCTCTCTCAAGGGCCACTGTGTGTAACTGTAATGTTCCCTCATGGATGTGTTCACATGGACATCTTTCAGCTGAGAACTGTTGGCAGAGTGCCTACTGTGTGTCGGGTTCTACCACTAAGTAGGGGTTCTCTCCAAAGTTGTGCCTGATCTTAGATCTTCTGCAGATGGATGACTTTGATTTCTGGAAATGATGCAAGGCATCAGGGTGGTCAGTCTGATGAGGTCCGCAGGACATCCTTTGGGGTCTTGCTTTGCATTTTAAGTCATTTGAGGTCAGGCAGTAGGGCTCTCTGGGTTGGAAACAGGGATTCTGAGTCTCACTCACAGGGTGTGCGTGTGTGTGTGCGGTGGGCTGGGTATCCCCATCTCCTGCCGTCCTTTGAGATTCTGATCCAGGATATCTGAGGGAGGTAGAGCCTGGGTTGCAGCAAAATTCCCCCAGAGCTTCTCACCCAACATCCAGTTGAGAGGCACCATTCTAGAATTGGTCTTTGAAGGCTTCCCACACGTGTTTGGAAGTAGGTATCTCTCCTGCTGCAGGAAGAGTTTTGGAAAGCAAACCCACTGAGCCTTTGAAGTTATGGCATACTTAGAGATTTTCCTTTTCTGGACTGTCTACCTTTCCAATTTGTTTGAAATTACCGGGTTTCTGTTGGCCAATGTCCTGTGGCTGGCCTGTGGCATGGAACCAGCTGGAAGGAAAGTTGATGAGGTTGGTTTAGAACTTGACTGTTGATGTTCCCGGTGTCTTTTACTGTGTTGTCTCAGATTCCCCTATTAGTAAAAGGAGAGAGAGATCCTTAAGGTGAAAGTCTCCATTTTGAAAAGGAATGGCATTTTGGCATTAGTGAAAAATAGAGTAAGAGTACACATCTTTTATTCAACATGGAAAAATGAAGGGTTTCACAGAAGTAAGTTTTCCATGTTGACCGAACTCTTTAATGTCTATACTTGAAAAAGTTATACTGTGATGGACATAATTCTTAAAATAATAGATTTTGCTCTGCCTTTATTGAATAGTATTAGCCAGGCATAATTTATTTCTTAATTCAAATAATTGATACCAGGATCTATTTTCATTCTCCATGGTAGTATCATCGCATAAAATACCAGGTCATATAAGACTCTCTACCCCTGTATGTGCTTTTTAAAAATAGCTCCTCTTTTCTCTCGGTCTTTCTGCCTGCTTTGGCTTTTCAGTACTGGCTGTGTGCTTGCGTTTAGCAGCGTTTCTCCTTCAGCTTGTATTCATCCACAGGGTGCGTGGGCATCTTAGCATCGCGTGTAGAATAGGAGTAAGTCAAATGTAGTTTACTTAAGACTATCCAGCTTCTGTTTAGTGTTCTTAGAGACTGTTTTTGGCTTGCCTCCTGGCCCTTACCTGCATTTCAGTCCCCTTATTGAGGTGTTACTCTGGGCTCAGGAGGAGAGAACTTGGGTGTAGTCCCCTTACATGTTTGAGCCTCACAAGACCCAACTAGGAAAGTAGGCAGACACTTCTGACTTTTACAGATAAGAAAGTAAGGCCCAGTGCTTCTATAACTACTCATGTCAGAGTCAGAACTCAAATCCAGGCCAGACCTAGGCCCCTGCCCTTTGCCTGTTAATCCCTCCCCCACAAGCATGAAAATTTCCAACATGAGATACGTTATTAGGATCAGATGATAATGAGCCACTTCGAGTTCCTTTTATATTTTATCTATTAGTGGTCACATAATAGATGTGGGGAGGGCCCCGGGGACCCTCCAGCACCCGCCCACTTGAGACCCACAGGAGACCCAGTGCTCTTTCTATAATAAGCTGGGGGAAGAGTAGGAGGGAGGAGGTTCTAACCTGCCCCTGCATGCTCCTTTTACCCTCTTTTATTGCCTTCCCAGAAGAAGAGCTTTCTCCATTTTATTTAGAGATGCCTTTACATCTCTCACCCTTTCCCCATGCAGCTAAAGCCCTTCTGGACTTGAAGCATGGGCAGGCCTCTGTCAGGGATCAGAGAAGTCACCTTGTGAGCCAGCTGTTCCAGCGGGCAAGGACTAGCATGTGGGCCAGTCAGGTCCACTTTGATACTGAGAAGAAAAGGACAGCTCCCGCTTGGAGCCGCTTTCTCTTTGGGGCATAGTAGACGCTTGGGTCCCAAGCTGTAAGCGCCCCCCGCCCCGTGCAGCCACCACAGATGGGTGTTTAGCATCACTGCCTCGGGCGGACAGGAGGCTCGCAGACTCAGGGCCCTTGGTGTTGGATCCTGACGTCGGCGCTGGGTGACTCTGAGCCTTCTTCCAGCCGAGTGGGCAGGTCACCCGACGTGTCTGTCCCAGCTGTACTCACTTGAGCATGTTTATTCCGACTGGGAGCACATTGCTCATCCATGTGGGATCACCCCCCTGGGAGCTGTTTGTCCAAGGCTGTTTGCCTCATGCCGCCGGCTGTGGAGGACAGAGAGGTTCCTGGAATAAGGGCCCTTGGGTGGGGTGCATGCCGGGCTTTGGGATTCCTGTGGGTCTCAAGTGGGCAGGCGCTGGGGGTCCCCGGGGCCCTCCTCACTCTCCTGCCCGACAGACTTGGCGTGCCTTGAAAGCCTCGGCTCTGAGCCACTTTCTGGCTGGCCGGTCCTGAGTGTGTATGATCTGCCCAGTGTCGGGCAGGTCACCCGGGATTCCCAGGGCTGCGATTAGACCCCTCTTCAGAGCTCTGCCAATTGTGGGCCTCGCACAGATGAGAGCGCTGAGCAAGGGAGAAATAAAGTGTGTGGGGGATGAAAAGCTGAACTGAATCGCTTTCAGCCCATTGTTCATCTGGGGAAGCTCAGAGGGGATAAGAGGGTAGCAGGCTCCTTTGAAATTTCCTTGGACCAGTGAATGGGAGCGCCCCATAAAGCATGAAAAGAGCCCTGGCCGGTTCTCCTTGTCACAATGGCTGGCTCAGGCTGCAAGGGGGGCTGCCGTGGGCTGGGGAGCGGTGCTGGTGGCCCTGCTGGGCATCGGGGCGGGGACGGGCTGGGGAGGGGAGAGAGGGTCGCAGGCGGCCTTCAATAGACTCCAGAAGGTTGGAGTTCATTAGGCACAAGCCTGGGGAGGCAGTCGTCTCATTTGCAACAGAACCAATTAAGTCCCAGGGGCCTTTGCAAGAGGCCTGAGTGGAAGTTGGGCAGGGCTGGCTCACACTGGGTCATTCTGGGAGTTGCACACGGAGCTTTAAAGAAATCATTGCCTTCTCCAAAGCCCTCTGCTGACTCCTGTTTTGCCGCTAAGTAAAAAGCCCTGTTAACATGGCTGCGGATTTGGGTTTTCATACTAGGCCTCTGAGAGGCTGTTTTATGAGGGTGTTACTCAGAGACCTACATTCTTGGAGGAATAGCTTTTTAACTTTTTTTTTTTGTAAGTTAAGCTGCTACACTTCCAGAAAAGTCCCTTGGAGGGGTGGGAGTAGAAAGACTGGGGCCATTCCAGGGACCATCAGGCCTAGGGGGATGAAGTCGGTGGGGCTGGGAACATCAGAAACTTCAGGTTCTGGCTGCCCAGTGTGGCTTCTCTGTTGGAGGTGGCCAGGTGCTGTGAAAGCTATGTCCATGGCGAGGCATCATGGAATAAGCCTGTCTGTTCTTTTTGCACAGAGCTGCTCTTAGAGTCTGGATCAGCTTGATTTGTGGGTTGCTTCTGCTCTGGGTGTCACATGATCACAAGATGCTTTCCTTGTGTTTCACGCAGAGGGTTGCACAGGTTATTTTATTTATGTATTTTTATTTCCTTGTATCTTACGGGTTTGCTTTGGACACCAGGGAAAGCATCCGAGCAAACTTCAAATATTATCTTATCTCACAAACCAGACTTTTGATGTTGGCTGTGATCAGAGGCCACCTTCTGAGTGGCGCCAAATGAAAATATGAGTGGACACACGTGCACATGGCATCTGCTCTTACAGAGCCTCCGGAAAACGACATTGAGGTCAGGCTGGGCACGGCAGAGTCAAAAGGCTAAGCTAATTAATCGGCTTAGGTTAAATGGCAGCTAAGTGGAGGCCACACGTCAGGACCAGCGCACCCCAGAAACAGCTGGGCCCAGCAGCGGGCTTGTTAGCTAAAATGTTTATGATTGAAGGAGACCGGACAGGGCGCTCTTTGGCTCAGAGTTGTGAGCAGCCAGGAAACTGATAATGGACTTTTAGAGCCTGAGTGAAAAGAAGAGAGGCCCCCTTCTGACATGAGGGGCTGTTCTGGATGAAGATTCTTGGCCGGAGGGAAGTAAAGCCACATCTCCATGGAGGCACTTGTTCGGCCTCTCTGAGCCTCGGAAAGTTGAAATCTCTCTTTTCTGCCCCGGCCAGAAGTTTCCTGTCCTGCGGCAGCTGCTTCACCTGCCAGAGGCTGGGCAGATGGGTGTGGGATGTGCTTAACCAATCGTTCATTCCTCACCTGCTCCCTGCCCCCACCCGTATCTACCTCCCCACAGTTCTCTCTTCTTTGTTTTACCTTTCATGGAAAAAGAAAAAGTGGTAAAAGGCTTTCCCACTGGGGTCCTTCTGGGAACAGAAAAGAGTGAAGGCTATCAAAGGACATTGAGGACAGAGGCCTGGAGGGATGGGGGCCTCTGGGACTCCTGCAGCCCTGAGTGTGTCACAGAGGCACCTGTGGGATGCTCGATTCCTGTCCCCCAAGATTGTCAGGAAGAGGCCTGGAGCAGAGCCGTCTACTCTGATCAAAGTCCCTCGAAGAGTTGCTGGTCAGGAGATGGTCTGCTTAGACCAGCATGAGACCCAGTCTGTGGGACCCTCACTGTCACCCCCACCCCACACCATGCCTTCACTGTGCCTTGGGAACCACCTGCCCTGCCCCACAGCCAGTGAGGAATTGGTGGTAGAGGGCTTTCTAGAATGTTCCCCACATCTTCCACTCACCCCGTCAGAATGTCAGGTAACTCCATGGGGCTGAGGAAGTGGTGTCCCCACATTCATGCCATCAGCAGGCTTGCTCCTCCAGTGGCTCGAGTGCAGGGAAGGACACGCCTTTTCTGGGGCCCAGCAGTGGCTTGGATTTCGGTCCTGGATCCAACTGCTACCGATTGACTCCAGGGCGTGATAGAGCATCTCTGATCATCTGTGAGATGTGGTGAATCGGGGTTTTTGTGAGAATGAAGTTGGATTATATATCAGATGTGTCTAACTCACAGGAGGAACTTGTACATGGGGGCCGGCCTTGGGTTGGAGTCAGTCACTGGGTGTGGGATTTGGTAATGGTCAAGCTGGTCACGTTCATGGGAGCTCAGTTTTTCCCGTGTCTTATAAGCGATTCCATGATGAAACATTTGAGTTTTGGTAAATTTGCTCCTGGTGGTTCAGCCATTTCGGGACTTAGAACCTTTGATCATACGTGGCTTTTAAGGGCTGGGTCAAGTTCTAGGAGGCAGTCTGAGAGCTTTGCTGGCACTGGTCAGCAGCTCTCACCCTTCCACAGCAGCTGCTTGGGGTCTGCTCTCAGCCTGTCTCTGGGACAGGACTCACACGTGGGTGTAAGCCTTGGCTGTACATACTGATCTCTTCTCTCCTCCTGGATCCTCAATACGATTATCCTTGATGGGCTTCTTAACCAAGGGTTGGCTAACATAGATCACCGATCTGTTGATCTACCGTGATGGGCACCCTCCCGCAGGGGCCCTATTCTGTGGCCTGGGTCAGCAGACTTACGGAAAATGCAGCCGTTCAGTGTTGTAGGGCCTTACAGATAAGGAGCTCAAGGTTGTGCAGTTACCCCTGGCTGCTCCTGGGTATTTTTAGGCACAGCTGCTGATGAGCCAAAGATGTATTTTCTTCCCTCTACCCTGTGATGAACAAAACACCAGGGAAAGGGAAATAACCAAATACCCAATTTCAATATTTACAGTCTCCAAGTATGATGCAGGATGGAAATGTGGGAGCCCTGAGGCTTTTGTAAATAAGTGGCCTCCAGAAGGAAGAAATAGTTACACCTTGACCATTCCACTGCTTTCAAGACCAAAATTCCTTAAAAAAAAACAAAGAAGCAACTCCAGGTCATGTTTCCAGTGAAGAGGAACTGGGGTGGAGGACATAGAGGTACATACTGCCTTCTGGTCTTTGCTCTCAGGTCACCTTCACAGTGAGGTGAAGATGGAGAGTCTCTCTTGAGCTGGAGCCCCACCCCCAGCACCATTTAAAATGGCAACTCCCTGCCCCACCCCAGCAGTCCCTTCTCTCCATTTACTGCGGTGTATTTTAGCATGGCACTTAGATCCTGCTAACATACTGTAGATTTTGCCTGTTTATTTCTGCTTATGGGCTGTGCCTCCCCATAAGCCTTGTAAGGGCAGTTGTCTGCATTTTTATCCCCTTCCTTCACTGCTGTCTTGCCCAGTGACTGGAACAAGGTCTGGCGCATAGCATGGACTCAAATATTTGAATGAATTGCACAGAAGACCACATAATAAGGGCTTTCCCTTATGCCCACAGAGGTCATGGATCTTTGAGAATTTGTTGGTTGGGGGTGCTAGGGTTTGGAGCTAAGGGAAAGAAGGAACCTAAAGATACCCTTGTGGTAATCTGGTGGTTGACTTGGAGAATTACATGTACCTTCCCTAATGCCTGGCCTAACCCTCTGTGGGTCTGATCCTGTTCCTGCTCTATTTTGCCCTAGTCCAGGCCATGAGGCCCCAGTTTCCTGATTTGGGGTTATACTTGGCAGTGGTAATATAGGCCGTAGGGAGGACCAAAGGGGCCTTAGAGCGTCCTGTTTGGAGAGCTTCCGCTCTGCCTGGGCTGGCTGGAGTGTGGCCGGTTCTGAGGCAGGGGCCCAAGGGAGGAGCTTACCAAGCTCTTGGTGAGGTGATGATCCTGAATCTGAGAGGGAGCCAAGCTTGCAGAGATGACTGACGGCAGGGTTAGCAGCTTGATCTCGGATCGCTGTTTCCCATGGGAGCAGCCATGGCACCCGGGATGGGTGGTACACTCACATGGAGGCATGTGGCCTTGTCCACGGGTGGCATCGCAGGATAGCTTATGAGTCAGCAGTGTGCTGAAAGCATCCTTGGGAGCCTGTGGGTTCTGTCTTCTCCCTTCCCTTAGAGATGGAATCCCTCCTTACCGTGTGGGGAGTAAGAAACAGCTCCAGCGAGAAATGCATCGCAGTGTGAAGGCCAACGGCCAAGTGTCTCTACCTCATTTCCCGGTGAGTATAGTCTGGACAGAGAGGTGGCCACAATGAGCTCTGAAGACAAGGGCTGGGAGGTGAGGGGGGAGGTACCGGAAGGGCAGCAGCAGCAGCAGCCTGGGGTGTGCTAGAGGGAAAGGAGGGGAGGGAGGGACCAGGCTAGAGGCGCTCTGTGATTCCATGTGACCCTGAGCAGAGCAAAGCTCTGAAGATGACCTACTTAAACATTCACATTTTCTCAATTCAGCAAGGAAAATTCTCTATGAGAAAAAAATAACACTGTTCCTTCCCAGAAAGCAAAAAATAGTTGGAGATAATCCATGTTCTCAATGGGTTCCCACTAGAATGTAAGCCCGCTGAGGGCAGGGAGTTTTGTCTGTTCTGTTAAATTCTCATCCACAGAGGGATGGGGCCTAGCACATAATAGGTGCCCAGTAAAACTTGTTTATTGAATGCATGAATGAGGACACCAGAGGAGACCCCGCTGCCTAAAGAAGGAAGATGATGTCCCTGGGACATTCTCCTTGAGTGGACTGCGCAGCTCTGTCCTCTCAGTCATCCACTCATCTGTCTGCTCGGCCATTTCTCCTACTGACCTCTGAAGCCTGCAGGACGGCTGTTCTGTCTTTTCCAACCCAGAACTTGGCTTAGTCCCTGCCGTGGAATCTGCACCCAATGAGTGCTGGACAAAAGTGTTTGAGAGCGAAGGGCCCATGGGCACCATCTTCCAGTGATTGGGATGAGAGGCCAGCATGGTGGGAAGGACTTTCTGGGACCTCCCCTTCTATTTCCAAACCTGGGAGGGCAGCCGGCTCCTGCGGGCCCTGTGCTCAAGAGGGCCTCTTTCAGGAGCTGTGCGTCTTGCAATAACACTGAGAACCAGGTTGCAAGGAGACTGTTCTTTAGGGAGGGGAAGAGAGTGCCCAGCTAAGAGCGGCATCTCTGTTTATGAATCCTTCCTGCCAGCTTCATAGAATCTAATTGGCCCTTCAGTTATGTTGCATTTAGAAAACTAACACATCACATTGCTAATCTGTGTTGCATTAGTGCATGGATTGTTGGTGGAGCGGCTCCTCTCTGAAAGCACCCCACACAGTCCAGGGCCGACTTAATCTTGTCCTAAATTAGCATATTAAGGTTGTTTTGGGGGGGCCTCCAGCATCCCCTCTTCAGTAACAATACACCCATATACAACAATATTGATTATACCAATTTTTTTGGCTGGACAGGGAAGGCATGTGTGTTAACAAAGAGAAGTTCGTCTGCCCAAACTTGTAAATTAGATGATCTTGTCCTGGGGTGCGCAAATAGACTTTCTCCACAAGGCAGCGCTTTGATCTGGGGCCACATGGAGCAGCCCTGTGAGCAGGCCGTCTCCTATAGAGGGGCCTCCCTCTCCCCTCCCGTGGGTCTGCCGCTAAGTGGTTGCTGTGGCCTGGCCCGTTCATGGCCCACTTACACCCGTGGAAAGGCAGGCCTTTGCAGGCTGGCTTCTGCTGCCCCGACCGCACCCGGAAGGAAAGGGCAAAGCAAGAGGGAGATGAGGAAGAGGGGGCCAGGGAGGACAGAAAGTGGGGCAGTGGGAGTCCTCTCCGCGTGCTGCTGTTGGCAGGCGTTCGTGTGCCGTTTTACATTCAGTACTTGATTTGGAGATATTCCCTTTTCCCGATAGATCAGCTTCAGGCAGCCAGACTCAGCAGTGTTCTGCTATTAGCCTGCAGCATCTTTCTTCATTTTCTGTACAAAGAGATGGGGAGGAGGGGTGGAGAAAAACGAGGGAGATCTAGGACAGTGTTGAGACAACACCACCTCAAAGGTGCACGGTGTGCGGCCGGGAAATAAATTACCACTTCTTCTGATCTGGCCCTGTGACTCCCTTTTCTCTCTCTCTCTCTCTCTTTTTTTTTTTCCCCTTTTCCAACCCCCCACCTCCTTTCCAATCTTATTTTTGCTAATTTCCAACTCCCTTTCTGTTGAGACTCTACTTTTTATTCCTTGGGTTGGTCTCCCCTCCCCACCTCAGAGGGATGCCTTTTTTTTTCTTTTTTTTTTTTAATGTTTGACAACAGTCTTTGAAGATTTTCTACTTCAGAGTAACTACTGATGGGTGGTTGTACTACAGAGAGAACAAGCAGGGCCTCTCGGAGTGCGACCAACTGCCCCTGCCCAAGGCAAACGCTGGTGGGGACCGTGGCTCTCCATGAGGCCGTGGCGCTGGCGCATAAAACACCGGGGCAGCCCGGGCCGCCACGCCGTCCGCTCTCTGCCCAGACGTGGAGCCCCTGTGCGCCTGACCGGGCCCCGCAGCTCCGGCCCGCTAACCTGGCGCTGGCCGGCTAACCACACCTCGCCTCCTTCCTCCCTGCCTCATGTAGAGAACCCACCGCCTGCCCAAGGAGATGACCCCTGTGGAACCAGCCACCTTCGCGGCCGAGCTCATCTCCAGGCTGGAGAAGCTGAAGCTGGAGCTGGACAGCCGCCACAGCCTGGAGGAGCGGCTGCAGCAGATCCGAGAGGTAGCTGGGCTCCGCCCCTCCCCGGGCCGGTCCCCGGGCCGCGCCTGCGTACTGAGCCGCCGCCCCCTCCGCCTTCCCTGCCAGGATGAAGAGGAGGGCTCCGAGCGAGCACTGAGCCCCAGGGAGGGGGCGCCCGCCCCACACCCCCTCTCCCTCCTGCCCTCGGGCAGCTGTGAGGAGGACCCGCAGACCATTCTGGACGACCACCTGTCCAGGGTCCTCCAGACGCCCGGCTGCCAGTCCCCCGGCGTGGGCCGCTGCAGCCCCGGCTCCTGCTCCCCCGACCACCACCACCAGCCGCACCACCCGCCCCTCCCGCCTGGGGGCAGGCTGCCCCCCGCCGCTGCCTTGCCAGCCGGCTGCCCCCTTGGGGCCAGGGGCTTCGTGACCAAGCAGACGACGAAGCATGTCCACCACCACTACATCCACCATCACGCCGTCCCCAAGACCAAAGAGGAGATTGAGGCAGAGGCCACACAGAGGGCGCACTGCCTCTGCCCCGGGGGCGCCGACTATTACTGCTACTCAAAGTGCAAGAGCCACCCCAGGGCTCCGGACCCCGTGCCGGCAGAGCAGTTGGGGTAAGTGTCGGGCAGACCGGAGTTAGGGCATCTCTGGAGCCAGAGCCCTGGGCCTGTGGGAGGTAGGGTCGGAGGTCACGGGCATTTACTCCAGGGCAGGGCACAGGGCGGGTGGGGCATGGGGAGCAGGTGTTCCCCACCACCTGCCACACTGCCCTGTGGGAGGATCCCAGAGATGTAACGGGGTCTCTCGGGTGGGTGTGGGTCTTGTTTCCTCACAGCAGCAGAGGCAGTGCCCTGCCCAAACGCAGTGGAAAAGGCATGGAGCCCGGCCTGGCCCTGCCCGCCAGGGAAGGAGGGGCCCCAGGCGGAGCTGGGGCGCTGCAGCTTCCCGGGGAGGAAGGAGACAGGTCGCAGGACGTCTGGCAGTGGATGCTGGAGAGTGAGCGGCAGAGCAAGCCCAAGCCCCATAGGTAAACACCACCGCCACCGCGAGGGCCACGGGCAGCCACTGCGGGGGTATCGTGGGGATGGCTATTTTTGCAACTGGCCGAAAACAAATGTGACTGTTTGCTCTGCCATCTTAATATTAAACGTTGGACTGAGCAGACCACAAAAATGCCATGTTTTGGCAACGTCCCCTGTTCGTGTTATGGCAAAGTTATTTTTTTCTCCTCTCTCTGAAAGCAGAATAGAGACGTTTCTATTGAAGTCACATTTTCCAGTTTTCCTAACCCAATTTCTTTCCTTCTGCTTTCTCCTCCTTGTTCAGTGCCCAGAGCATGAAAAAGGCCCACCCCGTGGAGCCTGCCCGCACCTCTGTAGCTGAGCGAGCCAGCCGGCACCACCTGTGGGGGGGCAGCAGCGGGCACCCCCGTGCTGCCCCCCGAGCCCACCCGTTTACCCAGGACCCTGCGATGCCTCCCTTGACCCCCCCCAACACCCTGGCCCAGCTGGAGGAGGCCTGCCGCAGGCTGGCTGAGGTGTCGAAGCCCCCAAAACAGCGGTGAGTGGGAGAGGCATCGGAGGTGAGAGGCAGCAGTTGGGTTTGGAGGTGACGACCTGGCCAGTCCCTGGGAGTGGCCTTCTGGTCCATCTGGACCCTGAGGCCTCCTCAGGGAGGAGGCATCACTTCTGGCTGCCTAAGATTCTCCTTTCCAACCTCTAAAAATTGTCCTCTTTAGTTCCATTTGTTATCACTAACCAGGATCTGTTAGGCAAGTCTTGCCTAGAAGAAGGAAAGTGAATTGCTTTAATTCTTAACAAATCCCATTTCCTACAAATGTCCCCATCACCTAAGGCTGGTTAGGTGAGCAGACACAGAGCCGTGACTGATGGGGAATCCTCTGCCCGTTGCCTGGGCTGTGGTGTCCAGTACCGGGCTCCTGCGAGACCTAGGATGGCCATTCCCGAGATGTCTTCCTGGCCTCCAGGAGCCACTGTTAACACGTGGTCTTGGTTGGGTGTCCCCACAGATAGAAGTTGGATCGGTGTCTCTTCAGGAGGCCAGAGAGTGGTTCTCTGTCTGCTCCCCATTTGCCCTGGGGACAGGAGGCTGACCTCTGAATCTTCTGCTCAGGTGCTGTGCGGCCAGTCAGCAGAAGGACCGGAACCATTCGGCCATGGGTCAGGCTGGAGCCACGCCCTTCTCCAGCCCAATCCTGGCTTCAGAGGAGTGAGTGTCTGCCCGGCATTTCTGAGATCCACCCAGCAGTTGACATTTCAGGATATTCATCATCTGGTGTTGAGATTTTTGAGAACTTTCTTTAGTATATAAAATCACCTCGGTTTTAATGTTAGCAGCAAGGAACATTTAACACAGAGATGTTGCCATAAGTTAGGATCCCCCAAACCCTGACTGTATTGAGAAATGCATCATGACTTGAACACAAGTGTCCCTTCCTGACATGGTGGGCGGCTCAGGGTTCCTGCGCACACACTAATCAAAAGCTGGGACATGAGGCCATTAGCGGATGAGTAAATGGGACCACAGACCCGGATGGAAATGTTGCCCCAAGTTAGCAAAATCTTTGTGTCACACTGAACTGGAGGAAAGCTGCGTTCTCCTCCATTATGGAGATGGAGAGAGGCCCCTTTGTTGTTTTGCTTGGAGCAAACAGCCTATCTTCCCCTATTGTGCCGTGATTCTTTTTGTAAATTTACAGTCTTGCAAAGTGGACAGAGAAGCCTGGCTTCGTTTAATTACACGATGGTGTGTTTAAAAAGAAATCTGCTGCTGAGATCTGCAGTGGTCTAAATGATTAAAGTTCTCTTTCTTAGCTTCTTCATCTTGAGCAGTAAGCAATGTTTGAAGACCTGAATAAGCCACCACCCTGAACCCTTTTGTTTTAATTGGTTGATCTTAAGCCTACCAGCTATCTAGACCTGCAGCATTTTCTTTAAAGCCGTTCTAACCAACTGGGACTAAATAGGGGAGTTGAAATGACTCCGGGCTGCCCCTCCGGTGGGCTCTGGCAGTCCGAGGATATGCCATCCCAGAAGGTGCTTGGGGTTGTCTCTGTAGGGCTCCCCGATTGGGATGAGTACCCCTGCGGCTCCCTGACAGTCTCTCCTCTCTTATCTTCGTTGGCAGCCACCTCGTTTGTGCCAAACTGAAAGACTGCCCCGTCCACCCATTGGGGGTAGTGAAGGAAACAACAGCAGTTTGTACAACCAAAGGGAAATTGTCCTTCCCCCTGTGCCCCGTGCAGGCGACCTGGGGTCGGACTGTGTGTCCACTAGAGGTGGCTGACTCAGTGGCATGGGAGCCCCACACCCAGGCCCCCTCTGAGCCTACAGCTGCAGCCTCATTTGACTTCTGTGGGCAACGTGTGGAGAGCCTGTGTGTGCATGCACGCACGCACCTGCTGCCCTCAAATGCTGAACTTAACCACATTCTGTCTTATTTTCAGTCACAAAGAGCCAAAGAAACTGGCAGGTGTCCCCGTGCTCCAGGCCAGTGAGCTGGTCGTTACTTACTTTTTCTGTGGAGAAGAAATTCCATACAGGAGGATGCTGAAAGCTCCGAGCTTGACCCTGGGCCACTTTAAAGAGCAGCTCAGCAAAAAGGGAAATTATAGGTAAGAGTCCTGTGGCTTCTTCTTGCTCCAGAGTTTGTTTGCTCAAAACCAAGAGCCAGAGCCCTTCCGTGGCCCAGGCAGACCTGGGAAGGCCAGGGGGCTCTCAGGAAGCCCCAGAGCTGCCTGATGCTTTGTTCCTGCTCTTCTCCTGTTGCCTGGCCGCTGACAGAGACAACACAGTGGCGGGGGGGGGCACGGCGGCCTCAGGTGGAGGACGAGACTCCGAGGGGGAAGGGTGGTTGGAAAGGGAGAGAGGTGTGAGGAGAGAGACAGACAGACAGACCAACTAGGAGACTGGAGGCCGCCCTCCTGGCTTGGGTCTAGGAGAGACTGAAGGCTTGGGGGACGGACAGCAGAGACCATTGCCTGGAAATGGAGGCTGACTTCTCACTCAGCCTTTGTGCCTGAAGAATGGCCCTGCTCTGCTCTGTGTGACGGGGCACGGGAAGCAGGAATGCGCTGTTGTCCGTAACAAAGCAGGGGGAGGACCTGTGGGTGGGCACTGGGGAGACGGGGCTGGCTGCTCTCCCTGCTGGCCTCACCGCCTGCCCTCCCTGCTGGGCCTCAGGGAGGGAACGTGTCCTCCTTCCGGCCATCCTGTCCTGTCTGCAGTGGAAATGCCAGCCCTGGGCCGTTTCCTGGTCACTCTCCCCTTACGGGGCAAATGATGACTCCATGGTAGTTCACCCAGGGTCCTACCTGCACCTTCTGGACGGCCTTCATCCCAAGGGAATATGTGGGTTCTGCTCCCGGACCCAGGCGAGTCCACCTCTGGGCCCTGAGACCCAAAGGTCTCCACCCGGGAGCTGATCTGGACAGGGGCACAGAGTGATTCCTTCTCGGGGGAGGGAGGGGGCTTAGGGGCTGGGACCCTGTAGGCGACGGACTGAGCAGGGCGTGGACCTGGGCTTAGCTCTCCCTTCTACACCTGGGCAGAGACAGTTCTGAGATTGTATCAAAGTGCTTGGGGAACAGGCCTGGCTGCGCTGCTGCTGTTTTCTTATCCTGAGCAGACACAAGGTGAAACTAATTACACAAGTGTGCCCCTCCAGGGATTCATTTTGATCTCAGCTTTGACTCAGCTGGGCTTTGTGGAACTGCAGGTGACCTTCAGGGGAGAAGGGCCACGGAGCGCTGAGCAGAGGCTGCGGGGGAGGCTCCACACTCGGCCGCTCTGGCCACATCTGGCTCTGATTTCTTTTTTTCTAAGGCACACTTAATAAGCCTCTTTGAAGCCCCGGCCTCCCCTTTAATGCACAAAGACTTGCACAAATGGTGGACTCTCAAATTCTTTGCTGATTGGATCAGGCTGTGCCAAGGCCCTTCCAGCCGCTGCTTCGCCCGACGCTCGCTCTCCGGGCCAGAGCTCCATCGGGGCTGGTGCTCCCACATTCAGTTCGCATGCCCACCCCTCCACCCCCCAGTAAAAAGCCCAGCAAGGAAGGGGCTGTGGAGTGGGGGCCTGAGCTGTGTTGAGTAATCTCAGCATGGCAGGGGTTCAGGAGAACAGCCCCTCCAGACGTGCCAGGCGCTATTGGTGCCAGATGTCGGAAGAAAGCAAAGTTTGCCACATAAAGCATGTTGCAGTGGAAAAGCCCGTTTCTTGGAGAAAATGAAGGCAGCACAGTGTGTTTGAAGTTTTGGGGGTGGGGCCGAGGGAATGTTCCCTCTCTCCTCTCTGGAAGAGGTTGCAATTATGTAAAAGGTCATGGTGTGTTTGCCTGGAGATGCTGTGGAAGCCCAACTTGGTAAACTCCAGGTGGGCTGGGGCTGGGGGCAGAGCAGCATACTGAGGGCCGCGTCAGAATGTGTCAGAATGTGAGCCTCTTATTTGGAAAAGTACCTTTTTCCTGCCATCCGGGTCTCCTTTGCGCAGGGTCCCCCACCAACTTTCCCGCTGTCTCTCAGGCTCCCCCAGGCTCTCTGCCCCCCACCCCCCACGCACCCCTAACGCTGCCCCTTTTAAGCCAAGCTGTCCAGTCGCTCATCTGGGAATGCTAAAAACAAAGAACCTTGACTAAACCCAGCTGTTTCACTTCATTTAGCCTTATCTCCTATGAAAGTATTTGGCTTGCCTTCATTAAAGAGAAAAGAAATTTAGCTCTGACCAGGGGGAATTAATTTTTTTTAAAGAGAAAAGACATAAACAACCACCTTAACCCTGAGACACAATTAAGTTTTTTAGAGAGGCTGTCCGCCTCCCCCAGGGGACTGTGACCCTCCCTCTGAGTAGCCTTTATTGGCTGGAAGTGACAGCTTGCGGGGGCGAGTTTAATCCGCCGGAGGGACCTTCCTTGCTGCAGGCTGGGAAGGAAGAGACCTCAGCTTGGTTCCTGGGAAGGGGCTTGGGAGCAGCCGGCCAGGGGACAGCTCTTGTTTCTGAATGTGATTCTACTGAGGGAGGCTGGTCATTGACGTCCAGACAATTAAACTGACTTAGAAGGGAGGGGCCTGGGGTGGGATGAAAGACCCTTTAATCAGCAAACATAAAGAAAGGGCCTGTAGTGTTTGACCCTGGAGGGTGGAATGGGACAGGAGGAAAGGAGAGAAACAGGGAGGAGTGGGGAGCCAGGACTGTCCCCCCAGTCCTGGGGAGGAAGATTGGCCTGGCTGCCTTCTGCGGTGGCCACAGAGGGAACAGCCTGTCCCAAGGCCGTGCCAGACGCTGGCCAGAAAGCTGGCATACGGGCACTGGAGGATGGGACACACAGGAGGTGTCAGCCTTCCACAGGCTTGTACGGGGTCAGGGTGGCTGAGTCTGGGGTCTCTGTGGGGGACCCTTTATGGTCGCTGCTGCAGATGAACTCCCGGCATGCTTTCTCCTCCCATCCCCCACTGTCACCCCCATAAAAATGGGGAAGAAGTACCAGCCCTACTCTGCAAAGTGTGGATGTGCGAGTCGGGACAGCAGTGGCTCTGGGCTGAGGAGGGCACCTTCTGAGCTGTGTGCAGGTGGGAAGCCACCCAGCCCGCTGCTCGCAGGGCACCTGCCTCGCTTCCCTCCCAAGGCACCAGGCCAGCCGGTGTGTGTCCTTGGGCCAGCCCCCGTTGCCATCTCAAAGCAGATGTGGGCGGGGTTTCCACACACACCTCTCGTGACAGAATTCTCAAGATACCGTGGTCCTCAGTGGTGACATGCCTTTCTTTTAAACGAGAACAAAATGCCAGTTTACCAAGATGGTTTTTTGGATTTTCCTTTTAAGGTACTACTTCAAAAAAGCAAGTGACGAGTTTGCCTGTGGAGCAGTTTTTGAGGAGATCTGGGACGATGAGACGGTGCTGCCCATGTACGAAGGCAGGATCCTGGGCAAAGTGGAGAGAATTGATTGAGCCTTTTGGGGCTGGCTTTGGCGAACTGTGGGGCCCAAGCCCACGCGACCGGTCTTGGACGTGAGCGACCGCGGTAGACCATTTTGAAGGAGAACTAAACCAATGAAGAAGACAACGTCTAGGGAAAAATTGGCCCCTGGGCCTTTGGGAGGGTGGAGGGAGATTGGATTTCATTATTCACGAGCTGGGTACTGAGATCAGGAAAGCCTGAACTATTTATTAAAAACATGACCACTCTTGGCTGTTGAAGATGCTGACTGTCTGAGAGACTGCCGTACGTGATACGTGACTTCCTAGGGATCTGAAATCCATAAACTAAGAGAAACTGTGTATAGCTTACCTGAACAGGGACCCTTACTGATATTTATTGAGCAGTTGACTCCTCTGTCCCCAGTTTATGGATGTGCTGCTTTAAACACGTAGGGGGGGAGGAAGCTGTGATTGTTCTATCCAGGAGTTGGGCTGGGAGTACATTAATGAGTTCTTCCTTGAAAGAGGAATTATTATGCTTTGCCCTGCGTTTCTCCAAGTGAAGATAGACTCTCTTAAATGGTGCCCTGCCATTGACACACGCAAAAATTGGTGCATTTTTTTCCGTGTGCTGCTCTATTTTGTCCTAAAAATCTTGAGAGTTGACTTAACCGCCACCATTTTGGGGTCGTTATGTTGGATGGGATGATCCGTGGTGCAGGAGGGAGCCTCGTTTTGAGGGCCCCAGCTTCATCCAGTAACTTCTTGTAGTTCCCCCACCAAGGCCCCACTGCCCAGCGGCTTGAGGCCTGCTGGAACCTTGTGTTTTAGCGTGTGCTTTTATTGAAATAAGAGTTCCTTGGAGTTTTTTTTTTTTTAATTGGTCTTTGGACAACAGCCATTCTGGAAGCTTCCACCACACCACCCCAAAGAAGTGGACAGTTATGGGAAGACTGAGCAGCGCCCTTTCCTCCAGACCTTCGTTTTGATGTTCGGGTTTTTGTGTTAAGTTAATGTGTACATTCTGTTTGCCATTGTTACTTGTACTATCCGTCTGTGTATATCGTATGGCGAGAGAGCATTAAGCCACTCTCTCTAGTGCCTGACTTTGAATAAGTACAGTACCTGTACCACCACGGCGGCCCGGCCCGTGTGTGTCGCCCTATATTGAGGGCTCAAGCTTTCCCTTTGTTTTGGAAAGGGGTTTATGTACAAATATATTTTATGCCTTTTTATTACAAGTCTTGTACTCAACGACTTTTGCCATGGCATTTTGTTCTACTTATACTGTAAATTATGCATTATAAAGAGTTCATTTAAGAAAAATTACTTGGTACAATAATTATTGTAATTAAGAGATGTAGCCTTTATTAAAATTTTATATTTTTCAAAACATCGGCCTCGTCTGTGAACCCCTGGGGTGTGTGCAGGTCAGAGACACCCTTTTGTATGTGAACATCTGTGCTTGATTTCCCATCTCTTTTTACCCGATCTGGGCCTGCCCTGGGATTTTGAAAAGCGTTCTTCAAAATTACCTGGTCACTGGCTGAGCATTTTTTGGCCGTGGAGCCGGCTGTAGACAGCACCTCATCTATGGCCTCCCTTTAAGCTCCTATTCAGCCTCTTCCGCCCAGTCAGAAATCTCCGATCTGGCCAGGTAGGTACAGGGAGTAAGGGGCTGAGATGAGGTCTTCCCAGGAATACTTGCATTTCAGTAGACAGACCAAAAGCCTCTCAGGAAATGGTGTGTAGATCTGAAATGTTCAGTGGGGCCGATGAACCTTGAGCTCAGTACTAACCAGCCACCCTCCCAATGGCTAAGTAGACCTCATCTGCTGGCTTTTAACAAGGACGTGGGCTTGATTGAGGGTCTGGGCTGGAAAGGGGGTGGGAACAAACAGCAGGTGGTTCTGTAAGAAAGCTGCACCATTTGCTGGATAGTTTGATCCAGGTGCCCAGGCAGTTCACTCAACAAATACAGGTTCCCTCCCTGAGTGCTGGACACTAGGAGTGCCAGGCGGTATTTCAGACCTGGGAGAGCAGATCTATTTAAAGGAGTCCTAAAGTCTTTTTAGAAACAAAGTGTCTGTGACTGTAGTTCTCATGTTCATGGGCTGGGGTCTGCAGAGCATCTCCTTGGCTTTTTATCCCTGATGCAAACTGGCATGAGACTGGGTGGCATAAGGCCAGGGTCCTGGCTGTGTGGGGCCAGGGGCTGGCTTGAGCTGGACAGTGTCGGTGTGGCAGCATTAGGGAGTATGGGGGGGCAGCTGCTGGGGGAGCAGGGGAGGGTATGAGGGGGTCTTGACACCGAGTGACACAGTTCCTTGGTCACTGTGCCCTCCGCCTCCAGGCTGGAGAGGGGGCTCACCACAGAGGCATTCCCAACCTACTCTGGGAATGTAGGCTGCTTTCCGGTGCTAAGGGGTGAGGAGATAGATGCCCTTGCTGTGTGTGTTTGGGGGTGTTAGTTACAGCTTTCAATCTTCATGCCTTTTGATTCACCCAAAGAGTATGTAGTGAAGTAAAGCACAGACTCAGGTCTCGGGCCAACCTGGGCTCACGTCCAGCCGCCACCTCTGGGGACCACGGGCACTGTGGGCAA
This sequence comes from Smutsia gigantea, assembly GCA_032199065.1. Taxonomy (NCBI): domain Eukaryota; kingdom Metazoa; phylum Chordata; class Mammalia; order Pholidota; family Manidae; genus Smutsia; species Smutsia gigantea. The sequence goes on along the minus strand of JAVSCE010019741.1, from coordinate 311,544 downwards.
CTGAGAAGCCAAGCCAGACGGGGTGGCCTGTGCCTCTGCTTCTCTCATGTTAATGGTCAGGTGCTCCCCACCTGGTGCGTAGGCATGGCTGTGTGAGCCCTTGACATTGTGGACACCCCTGCCCCTTCCTCTGAGGAGAGGCTCTGCAGTTCTATTGGTACTAAAGAGAGCTATGACTCAGAAATAAGAGCTGAAACAAGGCCGGCGCCCCTTTCTTCCCTGTCCCCAAATCATTCAAGATCCAGCTTTTCCAGAAACGCTTCCCTGCCCCCTCAGCTTCTTGGGTCTCACCTGGGAGCAGCCGGCCACCCAGGACCCACTGAATGGCCAGGACCACAGGCTTCTGGCCTCTCCTGGTCACACCTGAGCACGTTGGAGCTGCTCAAGTCCTCTTGGGTCTTGCCCTTTGTAAATCCCAGCTTCAAATCGGGTCTACCTACTTAGTCCTCACTTTTTCCCCATTAAGTTATGTTAACTGGCTACCAGAGGGGAGGCACAGACTGGGGGTCCACTTCAGGGGGTGTCACACTGAGGATCCAGTTTCCTTGTCTATTCAGTGGGACAATAATTGTGCTCGCCTAGGTGGTGCAGGGAGGTGGCGAGGTCTAGGATTTCACCCAGGGTCTTGGGAGCATTTTGAGCCCCAGCACCGTCCTTACTACTGTATTATTAGCATCTCCTGGGGAAGTTCCTCCTTCCCCGCTTCCTGCTGCAACACAGCTGGGCCCTGGCACCCTGCTCCCTTGCCCCAGGCATAGAACCAGGACATGGTGGGCGAGGGGCTGGCAGGCTGCTTCGTTTGGGAACAGAGACTTGCGGCTAGAGCCAAGCTGGGGCCCCAAAGCACCTTTATATTTTTCCTTATTAAGTCTATGATACTTAAAAATTCTGTGTGGATTCTCACCCACGATAACAGTTCGTATATAGGGGCTGGAAATGTGGGGTTTTGGATAAAGGATCCTGTTTTATTCTCCCCCCACCCCAGAATGTGCCTGGACTGTAATCATGCTGTGAAAAAGAAGGAAATTGGTAATTACCCCAAGAACATATTTCATTCTAGTTGAATAATTAGGTAAGATTGGGGTTTTTTTATTATTGTTTTTGGTGAAGAAAAATGTTCCTTTTTTTTTATGTTTAGTAATAATTTGGTTTTGGGAAACTCCCAAATTAGGGAAACAGTTCAAAAGAGTGATTTACATCTTCCCAAGCAATTATTTTTCCACTTTATCAACCAGATTTTCTAAAAATCTGATATGAGAGTAAGTCTCTAGTTGTACTTGTTCCAGGAAGTGACTTGGTTTAAACAAACAAAACCCATACACACATCAAAACACCACCCCATCACACACGCACAAATTTTAAGGTATTTTGGTAAATGTTGGCTGTTACCAGAATTATCCCAGAAAGTAGCCAGTCTGCTTGGTAGAGCCTCTGGGCCCAAACAGGTAGCATTTGCACAGAACCTTAGGACCGGCAGCTTAGGAAAACTGTGTGTGTTGGGGGGTGAGGGGTGATGTGGGATCTTAGATCTGCCACAGAAAGAACCCTTGTCCCCTGAACAGGGAGCCTCCACCTTGACAATGCTCAGTTCTGAAAACCCAAATTCCCTCTGCTCCATTCACACTGACCTTTTACTTCCCCTGAGATGCTCTGCTGCGTGAACCCTTTGCATATGCTATTCCCTCTGGGGGGCACTTGTCCCCTCCCTCAGCCCTTTCTGAGGCTGTCTCCTTTTCAGCCTTCAGGCCATGACTTAAATGTCAGAGGTCTTCCCTGACCATCAGATCCACATATGTCCTCACTTGATCCTTATCACATAACTCCTTTATTCTTTCTCTGCATGTTCTAATTTGTAACTATACAATAATTATTTAAATGCCCACTTATTCATCCATGAGGCAGGGAGTAAGTATGCTTTTATTCACCATTGCGTATGTAACACCTGGCAGAGCGCTTGGCACCTAGTAGGCACTTAATATTTATAGAATCAAAGCAAAAGAAAATAAAACTGTTATCACCGAAGATAAGATAACTACTATTAAAACTCTGCAGTATATCATTCCAGGTTAAAATACACACACATGCACATGCATAGGACCATATGGTATACACTTTTGCAATCTGTTTTTCACTCAATCACATGTCATTGGCATATTTCCATATCAATAAATATTTTTCTATATTCTACAACATGACTTAAATGTATGGCTGAACTATCATTTATTCAACTAATCACTTATCGTTGGATATTTATAGTTTCCAAATTCTGCAATTATAAGTCACATTGTAATGAAATCTTCATAGCTAAACACTCAGTATTCATTACGAAACAGTCTTTAATTATTAGGATGAAGGCTTTTCATGTAGACCTTCAAAGGTGAATTTTAGGGCTTTGCCCACGTCCTGCCAGACTATCCCAGGCAGAGGCTTACGTGTCTTTGAATCTCCAGTGCCTCGCACATGTTTGACACATAAGCCATGTTTGTGCCATCAATTTAAATCTCAACCTGGATATTCAAGGCTCTCTCCAACCTGAACCAAGCCTGCTTTTCTGGTATTATTTCTGCTTGCAAGCTGGATAGCCCCATGCAATGAACTTCCTTCTACCGGGGTTTGCCCCTTTTCAAAATGCAGAGAGTCATAAATGCCTTCCCAGCCCTGATGAAAGTTGCTAAGGTGTGCACAGTACTCAGAGGAGAGCCTGGCCGGTGACAAGGGCCTTGTGCATGTCAGCTGCTATTACTACCCACCGATCCCCACCATCTGGTCTTCATACTTGACTTTGCTGAGCCCTTCCCCCAACCCGCCGGCTCCCCCCTGTGTTAGCCAAGGCCTGGCTGAGCACCCCTGCTCCTCCCTGCTGACCCCAGGCTTCCCACTCAGAACCCTGGTGACCTCTGGCTTTCTCAGGTGCTTGGCCTATTCTCACTTTCACTATTTTTTCTTTTTCCTCCCCTGAGTTGTAAGCCACTGTGAGAACAAGTCCTGTGGCTCAGACTTTGATGCACCAGAGCTCTACAGATAGAAGGTTCCCCTGACTGATGAAGAGAGTGCCTGATACGATTCACTCAGACGTCCTGTGGCCACAGCACCCTCTTTCACCCAACATCTGACTTTGCTCCATTTTCCCAAGCTTGACTTAAGACCAAATTATATTGTTGGGAGCCCCTGAGCCTTTCATGCTGTTGTATCAGACGTGGTCCAAGGAGAGGATCAGAGATGATCCCATGGCCACAGGGGCCGAGGATTGGCTTTCTCTTCCACCCTTTCCCAGTGATCTCAACCAGAAAAACTGGAAATCAACTATGTACGCTGTTTTGGTTAGCGCTGCCAGATTTAACAAATTAAAATAGAGGACATGCAATTAAGTTTGAATTTCCTATGAACAATGAATAATTTTTTAGTATAATAATGTCCCATGCAATAGCTGGAGCATACTTACACTAGGAACAAACAGATCTGCTGTTTATCTGAAATCAAACTGAACTGGGCAGCTGGCATTTAATTGGGCAGCTCCAGTGGTGATGGCTGCTGTGAATTGCCCACCCAACCTTCCTTCCACTTTACCTCTGACATGCTTTCTTAGGCTACAGAAATGGAAAGCTAAAGTCGACATTTCCCAGAGGGCTTCATATCTAGATGTGAGGCGGGTTCCACCATTGAGGTTTGTGCCCTGGGAGGCAGAGGCGTCTTCGGCTGTGTTTGCTGACGAGCAGTTACGGAGGCAAGGGCTTCATTGCAGTCTCACGGGCATCTCCCCCAGCTCCACGCTCCTCGGCGCCCAGGGAGCTGGGGGAGATGGCCAGACTCCCGTTGCCGTGCCCAGCCACTGGCTCCTGCTGTGCTGAGACTGCCCTCTGGGGGCAGGCTTGTGTCCGTGGCAATGCATCCATCAGCATGCCCTGGGCAGGGGAGCTCTGTAGGGTTTCGGGAGTCATAACCAAAGGCTCCGTCTATCCTGCTTGTTAATTCCTTAAACACATTTCTAAGTATCTTATACCCCGTCTTATGTACTTTATGTTAAAATGCTGTATTTGTTTGGGGCTGCTGTAACAAATCACCACAAACTGAGTGGCTCAAATCAACACAAGTTTATTGTCTTGCAGCTCTGAAAGCTGGAAATCTGAAATCAAGGTGTAAGCAGGGCCATGCTCCCTCTGAAACCTGCAGGAGAAGGAGCCTTCCTTGCCTCTTCTGGCTTCTGGTGGCCCCAGACATTCCTTGGCTTGTGGCTGCATCATCTCTCTCTTCACTGGGTGCCCCTGTATCTTCCACACAGTCCTTCCTCTGCACACATCTGTGACCATACCTAAATTTCCCCTTGTTGTAAGGACATCAGTCATGCTGGATTAGGGGCCTCAATGACCTCATCTTAACTTCATTACATCTGCAAAGACCCAATTTCCAAATAAGGTCACATGCTCAGGTACTGGGTGTTAGGACTTCACCATAACTTTTGGGGGGACATGATTCAACTCATAACAAATACCTAGAGTGGTGTCTGTCTCCCAATGGACAAAATGGTGACACCTATCATTTAGTCAGTCCTACCAGAAAAAGAAAAGCTCAGATCTTCCAAAGATAAAAACTTTATCTTTGGATAAAAAGCATTGCATCCAGGAGAAACTTCCTATAACCAGGTGTGAGACCGCCATCCTCCCTCTGCCCATCAATCACTTCAGTAACTACATCTCCTCCCTGCCTGCCTTCCTTCCCGGACCCCAGCCGATGAAGCCGGGTGCTCCCAGGTACGCTCCGCCCTATTACACACACCTCTGCTCGTCATTTCCACTCAGCCTGGGTCAAACGGGAAAAATCCAGGTCACTCAAGTCTTTGCCCTCCTGAATGTGAGGCTAGGATCTGAGCCTTTTCCCTCTATGTTCTTGGTAAAACAAGACAAAAGGCAGGAGATGCAATACTCTCTCCAAAAGTAACCTTGGCTACCAGGATATAAAATCCTGAAACAAGTCATTGGGAAAAATTATGGAATTTTCGTCTCCAAAGATTTCCAGGGGACTGCATCCTAGACTAGAGAAGCTGTCCAGAAGTCTTCCTCTCTAGGATTCTGGTTTTGGCACAGGCCTGTGGGTAATTCTGTCATATTTTTCCCCAGAGAAGGGATCAACTACCTCGTCACTGGGGGGTCTTATTGACTTATAGGGGATGGTGTCTGTCCTGGCAAGGACCTTCATTGGTAAACTGAGCCTCAGCTCCCATCCCAAGCCAGCAGTGGGTATCTGGGTGTCTCTTTTCCAGGAGGATGATGTCTTTTGCAACAATCAATTGTGTAAATGATTCGTGAATCATCGTCAAGCACTTGGCAGGCTGAAGACAGCAAGAAGCAATTAGTCTTCTGATTAACATGGTTTGTTAACATAAAAGGTTTGGGCTGAAGCGCCCTCCAGATGACACCCACTTCTTGGCTCGCCGGAGATGGCCACAGGCCTTTGTTGTTCATTCAGCCTGCCTGGAAAAGCCCAGGGTGAGGAAAGGGGGAGGGGTGCGAGCTGGGGGAGGGGCGCAGCTGCTGGCCATCTGAGCCCATCCCTCCCCAGCGCCCGGCTCAGTGGGACCCTGGGCTTGGGCTTCCACATCCAGCCTTCGCCCTGGGGAAGCAGACGACCCTCCCTCCCAACCTCACTGTAGGGGGCTGGGCCACTTGGGCCGCCTGCTTCCCAGCCGGCCAGAGGCCAAGCATCCTGACTGAGGGACAGCCCGGTCCCCAGGGTGAGGGACAGAGAGATCGTGAGGACGAATGAAGTGCACGAGTGGATTATGATAGACAAGGTTGGCTTGTATGGTGTTTGGCAGGAGCAGCTTAGAGACTTTTTTCTTTAATTTGTAATTTTTTCCTGACCTCAAAAAATAGTCATGGTAAAAAAAATTTGAAAAATACATAGAATTTTACACAAGGACAAACACCCACTGCTATAATCCCACTACTCAGAGATACCAATTGATAATATCTGGGGGCATTTCCTTCCAAGATACGGCATACTCCCTTGTTCAGTGGTTTGGAGAATCTCATAATTTTTAGGATAAATCCCTACCTGCGTGAATACTCTGAGCAGACTCCATGACCGTTTCTGCAAACCGCCCCGGTCACCGGGCAGACCTGCCTTTATTCCTCCACCTGTACCTGTTTCTCCAACAAGAGGCACAGCTTCTCTCACCTGGAGGCAGGACGGCAGCTGGCCCAAGTCAGGAGCTGTAGCTGCACGTCTGCACTGAGAACGGATAGCTTCTGGTCCCTGCCTGTCCTCACCTGCTGGGAGGGGCTGGTCTTCATCACACCCTCTTGATTCCTCTGGTGCGCGCCTGGCTCCCCAACTCCTACCTTTATCTGATACCTAGTGAGGTCTTATTTCTCATCCCGGTTTATCTCCACCCTTTCGCCCCTGACACACAGCCTTCCCAGCCACCTCCTTCTGAGAGTCAACATTAAAGCACCAGGGAGATTGGTCCTTGCAGGGCTCATCTGTCATTCCAGCTGACGCAGCAACCATGCTTTTGTCTCCTGAGAACAGCACCTTGGTTCCCTTCTGGGCAATTAATCTGTTCCGTCACTTTGGCTACTGTGATTGGTTCAGGGGTGGACATGTGACTTAAGTTGGTCCAATGAAAGTTGTGGGACTTGTGCCAGGCATTTGGAAAATGAGGTACCCTCTATCTACTGGGCCTTCCAACACGGTAGGGCAGAACCTGGGGCCTCTGGGGGTCACAGTGTCGGCAATGCCTAGTGGCCATTGAAGCCAAGAAAGAAGAATTCAGAGCTACAAGATGGAGGGGCGGGACAGAAACCAAGTCCTGTTGACATCCCTTGGGTCCTTCGATTCAACTGCCCCAAAGCCCAGCCCTGTGAGTCCACACATCTCTTTTACTCTTAAGTCAGTTTGACTTGGGTTTTTGTCATACTCAACCAAAAGAATTCTAATAATTAAGGATTATTACAAGCTCCTATCCTGTTCTCAACGGTAATTTGGATGTCAGAGAGCCCAGGTTCCTGGAGGTTCAGGCACACACATCATCACAGGGTCTGAAATGGGGAGAGAGAAGTTCCAGAGGGAAATGGGCCACTTTGAGAGACAGGATGGAGCAACAGAAAGATACCTCAAGTCCCATTATGGGGGATGCCCCGTTTAGATGCTCACAACCAAAGGCCTAGGGCATATAATGGCCTTTACTTAAAGTGACCTTTGAGACCTAAGCCTGCTTTCGGTCTCCCCACCGAACATCCTCGCCACCAGCAGCGGCCCCTGAGAGTTGCCGTGCGCCTGCTCTGGGGCGGGGGGCGGGGGCTGGACACAGAGGGGCAGACATGGTCCCACCCTGGAGGAGCGCCTGGTTGAGACGTTATCATGCAGTGCGAGGAGCTGCCTGAAGGAAGCTGGTCTGGGGACCCAGAGGGCTGCCTCTGCGTGGGGCTCCGCAGGGGAAGGTCCCCTCTGGGCTACGGGGTTCTAGGAACTGACCAGGAGAATGGTGAAAGGGTAACCTCAGGAGGGGAGCCACTTTGGCCAAGGCGACGAGGTGGGGAAGACAGAGTGGAGGCTGTGAAGTGGAGCAGGTGGTGAAGGGCAGGTTGGGCCGCACCACAAAGGACGGAAGCTTGATTTGATCTGGGAGAAGATAATCCTGGTGGAGGCATGAAAGACAGAAGATGGGGAGGCACAGAACCAGGACCCGCAGCCACTGCGCAGAGCTCTGTGCCCCCTGCCCCCCTGCCCCCTTCCTCCATCTCCCTCTGCCATCTCCCTCTCCTCTGCCCTCTTCCCTCTGTCCCCTCCCCGCCTCCACTCTGCCTCCCCTCCCCTCCCTTCCTCTCTCCTGTGTCCCGTTAGATCTCCCGCCCCATGCCCCATCACTTCTCTCTCCCGCTGCCCCACTGCCCCTCCTTCCTTCCCCTCCTCTTGCCTTTCAGTGTCTTCCTCCTCTTTCTCATCCAGTTGTCATCCCTTCTTTCTCCTTCCTCCCACCCCCCCCCCCCCAGGCCCTCCTCTAATCACCCCATGAACAGGGCAGCCCTGGTCTCTGCCTTCCAACAGCTACAGTCTCTCGCAGGCTGATTTTGGCCAAGAGATGCTCCCCCTAAAAGCCATCCCCACCCCAAAAAGGGACTCTCAGGGTGATGCGTCTTTCTCTGCCCCCCTCCGCCTGACTCCCACCCTCGGGAGGGAGGTCCTGAGACCGGAGAGCCCGGGCCCTGGGACGCTGCCAGGGCATAAGGGAAGTGAGCCCTGGGCCGCCTCTCTTGTTATTATTTTTCTCCCCTGGGGGTCAGGAGCAAAGGCTTCTGGGCTCAGAGTCTATAGTTCCTCCCTCCCTTGGCAATCCAGCACTCCTGTCCAACCTGGAGTGTTTAATTACCAAGGAAAAGAATGATTTTTTTTTTCCCCTGAGAATCCATTTAATTATTTGATTGCACAGTAACCAAAGAGTGCGAGAGGGCTGTAGCCAGAAGGGACTTCAAAGCGATACCTTGATGTTGCTGAGTGGGGCATTAATAGTCTCTGAAGGCAGGAGATCGCTACAGAGCGGGAAAGTACTCCAAGTGATCCTGCCAGCCATCTCGAAAAATGCATAAACACTGGAATGCTCTGCCGGAGAGGGAAGGCGAGTTCAAAGGGACTGAGAGAGTTTTCATGTAAAGTTTAGAGTTTAAGGCGTGACTGTTGGCTATGGAGCCTCAGCGTTTGAACTCTTGTTTATTAAAAACAGTTTCCCAGCCATTCAGCGGGTTCCCAAAGACAACAGAGAAATGCAGGCTTTTTCAGTGTGGAAGATTTAAAGGCTTCATTGATTTCTACCTGGGGTTCCCTCCCGCTGCCCCCCAGTTTTGGGTTTCTTTTGTTTTCTTTTTTTTATTTTTTCCATCAAGTTTAAAGGAATCCCGCTCTGAGAGAGAGACGACAGCAGAGAGAGGTCTCCTGGGCTGTTTCTACCCAGGAGAGCGGCTTGCCCTGCCCCCTGTTCTGCTGGGGGCTGGAGGCTGAGCTGAGGAGCCTCGCCCCAGGCCCCAGGGATGCCCTAGGACACGAGGGCTCCTTCAGAGGTGGCCTAGACTCTGGCCCCAGCTGACCCGGCAGGGCTGCTGCGAATGGGGAGTTCCACCTCTCTCTCTGCCCTCCTTGTTTCCCAGGGCAATGAAGGGGTACTGTGTCCAGCATCTGCCCTCAGCAGGGACTCAGAGAAGGCTTCAACCTTCCAAGTCTGATTTCTAAGCCCCGTGGCATGGGCTAGTATCTCTTAGTGACCTCACACTGTTCCTGGATGAACAGGGAAAAAATATCACATTTTTAAAGGTGATTTAAGTAAATTCTAGGACAGCCTTCAAACCATAGAACTCTCTGGCTCCCACTACCAAGGCCTCAGTTTTGCTGATACTGACCGAGCTGTTCTTGGGCTGGCTGCCCAGCCCCACTGTTGCCGGTGCCAGGAGGTCAATGAACTCCGCTTTCCGGGCCAGGCTGACACCCAGAAAGGTAGGGACAGCTCAGAGCAGAGCCACAACTCACCAGAAACTCTGGTCTCTGGGGAACGTTCCCTTCCTTCCACCCCGGGCTTCGTGGCTTGGAAAAGCAGCCAGGCAGGAAGGTGCCAGAACTCTGCAGGTCGTCTCAGCACTTCTGTCTTCTCAGACACCCAGGCTGTTGTGTGAACCATCAGAAAGCAGGTGGAACAGGGGCTGTGGCCCGACCCTCCCTAAATGAGGGCTTCTCTGCCCTTTGAGCACATGGCTAAGATCTCACCCAACTCTATATTCCCATTCAGCTTTATCCTAGCACAAAGAACAGGTTTTAAAATAAACGTTTTGTTTTGCTTAAGCAGAAGCGCTCTATGCATCGAATTATAATTTTCTTCCAAATCACTGTGTGGAATGGATCCAGGCTCTGCACTCTCCCCCCATCCCCTTGTTTTACAGGAAGATGGATCTTCAAGGCAGTTGCAATCGTCTTTATGACAGAAGAAAAATTATAAATTCCAAACCACAATGTCCATGTTCACACCCATGTGCATTCTCTTCTCGGTATGAATTTCATTTCTGAGTCAGAGGCAGTGATACACTGGCAAACATTTAACCACCCACACTCCAGGGAGCAAGACCTGATTCCTAGCATTTGCCAATTTCCACCATGTAAATGCTCTCACCATGGGAGATTTCAAACAAACCTAAGGTCTGCTCACACTCCAGCTGGTGTGAGCTATCTCCAGGACCCCTAGAGAGAGAGCTCCAAAAGGGGGGTTCCCGAGGTGATTAGGATAGAAGCTGCCTTGTCTTCACAATGCCTCCATTCCAAAAGATTGCAGGCTAGCTCAAAGGTTAGAGTCTTTGGCTTTATTAAAACATCACTGGATGCAGAGATAAAAGCATAAAGAATGTGGGGTTGGGGCAAAGGTTATTAACATTTATTATATACTTTCTTTGCATCAGGCACCACGCAAATGGCATATTTGCAAATACATGGCTGCATGCATATGTCCATATACACACATATACACATATGTGTGCATGTAATAATCTAATACTATAATACTGTTGATTAATCAAGGGATTTCTTTGCTCTTGTTCCTGTCCTGGTTCCACCCTCCTCAAATTCTAATTAGGAAACATGGATTCAATTTTGTGGGATGTGAGGAGTGTCCCAGTTGCTGTATCTCAGGTCCTACCCAATAAAGAACGTGTCTTCAGCACTGAGAGATTTGTTCAGAGTAATTTAGAATGGTGCCTTTTTGGCTTCCTAATGGATGGGAATGACAAGAGTATTTCAAGGTAGCTGTAACTACGGGGAAAGGAAATCCCAGGGCAAAATACCTCTAAAACCAAAATCAGTCACAGGGAGAAATAAAGTTTAAAACCTGATAACTGTTTAAAAATTGCAGTCCAGGGCCATCTCTTTCCTGCTCCAGCAGAAGCCAGCAAGACCCCCTAACCTCTCAGGTTCAGATAAGCCCTCAGTTGCCGAGGTAATTACCCATTGATATGGAGATGAACTACCATTCTCCACCCCTGAGGAACGCCTGTTGATATGCATATGCAGTAAAGCCAGATGAGATATTCTGGAAGTATTGCAATTTTTACCCACAGTAGCATTCAGAGTAATTTTTTTTAAAATCAATTTTTTTTAGGTATAACTTACATAAAACAAAATGCTTCCTTTTACTGCAATCAAGATGTAAAACATTGTCTTCACTCTTGTGCTCCTTTGCAGTCAACCCTTACTACCCCCTCACCAGTCGGTGGCAATCCCCAGTCGGCTTTCTGTCACTATAGGTTAGTTTAGCCGGGGCTTTTCAACCTCAGCAATATGGACACTTGCAGGCAGATGATTCTTTGCCATAGGGGCTGCCCTGCGTATTATAAGATGTTTTGCAGCCTCCCAGCCTACTTGCTGGCACCCAGTGAGCAGAGATGTCAGTAGCATATACCAACTTGTGACAACCAAAAATGTTTCCAGGTATTTCCAAATGTTCCCTGGGGGACAAAATTATCCACTGTTGAAAATCCCAACATTTCATATGAATGAATCATACAGTAGATACTCTTTTGTGTCTGCTTGCTTTTGCTCAGTATTTGGGATTCATCCTTGTTGCTGTGTGTCCAAGTAGTGCCTGCCTTTTTACTGATGAGGATTAGTCTATTGTGTGGATGTACCACCACTTGTTTATTCTTTCACCTGTTGATTGATGTTTGGGTTGTTTTCAATGTGGGGACGTTATGAGTAAGTTTACCATGAATATCCATGCACCAGTCGGTGTAAACACTTGTTTTTGGTTCTTTCAAGTAAGAAGTGAAATCACTGGGTTGGAGGCCAGTATCTTTTTAACTTTATAAGAAACTGCCAAACTGTTTTCCGAAGTGGTTTTATCATTTTATATTTTCACTAATAGTGGATGAGAGTTCCAGTTGCTCTACATCCTCTCTAATATTTGGAATAATTTAGCTCTTTAATTTAAAACCTCTAGCGCTCGTGTGGTATGTGTCATTGCATTTCTCTGATGACTAATGACATTGATCACCTGTTTGTGTGTTTATTGCTCATTAATATATCTTCTTTTGGGAAACATCTGATCACACTGTTTACCTATTTTTACAGTTGGGTCACATTTTTCTTAATCCTGAGCTTTAAGAATTCTTTGTATATGCTGGATACAAGTCCTTTGTCAGATGTTTGTATTTCAAATGTTTTCAACCAGTCTTTTCAATTCTTCAATGAGGTCTTTGAAGAGCAGATATTTTTAATTTTGATGAAGTCCCATTTATCTGTTTTCTTATTTTTTGATAGTGTGTTTTGTGTTTGTACGTGTTTTTAATTTTGGCCTGTACCAAAGCCAAAAAGGTGTTTTTCATCCAAAATTTTTTACTGTTCTAGCTTTTATAAAGTTTTACTCTATGATTGATTTGGGATTAATTTTTCTCTGAAATATAAGGTAAGATTGAAGGTTCATTTTTTTCTCATACGGATATCCAGTGTTCCAACACCATTTTTGAAAAGGCTGTCCTTTCCCTGTTGAATCATTTCAGCATACTCATTAAAAATGAAATGGCTGTGCATGTGTGGGTCTATTTCTGGACTCCCCAGACTGGTACATTGATAAATTTATCTTTCTTTTATGCCAATACACACTGATTACCCTAGGTTTGTAATAAATCTTGGAATCAGAAAGTATCTTTCCAATTTATTCTTCTTTAAAAAATGTTTTTGGCTAGTTTAGGTCCTCTTTATTTCTGTACAAATGTTATAATCAGCTTGCCAATTTCTACTAAAATTGGCATTTGGGGATTTTGACTGGGACTGAGTGAATCCATTGATTAATCTGGGTAAAACTAACATCTTGTCAACACTGAATCTTCTAACCCATGAATAGCATTTACATCTTCTTTAATTTTTCTCAGGAATGTTTTGTCATTTTTAGTGTATATATATATATATTTTTTTTTCATTTATTCCTAAGTATTTCACAGGGTTTTTTTGATGCTATTATAAATGGTATTTTAAAATGTTATTTTCCAAATTGTTCTTTGGTAGTCTATAGATATAAAATTATTTGTTTAAATTTTGACCTTGTATTGTATGCCCTTGCTGAATCCACTTGTTTCTATTAGCTTTTAAAAAATAGTTTCATAAGGATTTTCTATGTACATGATCACGTTATACACTGACTAGAACATGCTGTAAAAGGTTAAGTAAAGGTGATGAGATCAGATATCTTTGCTCATTTCCACTCTTACGTGGAAAGCATTCAGTCATTCATCATTATTTAATACTAGTTGTAGGTCTGTTGTGGATACTCTGTATCAGGTTGAAGATGTTCCCTTCTTTTTCTATTCCCTTCAAGTTTTTATCATGAATACAAATTTTACTTAGTCAGATATCCTTTTTACATCTATTGATTTGACCATATAATTTTCCCTTTTATTATATTAATAGGATAATTAACATTGGTTGGTTTTAAATGTTAAGCCATTTTAGTATACCTGGGATGAATCCCATTCAGTCGTGATGTATATAATACCTATTTTAATTATTGCTGGATTTGAATTGCTAATATTTTCTTAAGTAGTTTTACATCCATATCCATCAGAAATATTGGTCTATAGTTTTCCTGTGATCTCTTTGTTTAGTTTTGGTATCAGGTTATGGCTTGCTTCATAAAATGAGTTGAAAAGTGGTTCCTTCTCTGTTTTCAGAAAGAGTTCAGTAAAGATTGGCATATACCTTCCTCAAATGCTTGACTTAATTTACCAGTGCAGTCACTGGGTCTGGAGTGTTCTTTTGGGGAAATTTTTTAAATTTCAAATTCAATTTCTTTATTAGATTAGGGCTGTTTCTGATTTCCTGTTTCTTCCTGGGTGAGTCTTGGTAATTTTTGTCCTTCAAGTAATTTGTCCATTTTATCTTAATTGTTGAATTTATTAACAAAAGGTTGTTCTCGATATTTCCTTATTATCCTTTCATTATCTGTAAGATTTGTAATGCTGCCTCTCTTTCACTCCTGATAATGATAATTTGTGTGTTCCCCTTTCTTATTCCTTGATTAGCTAACAGTTTACAATTTTATTGATATTTCCTAATAATTAGCTTTTGGTTTCATTGAGGTTTTCTCTGTAAGTGTATTTTCTACTTCTTTGATGTCTGCTTTTATTTTCACTCTTTCTTTCAGTCTGCTTAATTTGCTCATCTTTTACTAGTTCCTTAAGATGGGAGCTTAAATAGTTGATTGCAGGTCTTTCTTCTCTTCTATTATGAGCACTTAAAGCTGTACGTTTGGGTCTTAGTACTGCTTTAAGTGCATCCTCCAAAGTTTGATATATTGCGTTTTCATTATCTTTCTGTTCAGTCTCTTGTGGGTTTTTTGGCTCTGGCTGATCCAGTACCTCATTTGACCACTATTTTTAAAGGGACAAAGGCACACCAACAATCATGGTGCAGTTGGTTGCATAACATCCCCCCCCAAATTAATAACCACCCAGAATCTCAGAATGCAGCCTTATTTGGAAACGGGGTCTTTATAGATGGAATCAGTGAAGAATCTGGAGATGAAAGCCCCATGGATCGAGGGTGGGCCCTACATCCCATGACTGGTGTCTTTACAAGAGAAAAGAGAGCTGAACACACAGGGAAGAATACGATGGGAAGCCAGGGATGGAGATCGGAATGCCAGGAGCCACGAGAGGCTGGAAGAGGTGAGGGTGGATCTTCCCCTAGAACCTTTGGAGCGGGGAGCATGGCCCGCTGACACCTTGACATCGGACTTCGGGCCCCCAGAATTGTGAGAACATTAAATTCTGTGGTTTTAAGCCACTGGGTGTGTGGAACTTTGTTACAACAGCCCTTGGGAACTGATATGCATGAGAAGGGATGTCAGTTCGTCCAGCTCACAGTGAGGACATGCCAGACCTCAGGCACACCCCTTACTTTGTCAGGCAGCTTCTTCCAGCCACCACTGTCCCTTAGCCCTGAAGGGGTGGGAGGGGGACAAGAAAGAAGACCACACTGCTGGGCTTGTGAATGTTGCCAGAGGGGGCGGATGACCCCTATCTGTGAAACATACACGCAGAGAGGCGAATGCAGAGGACACAGTTAAGAGTGAGCCATTACCTGCAGAAGTCCCGAACTAAGGCTCAGACTGATGGACTTTTTCTTCACTGTCACTCAATATTTCCTGCCACCAAAGCTGGAGGGGGTGGGAATTGGTGGAGCAAAATGCCCCGTCCCCCTGCTCTCATTCCCATGCTCCAAGTCCACTTAAGTACTCATTTCCTATCCTCCCAACGGTCTAACACAAGAGGAACTCAGGACTACTTCGGGCAAGCTAAGTTTCTGCCTGCTTGAAAGAGCATCCTTAAAGAGCAAAGTTTGGGAGCTGGAGGCTCAGGAGATCTTAGCATTGACAAACAGAGGGATTCCCACCAACCAGTCAGATTTAAGCTGGCTTCCCTCCTGCTGGGGGAAGGCTGAGGTTCTCACACCATGCAGGGGCTCTGTGGGGTGAGCTGCTGGCTTTCATCTCCAGCATCTCGCTTTGCTGAGCCTCTCTCGTCAGAACAGGGTGGGCAGGAGGAGATAGTCATGCTGCCTTTGGCATCCTGCAGCCCCACAGCTGTGCCCGGAGGCTCGCTCCTTCTAGATGGGGCAGCCCGGACTCTCACTCTAGATCTTAGTGGCCCAGGGGCCAGAGAGCTGAGCAGCCTCTTTATTAAACCTCAAAGAGTTCTTTGTTCTATAGCTGAGGACAGAAAATTCAGGACAGCGTCTCTTGGCTGGTTGCTTGAAGGTTGCTGGGAGAATCCCTCAGCAAGAGAAAAAGAGGTCTGGACCAGGATCACAGGGAGAAGCCAGGTCTTCCCTGCTTCCCGATTCTTGCCTGGAGACAGGCTCTGGCCACTTTCTGTCTTTTTTTAACCAAAGAAAGAGAGCTGTCAGCTGGGCTTTGGTGCTCACCAACACAGCAGCCCTGGGGGGCTTTAAAACCTGCTGATGCCTGGGGTGGGGCTTCCAGGAGATTCTAATATGCCACCAAGTTTGAGGGCCACTGGCCTATGACTGCTCTTCCTGCTTTACACGTACTGTTTTCACATTTAAAGACAGTCAGAGGCACACCTTTTTCCACCCCGGCAGATTTGGAACAGGATATGCAACCTCATTTGGAAATCAAAAGTCTGCATTTGAGTCTCTTGACCCTCTCTGGCCCAGAGCAATTTTTTTCTGTAATCAGTACCAGCTAGTGAAGGTGGACGATGCAAATATAACTAAGGCCGTCTCCTTGCCTGGGACTTGTTGAAAAGTTTTCTTTCTCTACCTAATAACAAACCATGATTTCAAGGCCTGATTCTTCTAGCAAAGCTTTCCCTGACCAGCTGGAATCCCTTTTCTTCCCCCAGGGTTTTTTTCTCTGCCCTTTGAATTTAGAAAGCCTTTATTGGAGCTTCCCTTTACTAGCTGGAAACATCAATGTCTTATCTGGCTGAGTGGACTTTCATCTGAGTTCCCCAGCCCCACCCCGTGTATTTCACAGGATAGGGACTCAATAAGCATTCTTTATTTAGCTGCTTCTGTGACGCTAATTCTCCGGGAGTCCTCCAGCCTCGGTTTCCTTATCTGTAAAATGGGTATAATAATTTTGACTTTAAAGAGTCAGTGATGAAATAAAATGAATGGAACCTGTGTTCTGTACCAGGCTGTGTCCTAAATGCTTTATTTGTATTAACCCACTGAGTTGTTGGGGAGGAAGAAATTTCAGTTTCCTCTAATCCTTGAGGTTCTTCTAGCTGGTCTAAGAATCAAATTGACATGGGACAGATTAACAGGAGGAAAAAACCCAAAGTTTAATTATGTAGGTATGGGGAAGTCATAGACATGGGTTCCCAAGAGAGCTGGGGAGGATGAGGTATGTACACCTTCCTGAACCAAGGAAAAGGTGTAGGAGTCTGAGACTTCAAAGGAAAAGGGAAGTAATTCTCAGGAGTATGAAAAGAGTAAACGTTTGGTAAACAAAATACTTGATGGGCCCCACAGAAACAATGGGGTGCAGAAGAAATTGTAACATTGTGGGTAAAATTGCAGTATTTCCAGAATCTCTCACCTGGCCTTAATGCATCTCTTTATCAATAGGTGTTTCCAAAGGGTGGAGAGAAGGAGTCCATCTCCACATCAATAGGTGATTACATGGGGGAGCGAGGGCATATCTGGACTGGAGAGGTTGGGTGGGGTCCCTTTTTTTGCAGCAGGGTTTCAAGAGGTACGGGTGGGCAGAAGTGGAGGACTGTTGTAAGCAATAAACAAGTTCTCCCACTTTATTTCTCCCTTTGACTGATTTCGGTTTCAAAGGTTATTTGCCCCGGACGAGGAGACAGATTTCACTCCCCCCGCCGCCCCCTGGAGTTACACACATTCTTAGCCACAATTTCTCCTTGTCCACCACCCCTAGTTCACATTATAATACATTATAATATAGCTTCTATGGTGGTAGCTCTCCTCCTGGAGTATTCTTCCATCTAAATTCTTTTTATGCAGTCAGGGGTGGGACGTCAAAGTGTCTTCCTGAGTCTTTTGGGCCTTGATGATTTTTCAGCTCAAATAATCTGCATGTCATAATGGCACATCTTGGGGCAGCCTGCCCTTGGTCCCTACAGAAGCCTCACAAAATCTGTGAGTCAGGTCCTGTTATCACCCTCATGTCCTCATATGACATTGAGAAAGGTCTCCCTTCCCTCTTCCTGTGTCTCCTAAGGGACCACAGACACAAGTTACTGAAGGTTGGGGTTCTGAAGGGGACTCTAAATTCAAGGTCAGACATCATTGCTCTAGAAACGGGGCAATCCATGGGCCCCTTCACAGTTGCAGACCCCTCTGGGGGCTTCCTCTCTTCTCTCTCCCAGGCCCCTTCACATCTCCTCATTTCCTAAGCTCCTACTTAATTCCCATCTTTCTGGATTAAGCCCAAGGGGTCTTATTTTTTCTTCTGAGAAGACCCATGAAGGCATCTCTAAGGGTTTTTTTTAAAAAACATCTTACCTCCAAGATGAATCAAGGCCCCACCTAGAGACAAAGGTGGCTGCAGGCAGTGTTGGTTTTGAAAACGACTGTCTTCTTTCTACTATGCATGTAAGGTCCTTGACACAGAGATGGCAACCAATAAATGCCACTTGCCTAAGGGACCTGGACCTGTCCCCTGGGAGAGGTTCAAATCCTGTTTCCTCCCACCCTTCCCTTCTGCCTGCTGTCTCTCATTCAGAAATGTTGATGGAGAAACTGATTTGTGGGATGCTGGCCACGCAGGAGGAACACGTCCTGGAGGATGACCATGCCCAGTCCTTGTAAGATGACCATGCCTCGTGTGATCAGTGGAGAGCAGAGGCATGTATGCAAATGGCCAGTGGTACAAATCAAAAATTCAGGAAAGTCTTCATAAAAGTGGTCACAACTGTAGAAAAAATGAGCAGACAGAAGAGTGGACATCCAGGCTACCCAAGGAATCTGGCAGCCCCTGGAGGTGTGCAAGAACTAGGGACATTCAGGAATGGCCAGGAGTTGGCTGTAACATGGGACCCTGGCACAGTACAGGACATGGGAGAAGGTGGGAGGCCCAGCCAGGGCCTCATTTGGAAGACTTGGTGTGTCTATCCAGCAGGCTGGGGTTTTCCAAATGCAGCCATTACTGAGAAGTGAAATTAATGTAGAAGCCTGCAATCAACATTAAAAAAAAAAATCAAGTAGAAAATACAAATGCAGTGCACATAACAGTAGTAAGTATTGTTTTGTGGGAATTTATCTGAGTGTTATATTTATGGATGTACGCAGAAGTAGGCTGAACCTTCACAGAAGATGCATTTCCTACCAAGGGTAGGTGCAATTTGAGGCTCACTTCTGTGGGTCACGGCCCCCCGTGGAGGAGGGTCTGGGGAATGTTCTTGCAGCTTCTCGGTCCATCTTGTGACTGTCATGCCCGGGTGTGGAAGGGCTGGAGGGGCCCTGCCGTGCCCGCACCTGTGGGCTGCTGGCATTTCCTGAGGCTGCTGGTTGTTTGAAGGCTTAACTGAAACCTGCCGGGCAGCAGCTCTTGCTGAGTGCAAAGCATTTTTGAGGGGGAGGGGGTGGACTTGCTGCCTAATTAAAACAGGGAGAGGTGGACATGAGGGACCTTTTCTGGTTTTTGATCTCTCTCTCTCAGCCTGCTTTCTAACTTGAGGGCAAAAGAAAGCTTTTTCCTACTCTTTCTTCTTCAGTCTCTTCCATCCTCCTCAGACCTGGCAGGTGCCATGGGCATCCCACCTCCCCGAAGCCCCTCTTCCTCCATCCTGAAATTTCTGATTCTGGGTGCAATTTATACATAAGGTGTTGCTTGTTGGGGAGGTTAGCCATTCACCCTGTTACAGGACTGTACCCTTGACCTCAAGGGTTCTTAGAATATACCTGGTTTCCCTTACAAAACAACGTGAAAATATCTCATTGCGAATTTGGAAAATTTCTGTGTTACTTGACAAAAGCAGGAGTAAGATAAGTGTTGGGGCAAGCAGGCCCAAGCTTAAGTTCTGGCCTCTCATTCATTCCCTGTGGCCTTGGGAAGGTGAACTCGGAGACTCTCTTTCCCTGCTGCAAAGTCGGCTGTTGTGGGGACGTCTGAGCTCAAGCATGCAAAGGGCAGAGCACAGTGCCTGCCAGGATAGTTCAGGTGTGCTCAGACAGCCTGCGGTGTCGCCGTGGATGTCACGGTTTGTGTCTCAGCATCCAGTGTCTCTCCGTAGCCACAGGAACTCAGAGCCAAGTAGCAGGTCACCTGTCAGCCCCTTTGCCTTCCACATGGGGAAACTGAGGTCTGGAGACAGGTGATTTGCCAGATTCATGTGATGAATAGATCAAATAGATTATACTTGTATAGAGGCCTCTTTGTTGAGTTTATAAGTAGTCTCTCTCTGGAGGGTGGCTTTCAGAATATCAGATGGGTGTATTCCGCCCTCGCCCTTCATCCTCAGAAACACACTCATAAAACACACCCACTGTGTGGGATCAGCAGGCCATCTGGTATCGATGGTCTAGTTTGGAGTGGAGCCTGACTGCTCACAAAACTTCCATTTCTACACCTCTTACCTCCTTCCAGGAAACCAGCGGCAGGCAGGGCAGCCACTCTCAGCACTGTACCCGTTTCCAGAAAGGGAAACTGAGGCTCCGAGGATTACGTGTCCAGGGCAAGTTCATATAGCTAACAGGTGGTAGTTGTTTGGGCCCCAACCCAGTGCGTCCGGCTGATAAGTACTCATGGGGTAGGTACCCTGTCACAAGAGAGAGAGCAGCCATCAGTTAAACCCTGAAACTGAGGACAGACACGTTTACAGTGGTTCAAACTAAGAAGCTGCTGGCTGGTAATGAGTGTCAAAGCATATCTGGTGAGAAGCAGCTACTGGGGATACAGACCTTCCACTGATCCTGGCACAAGTCGCCTAAGCAAGCCACCCCTGCCAGGCGCCAGCTTGGACGGAGTGAGACAAGCAAATTCACCTGCCATTTTGTCACATCCCTTTAGGGAGCCATGAAGATGCATTCAGTTTAGCTCACTACCCACCCCCGTCGCAGGGTGACGGAGCTAGGTCCTCAGCAGTACATTCCCTCAGCGAGGGTGTGCTCTGGGCTGGCTCCCACGCTGAGCTGGGCCTGCTCCCTTCCCCAGAGCCTGAGGACGACAGGTAGAGAGCCATTCCCTGGTGCCTGTGTGACCGTGAGGTGCAGTGAGCTCTGGGCCCACGAGGCTGGTCCTTTCTCAGACCGTGATGTACCCCATAGTACACCGGTTCCGTGGTAGCCTATAGTTTGCCACAAGCTGAGCTTGGTTTCCCAGAGTCTTCCCTAATCGGCAAATGCCTAATACTTTCTGAGAATTCCCTGCGGGCCAAGCACTCAGCATGGGTGATCCTAATTGTCTCATATGATTCTCCCCCAAACCCCATCAAGCCCATTTGGCACCTGAGGATCCCAGGCTCAGAGAGGTGAAGTCCCTTGATCGAGGTTTACATAGCTGACTGGTGAAGAGAAGGTGGGGGAAAAGCCCTTCTGACAACCTCATGACTGGAGGGACAAAGGCATCTCCTATTTCTGATTGGCGACTGGGAGGATGCGATGCAGAGTGGGGTGGGGCTTGTTGGGCGGGTCTCCAAGGCCGCTGGGAGCCGTTGCCCAGGGAAGGCATTTGGAGCTGCTGGCTCCTTGTAGAACCGCAGCCCTGGAATTCTCCACTGAGTGTGAAAGCCTGGTGAAGAGCAAGGCTTGATTCAAGTCAGGTCTCGGAGATGGGAGGCGATGGGAAGAGGGTGGGGATGTGGGGCGGGGCAGGCACTGGGAGCAAAGATTCAGCGAGGTTGTGCCTGTCTGAGAAGCTGCGGTCATTGGAAAGCCTGGGCATTTTGTAGCTGGACAGGTCGGAGTTCCAATCCCAACTTGGTTACTGACTAGCTATGTATATTTGGGCAAATTTCTAGACCTTTTTGAGCTCCCAAGCTTCTGAGATATGATGAAAATACAATGTGAGAGGGTTTGGAAGACACCAGGCACATAGTACACACTCAATAAATGTTACTCCGTCTGTCTCCACTTTCTCCCAAAGTGACCCCACATTTGGTGCGCTGGATGGGTGGAAGTTGTTTGTTTCAGGAAGACTGTCCATGTACCTGAGAACCCATGGCCTCTGGGAATCACTGGGCCCTGTTTCTTTACCCCAGTCTTCCTCCCTGAGACCCAATTCTGTTCAAATATTGCTTGTTTCATGAACTCCTTCTCAGTACCAAGGATGAAGATTGATCAGGTCGAGCCAAACCCAGTAATTCTGTTTCCTTTGCCAGTGATGGCCTTAGGCATGAACGTTTGCCAGGGACTTCTGGGAAGGTTTGTTTTCCCCCTCTTAAAAAGGTTATGAGTTAGGGACCTTTGGATATAGTCATGTGAGGATGTGTGATACTTGGAGCCACAGCAGCTATTTTATGATGGTGAGGAAAAAGCCAGAGGACTCACAGAAATGCCAACCAAGAAGACCTGATATTGGTAAACTACATTCCTAACTGTATTCATTTCTCATTGCTAATGTAACAAATCACCACAAATTCAGTGGCTTAAAATGCCACAAATATATTCTCTTTGAGTTTTAAAGGTCGGAAGTCTGAAATCAGTTGACTGGGCTAAAGTCAAGGTATCAGTAGGGCTGATTCCTTCTGGAGCTCTGAGGGAAGAAGCCATTTCCCTACCCAGTTCAGTTCCTAGGCCGTCCTGCATTTCTTGGCTTGTGAGCTTTTCTTTCATCATCAAAGTGCATCACTCCAATCTGCTTCTGTCATCACAGGACCTTCTCTTCCTTTTGCATCTCTCTCACCCATTCTGCATCCCTCACCACGATTCTGTGATTTTATCAGGCCCAGAAAATCCAGGATAATCTCCCCATCTCAAGATCCTTAGTTTAATCATATCTGCAAAGTCCATTTCACCATATAGGGGAACATTTATAGATTCTAGAGCTTAGGATGTGACTCTATTTGGAGGGCCATTATTCAGCTTACCACGCTTACCAGTCCTGGGACATGCTGCCTTAGGACCTCTTTTAAGACGCTGAGAAGTGTCCTTAATGTCCAAGACAATTCGAGTCAGATAGTCTCAAGGGTGTGTTAGTAAATATTTAACAACTGGCTTTCTGAATTAGAAAAACAAATTGATTTGTAGCACTGGCCAATTTCTGTGGTGTAAATTTACACCCTCTATGGCCAATTTTAAGCTACAACATACTGAACATGAAGTTGAGAAAAAATGCCACCAATCTGTCTGCTCCAGCACACTGCTTGATCATTCTTTTTCAAAAACATCCTAATGGTACATCCTGCTGGTGTTGTTTTGTTTTGCTTTAATTCTGTAACATTCTACTTGCTTTGTTGCCAGGGCAAACTCCCCACAAAGTTGAGGTGCTGGCTGAGTTTCTGGGGCCTCCCTTTCCCTGCCACCTCCTTTGCTATCTGCCAAAGATTTGACCAACTTAACAAGATGTTCACTGAAGCACAACTGTCACCCCTCCTAGGGATATCTGGTGTTTTTTAACTTCTTATTTTGAAATAATTATAGATGCAGAGGAAACTGGAAAAAAAAAAGAGATCTTCCAAGGTCCCACTCCCCTTCGTCCAGTTTCCCCAAATGACAACATCTTGCATAACCAAAGCTGACCCTTGAATAACGTGGGTTTGAACTCTGTGGATCCACTTACGTGTGGATTTTTTTCAATAAATATATTGGAAAATGTTTTTGGAGATTTGAAACAATCTGAAAAAGGATGTTTGTCTCTAGCTTCCTTTATTGCAAGAATACAGCATATAATACGCATGACATACAAAATAATTGTTAGCCAACTGTTTGTTATTGGTCTGGTCCACAGTAGGCTATTAATAATTAGGTTTTTAGGGAGTCAAGAGTTATATACATGGATTTTTGACTGCATGGTGGTTGGCACCCCTAAGCCCTGCATTGTTCAAGAGTCAACTGTATAGAGCAATATCAAAATCAGGACATTGACATTGATACACATCCATAAAGCTTTTTCTGGTTCCACCTAGTTTCACATGCACTGTGTGTGTGTGTGTGTGTGTGTGTGTGTGTGTGTGTGTGTGTGTGTGTAGCTCTATGCAGTCTTATCACCTGTGTAGGTTGGTATATTGACCACCACAATCAAGATAACAGCACTGGTCCATCACCACAAGGCTTCTTTCTGGTGTCACTGCTTTATAGTCACTTTCGCCCTTTCTCCATCCCTAATGTCCTGGCTCTGACAACTACTAATCTGTTCTCCATCTCTATAATTTTGTTATATCAAGAATATGATATAAACAGAACCAAACAGTATGCAACCTTTTGAGACTGAGTTTTGTACTCAACATAATCCCCTTGAGAGCCACCCATGTTGTCCGCATCAGTACTTCATTCCTTTTTATCGCCAACTAGTATTCCATGGTATGGACGTAGCAGCTTTGTTTAACCATTCACCCACTGGGTTTAACCATTTACCCACTGAAGGACATCTGAGTTGTTTCCAGTTTGGAACTGTTAACAAATAAATCTGCCATGAACATTCCCATATGGGTTTTAAACTACCAGAAGTTTCATTTCTCTGAGATGAAAGCCCAAGAATACAACTGCCAGGCTAGATGTTTATATGTTAACTATGATAAATACCTTTGAACCCTTAGGGAGTAAATTCCTAAAGCAAGGAGGTCAGACACAGCAGCGTAGAAGCACTAGGTGCTGCTGGAACTTCTCAGATTAGAAGGTTAGAACTGCTTAGAATGTTCTAGAACCAGGTTTTGGGAGATGATTGTCAATCTCTTAAAACCTACACCTGCTACATAAGGGATCTCATAAATGAGAGACCAGAGAAGCTTCAGGAGGATGAAGTAAGGCCCATCCCCTAAACTCTACCTCACTCCATTCTCTCTCAAACCTGATCCTCTATCAACATAATTGTTTATCATGATAACTGAACATGAAGTTGAGAAGAAATGCCACCAGTAAACCAGCAGCTTACCGGGAAAGGCCCCTTGTTGTCCCACAGCTACCTGGCTGGTGCTCACTCCCTTTTCCCAGAGGCCTCACCAGGGTCCTTCTCTTCTTCCCTCTCCTCTTCACATTCTAATCATTCCTCCCAGAAGCCTGCCTCATCTTTCCCAGCCATTCCTAATTTCTCCTTACCTTGATCTTGTACTGGAAACACTAAGAGGCTTTCAAACATTCTTTCAGTCACAGATCCCTGTTCAAAGGAAACTGTGCCCAGGAATATACCAGTAAAGGCAGAACCCTCAGATTAAAATTGGAGTAGGAGTGGAGGGAGCCTGGGGCCTCCCCACCGGGGCCTCCTCCCTCGGACACACTCCTGTTTCCTCTCCTTGCCCCCACCTGCCCCTGGAAAAAAACTCCTTCAAAACTCCTGGCTCTGTGTCAAAACTTAGCATTTAACAAGATGTGACTGCTTCCTTCTTGCTCTGAACTTTTGAGTTCTCTAGAATTCCCTGAGCTTTTGTCTAGTTTTTGTCGCTGAATCCTTCTAATAATGCGCACAACACTCTTGGGTTGCTGGGTGCCGAGGAATATGAACAGCAAATCACTCACAGTGGGGAACCTTACAGGTGAGTGGGTGAGGCTGGAGCCAGGCATCAAGGGGCTCTGATTCCAGGGCTGGCTCTGACGATAATGGCTGTGTGGCCCTGGGCTGGGCCCCGTGGCCTCAGTTTACCTCCATCTACCACAAGTAACCTTGGTTGAGTGGTGTTTATCAACTGTCTCCATGTATCTCAATTCATATTGACCACCATGATTGAATGCCTACTGTGTGCAAAGCACTGTGCTAGTGTGAGATTAGGAGCAGGAAGATGGGAGTAAGATGTGGTTTTTGCCCCAGAAGAGAGAGAAAGATGGATGAGGGGTGAAGCAGGATGGAGGTAGAGGAATGGGCACTGGGGGCTGAAAAGGCAGCTGACTGACTCAAAGACTGAATCAAATGTGGGGATACTGTGGTCTGAGGGTAAGCATTCCCCTAAGCCCTGGGGGCCCCGTCACATCTTCCCAACCATATGCTAAGTTCCTGAGTGGCATTTCCTTTCCTTCACAGCCACTAAAATAAAACTACTCCATAATCCCAATGGCGAACATTTATTAAGTGCCTGCTCTGTGCTAAGCGACTGACATTCGTTCTTAATCTTCATCAAAAATCCAGTGAGGGGGGATTTTGCTCCCCAACTTCAAGCTTTACAACAAAGCCACAGTACTCAAGACAATTTGGTACTGGCACTAGAACAGACCCATAGACCAATGGAATAGACTAGAGAGCCCTGATATAAACCCAACCATATATGGTCAATTAATATATGATAAAGGAGCCATGGACATACAATGGGGAAATGACAGCCTCTTCAACAGCTGGTGTTGGCAAAATGGGACAGCTATGTGTAAGAGACTGAAACTGGATTATTGTTTAACCCCATACACAAAAGTAAACTCGAAATGGATCAAGGAGCTGAATGTAAGTCATGAAACCATAAAACTCTTAGAAGACAACACAGGCAAAATTCTCCTGAATATAAGCATGAATAACTTCTTCCTGAACGCATCTCCTTGAGCAAGGGAAACAAAAGCAAAAATGAACTCATGGGACTACATCAAACTAAAAAGCTTCTGTACAGCAAAGGACACCATCAACAGAACAAAAAGGCATCCAACAGTATGGGAGAATATATTTGTAAATGACATATCTGACAAGGGGTTAACATCCAAAATACATAAAGAACTTATACGCCTCTACACCCAAAAAGCAAATAACCCGATTAAAAAATGGGCAGAGGATATGAAGAGACAGTTCTCCAAAGAAGAAATTCGGATGGCCAACAGACACATGAAAACATGCTCCATATCACTAATCATCAGAGAAATGCAAATTAAAACCACAATGAGATATCACCTCACACCAGTAAGGATGGCCAGTATCGAAAAGACTAATAACAACAAATGTTGGTGAGGATGCGGGGAAAGGGGAACCCTCCTACACTGCTGGTGGGAATGTGAGCTAGTTCAACCATAGTGGAAAGCAATATGGAGGTTCCTCAAAAAACTAAAACTGCAAATACCATTTGACCCGGGAATCCCACTCCTTGGAATTTACCCAAAGAATACAACTTCTCAGATTCAAAAAGACATATGCACCCCTATGTTTATTGCAGCACTTTTTACAGTAGCCAAGATATGGAAGCAACCTAAGTGTCCATCAGTAGATGAATGGATGAAGAAGAGGTGGTACATATACACAATGGAATACTATTCAGCCATAAGAAGGAAACAAATCCTGCCATTTGCAACAAAATGGATGGAGCTGGAGGATATTATGCTCAGTGAAATAAGCCAAGCGGAGAAAGACAGGTGCCAAATGATTTCTCTCATCTGTGGAGTATAACAAGGAAGCAAAACTGAAGGAACAAAATAGTAGCAGACTCACAGACTCCAAGAAGGAACTAGTGGTTACCAAAGGGGAGGGGTATGGGAGGGAGAAGGGGATTGTGGGGTATTACATAGAAGGGGATTGTGGGGTATTACATTTAGTACACATGGTGTGGGGGGTCATGGGGAAAACACTGTAGCACAGAGAAGGCAAATAGTGAATCTGTGGCATCTTACTGCACTGATGGACAGTGACTGAATTGGGGTATGAGTGGGGACTTGATAATATGGGTAAATGTAGTAACCACATTGTTTTTTCATGTGAAACGTTCATAAGAGTGTATATCAATAATACTTTAATAAAAAAAATAGTTTGGGAAAAAAAAAGAATCCAGTGAGGGACATACTATCATCAACCCATTTTCAGATGAGAAAACTGAGGATTGGCACCATTAAACAACTTAACTACTGTCACACGTACCAAGTGGCAGTTGGGATTTGGGGTCCCTGAGTTTTTGACCCTTGAACTCACACTTAACCCCTCCTGGTTATTTGGACCTGTTTAATTGGTAGCCAAGTTAATAGGCTGAGGGTAATGGGCTTCTTTTTAATCACCACCCATTCCTGGTGAAGCTTGGGCCTCTGGGTAACTTTTGCACCTCAATAGAGGGGCAACACCCCAATGAGGCTTTTTTTTTTTAGCAGCTATTACACGGCTAAGATGTGTTTCCACTCAGGGGAGTGACCACTATTTGCGTCTTTCCCACAATAAATCAACAGTCTGCTGTTTTTCATGGGCAGGGAGCTCCCACACAATCATCCCCATCTTCATTAGCCTGATGGTTATTTATTCTTTCTCTACGGTTGTGGGAAATCCACCGGGCTCCCAGACAGCTGGGCCAAAGGAGGAGAGTCAAGAGGCAAGCAAGGTATAGAGGTGTTTGCACTCACACAGGACCTCGAAGCCTGGGGGGACAAACCCCTCATTTGCTCCATGTCAGTCCTGTCACCTTTCGGGCAGTGCCCACAGCCTGGCTGCTGGAAGCAGTGAGACAGCAGCGGGCCTTTGAAGGGCTGGCAGACACGCACTAAACAATAAATGACACAGATGAGCAGTTAGCATGTTAGTAAGTGCAAAGTGCTCTGGAAAACAGAACATAAGCAGCAGAATGGGGTTACGGGCTGTGGTGGTGGTGGTGGGCCGTGGGCTCCGTCTGGGTGGCTGTGTTACATTAGGTGGTCAGGAAGGTCACTGTAATAAATAAGGAAGGCCACATGGAAAAGGTGTCATCTGAATTCAACTTTACGATGGCGAGAGAGTTGACCATGTGGATATCTGGGGGAGGAACGTTCTAGAAAGTGGAGACAGGCTTCAGGGGCTGATTCTCCCTAGTAGAATATAAATGGCCTGAGAGGAAGGACATGGTTCTCTTCGCCGAGCAACCCTGGAGCCTGTCTGGGATCCACCCAGTGGGCGCGGGAGTATTTGCTGAAGGAATAAACCTTTAGACTGGTGCCAAAGCCAGAATAGCCGGCAAGGTTGGGGGAGGGGGGCTGTTTAAAGCCTCTGACAGTGGCCCCCAGCTCCATGCTCCTGGTGGAAAGCCACCCTGGAGTTCCTGGAGCCATTTTCCTACAGCTCAGATCCCCCTGCGGCCTCTGTCCGTCAGGCGGCCCCCCCCGTGGGGTCCTTCCCAGCCGGCCTCTCACAGCTCTCCGCCTCCATGCTGCTGCCCTCTAACCTGGAGCCCTTATCACATCCCCCTTTGTATGGGAGCCAAGCTAAACTTATTTGGGGCCTGTTGTGCTTTTTCCTTATTTCCTTGTGAGTCAGTCTCTCCAGCCTTTTAATCATGCCCCCCCCCCCCGCCCCCCAGCTGCCGTAAGTGTTTGGCAAGGAGCAGGGGCTTGGTTCTTGGCCGAGGGACACAATTGCCTTCAGCATGCAGGTCTGCCCAGATGGCCTCCCCTTGGCCTCTCTCAGAGGGCAGAGCCTCCTGCGGAGTTAGGGCGCCCCCACCCTGCCAGCACTGGGCCTGGGCTCCCCTCTCTGGGCTTGTGCGGCTTCTCTTGATGGGGTGGGTGCCCACTGACGTAACAGGAAGGTCAAACCAGTTCTCCGGCTAAGCTTGGAGAGAGGTGCCTAGCCGAGGGTACAAGAGAAACCCAGCCACTCAGACGTTTGCTGAGCACCTTCTATGTGCCAGGCTTTGCCTACGTGCTGGGATTCAAAGACACAGTGAACAAATAATTGTGATAAAACGTTAAAGGTACTTTGAAAGAAGCTCTTGGCATAGGCACCCAAGGAGGGGACAGTCCCATCTGCCCTGGTGGCATGAGGGATAGGAGAGGCTTATGACGCCTTTTCATATGAAGTTAAGAGCAAAGAATTCAGAGACTGATAGATCTGGGTTTGAATGTCAGCTCTGCTACCTACTAGTGGTATGAACTTTATGCTGGCTAAAACTCTGCTTTTTAACATATAAAGTGGGGCTAATAACACCCCCCATGTAGGGGTCCTGGAGGGATTAAATAAGATTACATAATAACTGGTCACTATCATGATGATGAAGTCATAATTATGCATCAACTCCCTGCCACTCAAAGCACAGTCCAAGAAACAGCTGTATTGCCTCACCTGGGAATTGGAAGAAAAGCAGACCCTCAGGCCCACCCAGACTCACGAAGACAGAATCAGCATCTTAACAAGATCCCCAGGTGATTTAAAGTTTGAGAAGCCTGGCCTCATGAGTATGGGATCTTGTGAACCCCTTGAAATTCTGTGGGAAATTGTGTGCATTTTTCTGAAGCTGAGGATCCATTACTTTCAAGTGATTCCCAAAGGGACTTCAGGAATGCTCTCGTCAGTTTTACATATTAGACTACGCCAGTGCAGAGTGGGTGGGGATGGGAGATACTGAAAGATGTGAAAGATGAGGAAGTTGGCTGACAGCGGTGAGAACTGACAAGAAGGAGATCATGTGACTTTGAGGTTTGGGGGGAGAGAAGTGAGGGGGCATGAACTGTTGAGACGAACTCTCCAGTTTTCGGCGTGAGTGATGGCTGACTATATGGCACACTATTCACCACCATAGGGAATGTGGGAGAGCAGGTGGTCTGTGAAGAAGAAAGATGGTGGATGTAGTAGACATAATGAGATGAGAATGTTCTGGAGGAATCAGAAGCAACAGAGCCTGTTTACATGCTTAGCGTGTAAGCTCAGATGCTTAGCTCACACAGGGGACTGCATCTGCGCCGGACTCATAATCCCAGCACCACTAATGCTGCTGGAGAGGAGACTCCAGACCCTTTTGTAAAGGCTAATGTTTTAATTGCCTCTTATTCATCCCATTGGTGAGGAAGGGATTCTTACCCTAGGGTTATGAGATGGCAGAAGACACAGCACCTGTCAGATGACATCAACAACAGTTTATTAGTCCCATATGCTCACATCCCAGGGGAGGAGGGCACTGCATGCTATGCAGGGCCACGTGGAGGTTGCCCTTGGGCACAGAGTGAGTAAGCAGGACTTTGGGAAACAGGCAGGCTTTGGAGCATCAACAGGGTGAGTTGCCCCCTGGTTCCCATGGGAGGATATATTGGCTTCCATGGATAATTCCATGGGTTGGTTGGGAGCTGACACCCATGACTCAGAGAAAAGCAGGAACAGCACCTAGTCTCCTTGATAAGGAGGATTGTTTGGCTAGGGAACCTTATCCGTGGGAGCAGTGCGGGGAGGAATTTGCTACCAGGGTATTCAACACCCTCCCACTTTTCCCAAATGTCAAGGTGGCACATCACATTAGCCTTCATTCCAGTCTCTACAGAGAGAGACAGAGCAAGGGCTGTGTGTTCGGCCCTCTGCTGCCAACACGTCCTTGTCCCTGGAGATGATACTGGGTCAAGTCCCCATGCCACATGTGTCAAGGCCCTGCTGAAATTTATTGATTGCACTGGAATTCAGTATGTCGGTTCTTGCCAGCAGGTCTTGGAAATCTTAACATGACACAGAGATTTTGTTATGAAGGACTTGTGGTGACAGCAGGTGATCAGTGGATCTGGAGCAAATGAAACTTCTTAATAGACTGCCACTCTTCTGGTCCCTTCTTCCCTGCGTCCTGAGGAGGGTCCCTAGTACCTGTGGCTGAAGGTCCGGCTCAACCTTAGAGCACTTAGGAGTCTTGTATGTGCTGGCAGTTCAGAATCTGACCTCTGAGGGTGCAGGCAGCCAAGCCAGCCTGGCTTTAGGCCTCCGTTTCCTCTTCTGCAGCAGGTGACGGGTGACAGGTGGCTGGAGCATGTGCATCTCCAGGGCTGTGTGATGACTGCTGGGGAGAGCAGCTGTGCCTGAATGGGTCCCTGTTCTCATTAGAAGCAGTCATTTGGCTTCGTGATTATTATGTGGCTGATCATCATGTCAGGGGTTGAGTGTCCGTTGCATGCAAGGTGCCATAACTAGTTCCTTAGGGGGCAGAAAAGCTGCACAAACGCACATATACACGTGTAAGACTCAGGACTCCTACGTGAATGCGTGTGGAGGAGTGCAGATCATAAGACAGCCCCAGTGTACTTCCTTCATTCCACTCCTGTCTAAAAGGGGGAAAAGAGACCTTCGATAGTTTTCATTCTTCAGTTGCAAGTCAAATAAAGCCATGGGTGCTGGCTTATGCCAGGAGGGGGACTTTGCTCTAAGGTTATAACCTTATCTTTTGTAAATCAAAGACAGAGCATCATTGTTCTAGTGATCTATTGCTGTAAACAGCAAAACACCCCAAAATAGTGGCTTGGGTGGGCAACAATCATTTATTGCTCCTGATGCTGTAGTTCAGCTGAGGCTCGGTGGGGAAGTCTCGTCTTGTCCATGTGGTGTCACCTGGCTTCGTTTTACTGGGGGATCTGGAGGACCTGCTTTCAAGATGGAACAAGCCATCATGGTCTGAGCAAGCAGACCTGCAGAGGAACGCCTTGGCTCTCTGCGCACGGGCCTCTCCACGTGGTCTGCTTTTCATGGCATGGTGGCTGGGTTCATGGATGAGTGTCCCAAGAGATAAAGCCATGTGAAAGCTGCCTCACTTGCCATAAAGGGTTTTATATCTGTGCTATACAAGTACAGGAGCCACTAGTCTTTGGCCCAGCTGGGGGTTCTTCTGCAGAAGCCACTCCAGGGTCTCCATGAGGTACGACATGCCATAGTGCTGGGCAATGTTCCGGAAGATTCCAACCTGCTCCACGAAGACCGTGGTGTGGATGGTGAGGGCAAAGTCCCCAGCACAGCTGCAGTACACAGGCATGTTGGTTTCCTTCACACCTCGGCACTTCAGGCAGACCAGGTCCTGCAAGGTGAAGGCCATCAGCTTCTTGTGCAGAGCTTCCACGAGGGCCATCTCGATGACTGATGAGTCATAGGCAGCCTGGCAGTTGGCACAGAGCCACTGAGGCAACACAGTCCCATCCTGAGAGAAAGAGGAGTCTTTGCACAGGTCCAGGTCCCGGCAGAAGTTACAGCTGCGGCAGATGACCTCAGGGAGCACATAGGAGCGGCAGGGGTCCCGGAACTGGGCCTCCTCCGAGAACTCGCCAACATCTGCAAGGTGCAGCAGGTCCCGATTCAACTTGGCCACCTGGTTTGTGATGTTTGTGTCCAGAGACAGGACCTTGCACACATATTCGATGAACTCCAGAGCAGGGTTATTGGGCAGCAAGTGAGACCCGGGGAGGACTGGGAACATTTCCGAGAGCTCAGCCGAGTTCCGAGAACCTGTGACTTTCTTCTGAATCTTCTGAGTGATGGTGAAGAAGTTCTGAGTAAGTTCATTTGCCACATAATCTTGAGAGAATGTGATCATTCCAGGAAGGGCTCCGGACATCCCCTGAGCCTCCTGGGAGAGCTGGCTGGGCGCCCTCCTCCTCAACAGGGTGCTCTCTGGGGCACTGCGCCTTAGTTCCTCCTTCATGCTGTGGTAGACGGCCACAATGTATGCTGAAACAATCATGAGGAAGTAGCTCTGGCAGGAGGCAGCCTGTGGCAGAAACTGCAGGATGTTCCAGTTGTTTTCCAGCAAGTCCTCCACACTGGGCTCTTGGCCACCATCCCCCTCGTCCTGGTCACCCTCGTCATCATCATCGTCGTCCTCCCCCTCCTCCACACGGTTCTCTTTTCGGGAGTCCTGACCACAGTGAATACTTGACGGGATGATTCCTTTGACTCCTCCATAGTTAGATGGGTCCATCCAGAGAAGAAATTCCCAGCATCATGAGAAGGAGATGGTCAAGGAGTGGAGTAGCTCCTTAGAATGGACACTGGTGATGTACTCCACGTAGGCAATGGCATCTTCCACCCGCCGCTTCTTTGTGCAGAGGATGACAGTCACTTGAACTCGGTGATGAGCTGCAGGAAGAGCTTCTCCATCACGCTGTGGAGCGTGCAATTCAGGGCAGGATCGTGCAGCAGTGAGGATGGGGACCGAAGCCAGCGGTAGAAGTGCATCACCTGGTTGTCGGCGTAGATGTTGTGGTACTGGGTGATCTCCTTTACCCAACCTACCACCATGCTCTTCAGGATCCTGAAGGTGCTGGAGCAGAGGGCCGTCTCATCGTAACTGGCTGGGGCGCTGGCGGCCTGATTGCCAGTGATCATGTCCTCCAGGGAAGCCTGTGGGATCACGTCGAAGCTGACTCCCATGCCATCAGCCCCCTCCATGTCATCGACATGGTGAGACTGCAGGATGGTGTTGACAGCGAGGTTCTGAATGTCCAGCTCCGCACACACTGTGGAGTAACAGCCTGAACTGTTGATCTCCACAGTGGCTTGGTCATTGAACTCCATGACAAGACGGTTGTCGTCGGCCTCCTTTCCACCGAGGTCAGGGCGCAACGTTGGGGAGAGCCAGAGCAGGTGGCTGTGGTGCTGCAGATGGCGGGCAAAGAAGAGGTCGGAGCCAAAGGTGGAGATGTCCTCGGGCAGATCCCCAGCGGGAATGTGGAAGTACCTGCTCGTCTCGAAGGCCTGGGACAGACAGGTATCCAGGTGGAGGTGGTGGCGGATCATGCGCCGGGCCCCATGGCACTGCCAGGCCAGGACTCCATGGCTGATTGTATCGGCCACACGGACAGGGACCAGTGGGTATTCCTCTAAGACGGGAATCTCGCTGACCAGCCTCTTCAGCTCCCAGCTAGATGGAACAGCGACGAGGGTGGGCCTGCACCAACCCTCCTCACGAAGACTGGGAACTCTGCCCAGGCCTGGGTCACATGTCTGAGTCCATGAGCAAGGTTCACCTCCTCTGAACCACATGAGATGGGTCCCTAGAGGAAAGAGGGTTTCTGTGTCAGAAGAGGGATGGGAGAGGAGCCTGGGCTGGCAAAACTCCATCCCCCACAGCCTACCCCCAATCAGCCACATGCCTTGCAGTAGGGAAGAGAGGGCAGGGATGGCAAGAATGAGCATTCACTCCACAAACGTTCCTGGAGACCCTTGGTTTCGGGCATGGCACTAGCTGCTGAGAACGCTAATACCGAAGCTGTGACAACAGCAAGAGCCTGTGCCTCCCCGATCTGACAGAGGAAGCCAACTCTTGAATTGACACTCACAAAACAGGGTGAAAAGTCCCAGATTAGAGATGGACGAACACATTGTTGGCAGGACAACTATGTTGTCTTAATTTATCAAAAAACAAGCCCTGATTTTCCATAGTTTGAAAGCTGTTGACACGCCAAGAAGTGACCTCTGCATATTTCCCCCTCCTGAAGGGAGTGTTAAGAAATTGCTTCAGGTCTCATTTTAGGAGAAAAAAAAATACAGTTTTTAAAAATCAGAAAACAAAGTCCAGTCTCGGAAAAGGGCCAGAGCCTGGCTGATGGCTAGGCATGAGTTGTCTAAAAATAGAGTGAGACAGATTAATGAATGTCTTTAAAACAGAGATTAAACCCAGAAGATAAAATGACATGGCCAACATGTGTTCCTTTGGGACTTTGGACTCCTTTAGAGAATTGCTCAAAACCAGGTTACCCAAGAGCTTGGCGTGCGTGCCCACCACTCCACGGAGCTGACGAGGAGGCCCATCTCAGATAATGCCCGGCTGATGGCGGCGGGCGAGGAAGGATGGCTCCTAGTCTCCTTGTCCTTCTCATCGCGTCCCAGCACCTTTCCTCATACTGCCAAGCCCTCTGTGGGTCAGTGTCGGGGGCACTGTGCTGCCAGCTCCATCGGTCTCCCAGAAACCGGCCCTGCTTGGTTAGCCTAGAGCTCTGTGACGTGGGGACCCCTAGGCAGTCGGACATCAGATTGATAGCTCTGCTTGTCAAGGGATGTTTACTGACCATTAACCCATTTAATCCTGCCCACAAGCCTGAGGTAGATCTTTATTAGCTCCAGGTTACACATGGGAGGCAGCCAGGTGTTGACAGGTCACCAAGGACACAGATCCACAAAGGAGAACTGGGATTTGAGCCGAGGCACTTGGTTGAAGAGTCCACATGTCCGACCACTACCCACCCTTGCTCTTGCTTGCCCTCATGGGTCCCCCTATAGGCAGATAGGATCCCCATCCCAATTTTACAGATGGGGACAAGAGATGTGTAGCTGGTTTAGAGAAATAAATGGCAAGGTTGGTACGGATCTGGGGCCCAGGGCCTGATCTGGCCTCTGCACAATGTGCTCTGTGACCTTGAGATTGTCACCTACCCTGTCTGGGCTTGTTTCTTCCTTCCTACCCTGCTAATTGCAGCCACTGTTTTGGAGCTTCTACCCTGTGCTGGGCCTTGCACTGGCCACTCTCCACGTCACCCATTTACTCCTTGAAAAGCACTCAGGCTGAGGACACCAGGGACGCGCCCCTGCTCACCCAGAGGGTCCCACAAAGCAACGGGGTCAGAATTGGAACCCAAGTCTGTTGGGCTTCCAACCCCCCCTGTTTCTCTCTCTGTATGATGTGAGGCTCATACAAGTAATAGGTTTAAAAGATCTTGAGGAAAACAAGTGGTGCCTTGCACCAGGGGAGGGGGGCTGGGTTCTGATGATCAGCCTCGGGGATTCCTTTGGGGGCTGTGGGGTGTTCAGGATGTCCTCTCGCACAACAAATGTAAAAATTTTCAGGGATGTGCCAGGGAGGGGAGGGGTAAGGACAGACGGGGTGACCGACAGATTGTGGCCACCAAAGCCGATGGCTGGCTGGCTGCAGGGCTCTGCCCTGCACACCCAGCCCCCCTCCTCCTTGGCATCGGATGGGTCTGGATCCATGGGAATTGCTTGGCCTCCGGGCCCCTGTGGCCATCTTGGGTTTCATGGGCCCCCCTCCTCTCCTGCATGATAGATGGGGATTTCTGGCCAGTGCCTACCCCCGCTCCAGCCCTCCAATTTCCTATTTTGAAGCTCTCTCAACTGCAGAGAGAATTCACTTTGTCTCTTGAAGACACTAAAACCTGGAACAAACAGTCTCTAATAATAAATGCCTTTTTTTTGTGTGGGGGATCAAAAGCTCCCCAGACACTTTCAAAGCGAGCCAGGGTGGTTTGGCTATTCCGAGGCCTGGAATACTGAGCGGCACAGGAGAAAGGAGGTGAGAGCCCTTGGCTCTGAGGTTCCTAGGCCCTTTCTGTGGAATCAAGTGCCCTGCTAAGCAGAGGTAACTGGGAGCAGAGAGGAAAGTGGCCCAGTTCCAGGCCCCAGGTTGTGGGGTGGGTGAGAGCCCCTGGCCTTCCCCCAGAAGAGCTCCTAGAGGAGGGGCAGGTGGCAGCCTGGGACACTGGGGGACATATCTGGACTGTAGTAGCTGGTCCCTGGGCAGTTCCCAGGCTTGGAGGAAGCTTAAATGCTGAGTGTTGCCATGGCCACTGGCATGAGTCAGGGGCTTCCAAACAAGATGACCACCCCCTTCCTCCCACAGGTCCTCAGCAAATAAAGGGTGAGGCAGTCCGCCAGCTGCTGCCAGCCCCTGGGCAGCCCTCAGTTCACCCCCTGAACTAGGCCTAGTCTATTCTTAGCAATGTGTTATCTTTATTTGCCATTACTGTCCACCAGCTGGACTCCAGTTAGAGGGGCAAGTGCCAGGAGGTGATACCCCTCTGCCCAGAATATCCTTCCTCCTCTTGCCCATTTTGGAAATCACTGCTTGGCCATGGTGGGGTAGGCATGGGCATGGACTCTAGAGCCAGGCAGATCTGGGTTTAAATCTTGTCATCCTAGGCAAATTGCTCAACCTCCATATTCATTACTGTTTGCTGAGTAACACAAAATTTGCTGATCACCCCAAATCTTAGAGGCTTAAAAAAACATTATCTCATAGTTTCTGTGAGTCAGGAGTTCAGGAGCGGCTCACACAGGTGGTTCTGGCTGCGGTCAAGATGTCAGCTGGCATTGGAGGACCGCTCACTCACATGCTGGCCAATTGAGGCTGCCCAGGGGCAGGAGGACTCAGCTCCTTGTCACATCAACCTCCCAGAGGATCTGCTAGAGTGTCCGCATGACCTGGCCACGGGCTTTCCCCAAGATTGGTGAGCAGACAGAGCCATGTGGGAGCCACCATGTTTTCATTACCTGGCCTCAGAGGTCACACATTGTCATCTCCACACCGTCCAGCCAGTTACACAGGTCAGTCCTGCTTCACGTACACAGGGTTTATGACTACCAGGAGATAAGGGCCCTGGGGGCCATCCTGAGGGCTGGTACCACATCCCCTTTGGGTTTCAGCTTCCTGAGGGGGAGCATTAAAGACCAATACTGTGCATATTGTAAGGAGGAGTATTGACAATATAAATAAAACTGCCAGACGTGGTGCCCAGCACAGAACAATTCCTGGCAAATTGTTATTATCCTTCAATAGTTACTATTGTTAGCTTTCCATGATAGAATATCTCTTGCATTACTATGTCGCAAACATTATTCTACACTCTTTGTTAACTTAGTTAATTTTCACAACAATCCCAAGAGGTAGGTACTGTTATCACCTGTGTTTACAGTGGGGAACTGAGGTCAAGAGGCTGGTGAGTGTGGGGGTAAGATTTGAACCCAGGCAGCCTGGCTTTCAAGCCCCATGCTAAGATTAGACCAAGTCCGAGAGATTCCCTCTGAGAAACCTTTCTGGAAGTGTCTTTTTCCCAGGCGTCATTAATTGCTCCGTTCTCCCAGCTGTGTAAGTCTGCTGGCATGGTGTCCTGGACTGGGAACACCTGGCTTGCCCACTCCCCCACTGCGTGACCCTTGGCAAGCTTCTCCCTGCTCTGATCCCTGGATTCCTCATCTAGGAAACAGAGATACAAACCACATCCTACGGCTGTTTACAGGAGGAAATAAAAACTCCTGAAACCACCAGTCAAGCAGAGAAGCCCCGGGAGCCGGATCCATGTTTGGAATGATCAGCGCTCTTCACCATCTCCCCCTTCCCTGTAACGGGACCTGCAGTGATTTCTGCAGACATTCAGTGATTGGGGCCAGATAATGAAGACTGCCAGTTGCTCCTAGCCTAGGACCACCAACTTAGCTTTGGGTCAAAGTGGTCAGTCTGCACCCCTAGTTAGGTGTAAGGGGTAGGGGTGTGGAAGACCCTGACTCTCAAGTTTCTAAAATCGCAGGCTGGTGGGTGGGTGGTGGTTCCCCTACTGAGCTAGAGAACAAGGAAAGCATAGATGGAGGTGGGGTCCCACAAGCTCTCTGTATGCCTCTCTCCCTGATTAAGCCTTTGCCCCTCCTGGGCTTCAAGCCAGGGGCCTTGTTCAGTCATTTCTGTGTCTCCAGCCGTTCCCTCGCAAGTCAGTATAGTAAGCACTCACAGGATGGCATGTGCTCTGGGGTCACACAGGGAGACCCATCCGGCCTCAGGTCGGTGGAATGGGCATGCTAAGGTAGTTAACCTTACATCAGTTGGTATGAGGTTTCATTGAGACAGAGCTTCCTTCCCATGGGGCTGGGCCTTAGACAATGTTCAACAGACATTAGCTAATAATAGTAATGAGAGATGTCGTAAATGAGCATCTAGATTCTGGTAAATGTCCAGCATGTGAGCCAGGAAGCAAGGGGAAACTCTGGTAACCTCAGTCTTACCCACCCTCCTCTTTTAGCTTCCCTGGAACCTTGAAAACAAAGTGTCCCTTTCTTTGGTTAGAGAGCCAGTTGCTCAGGGCCTCACAAGGGCAGCTAGCCCCCCAGGCCTCTCAGCAAGAATCCCCCTGGTAGACAAGGCCTTGCTGTGACCTTTCACCCTTTGGCCTCTGGGTGAAGGACCATTAACCAAACTGCCGTCCCCAGTCCTTTGTGGAGGAGAGTCCTTTGTCCAGCTGTCCTCTAAAGAGAAAACACGGGGAGTAATGGTTTCTACCCCCAGGCTGCATCTGAGCACCAATTTGGTTTGGCCAGCCCTTGATAATATATAAAATTCTTTCATGTGTTCGATCTCATTAGGTCTTCAGAGAGGTTACATTTGTTGCCCACAGTCACCCAGCTAGCAGGTGGCTGAGACAGGACTGGCTCCTGGCCTCCGGATTCTCTAATTCATCTCCATCAATTCTACCAGGTTGCCAAGCAAGAGGCTAGCCAGAAGGGCTTGGGTACAATTTGGAGAGATGATTTAGTTTTGCCCCACTTTGGTCCCCACATTCTTCACGAGGCAGGATTTCTAGATGAAGCCAAAGGGAGGAGAGTTACTAT
Organism: Smutsia gigantea; assembly: GCA_032199065.1. Taxonomy (NCBI): domain Eukaryota; kingdom Metazoa; phylum Chordata; class Mammalia; order Pholidota; family Manidae; genus Smutsia; species Smutsia gigantea. Next base: position 271,961 of record JAVSCE010019741.1, on the reverse strand, counting down.
TTATATTTATTAAGCTCCTTCTTTTGCCAGATACTTAACATAAGTTATCACATTTGTTCCAATTTAGTCCTCACAGGAAACCCTTGAGATGGGCATTCTTACCGTTTGCAGAGGAAGAAATGAATGTTGAGAGGCTGGGGAATGTACCTAAGGCCACCGAGCTGCTAAGCAAGGCAGCAGAGATCGGTACCTCTATCTCCCGGACCTTCTGAAGCCCATCCTATTTCTTCCACCTCGTGGTGCTGGGTTGTGGTAGGCTCCTACATGCAGAGCAACTCAGGAACAACTTGAGTGCAGGCCTAGGATTACACAGTTTTCCCAGAAGCAAAGACCCAGGTTTTGGAGAGCTGAATATGGGTTTGGAAAGAGCTCAGGCTATGGGACCTTGACCCAGACTCAAATCCTGGCGTGGTGGCTACAGAGCTGCCAGCCTCGAGCAAACTGTTGAGCATCATCTGCCAAATGGGAGAAGTGTTCCCTGGCTTACAGGATTGCTAATCATGTGTATAAGCCATGTTCAAGCATAGTAGTCCTCTTCTTCCTGAGAGGTTGGGAAAGAAAGCAAAATGAACAGGAGCTCAGGGAACTGCTTTGTTTCTTCTTTCCTCCTTTTTCCTCACACCACTCACCCACCCTCCATGTGCCACAAGCTGAACACACTTCCCCCGTGAGCCTTCTTAAAGAACAGAGGGTGATGAGGCTTTTATTTTCAGTCCCAGACTCGCCCCTACCTGCATGGGGATATGGGATCCGAGAGAAAGGTACCAGCCCCTCCTCTGCTGTCCACCGGCAGAACACTCAGCCCCGAAGGCTCGGAAGAGTCTAATAGTGAAAGCCTGTGAATGTGACTGCTAGGACTCCAGGACACCGCAGGTGTAATTCGATCCAACGAACATGGAAGGTCACTTCCTGTGAGCCAGGGGAATGGACCCAACTGTATCCATTAGGATTACCTTCAGCTACAAAGACACATCAAGTAACAGCAGCTTAAACAGGAGGCCAGTTTCTTTCTTTCTCCCATAAAAGTCCAGAGGCAGATAGTCTAGGGCTGGTGTGGGGGCTCTGCCCTAGGAAGCCCTGGTAGACCCAGACTCCTTCCAGCCTGTTGGGTCTTCCACGCAAGCTCTCCATTCCCAACGCTGCCACATGGTTTAAGATGGCTCCAGTCATCACGTCCATCAGCAGCAGGAAGGTGGATGAGATGGAAGGAAAGCAAAGGGTGTGCACCGGCATTCTCTTCATGGTGAGTCCTGGAAGCTGCCACGTGACACTCATGCCTAGATACCACTGGCCAAACTCGGTCACATGACCACACGTAGCGGCAAGAGGGAGTTGGGTGGCCATATGCCTGTTAAAAATTGGAGTCTCAGTCCCTATAGAAAAACGTGGTCCTTACTGTTCTCCGGTACTGATGTGGTTAAGCTTTTATTATGGGTCAGGCACTGTAGTTTACCTTCTTTGTCTCAACAACTCTGCCCTGATTCTTTATATGCAGGAGGAAAGTGATCATCAGAGAGATTAAGTAACATGTTCAAGGTCACTCGGGAAGGAAACGGGGATGCTGGGCTTCAAGGAAAAAGTCTGTATACAACACTCAAACGTGGGCTGCTGCCTCTTCCATAAGCCTGTGCTAGGGACCGGGGGTGCCCCAGATGACAGGACACCTCTGCTCCCCAACATTACTGAAGAAACCATGTATTGCTGTTCCGTGGCTTTTCAGAATGAAGGGAGGTGACTGATGGAGGTTTTAGATGCTGTTACGGGTTGAATATGTCCCCCGAATTCATATGCTGAAGTCCTAATGCCCAGTTCTTCAGAATGTGACCTTATTTGGGCTGTTGCAATGTAATTAGTTAAGTTGGGATAGGGCATAACTGGAGCAGGAGGGGTCCCTGGTCCTAGAAGTCTGGTGTCCTTATAAGAAGAGGGACACGTGAACACACAGGGAGCACGCCACGTGAGGATGAAAGCAGAGATCTGGGTGATCCGGCAAAAGCCCAGGAATGCCAAAGATTGCCAGCAAACCTCCAGAGGGGGGAGGCATGAACAGTTTGCCCTCACAGCTCTCAGAAGGAGCCGAGCATACCAGCACTTTGATGTTGGGCTTCTAGCCTCCAGAACTGTGAGACAATAGATTTCTGGTGTTTATGCCACCCCAGCTGTGGTAATTGGTTATCAGCCCTAGAAAATGAATACCCATGCAATGTCGTGTCCTGCTTCACTGTGGAAATTATTTCAGGTGTCTGTGAGGAGGTGTCAGATTCTCAGCAATGGGGTGCCTGGATTGCCCTCCTAAGGGGACAGAATCACTCTTCCTCGGGGTTTTCCCAGGTTTCACCTGGGCCATCAAGTTCAACGCAACTTTTATTGAATCCCTTCTCATGTTCCAAGCACTGAGGGAGATGCTCGACCCAGAGAAACCAGACGGGGCTTGGAAGAACAGGTTTTATATTTAACAGAAGGGAAAACCTTGATCTCTCTTTTAAGCTCACACATTCCTGATCCCTGGCTCCCTCACTGCCTTGGCCTTGGGTAGGGTGAGAGAGGCAGACCCCAGTTATTCAGCTCCTCTCCTCCAGATAAGATCAGTGAGTCCAGTACAGAGGCTGGCGTGCACAGACCAAGCCCTCTCCCAGTGGGTGTGTGGCGAGCCAAGTTTTCTTGGTATCTGAGAGTTGCTTCATCTGTGGCTACTTATCTCGCTAGGTCAGAGCTGCATGCAGGAAGCCAACGTTCCGATGTGCTCGGGGCTGCTTGGAGTATCTTGCCTGCACTCCAGACCCAAGCGGCTGATTTCCAGGCACGTGTGTGCATTGCTGTGGTACTTTCTTACTTCATGTTTCAGAGAACTGTCCCATCACTCCAACTCTACCGCATGGCCGAGGGAGAGAGAGAGACAGAGAGAGAGAGAGAGTGTGTGTGTGTGTGTGTGCTAGGAAGAGCTTTGCTCTTCTGAAGAATAGCTAGGAATCCTACAACTCAGGAACAATAACAACAAAAAACCAAACAACCCAATTTTAAAAATGGGCAAAAACTTCAGTAGATAGTCCTCCAGGGAAGACAAACACATGGCCAGCAAGCATATGAAAAGATGCTCAACATCACGAATTACAGAAACACAAATCAAAGACATAATGAGATAACACTTCACACTCATTAGGATGGCTTGTTTTTTTTTTTTAATTAAGATATCATTGATAGACAATCTTATGAAGGTTTCACATGAGCAACATTACGGTTTCAACATTCACCCATATTATCAAGTCCCCTGCCCCACCCCATTGCAGTCACTGTCCATCAGCATAGTAAGATGCTATAGAGTCACTACTTGTCTTCTCCGTGGTAGGCTAGTATTTTTTAAAAATCTGAAAATAATAAATGTTGATGAGGATGTGTGGAGCAATTGGAATCTAGGGTATTGTTGGGAGTAAGATGAAACAGTACAGCCACTGTGGAAAAACAGTATGGTGGTTCCTCAAAAAATTAGACATAGAACTTCTGCATGATCTAGCAATGCCACTTCGAGGTACATACCCCAAAGAACTGAAAGCAGAGACTCGAGCAGGTGTTTGTACCTCCATGTTTATAGCAGCTTTCGTTACAACAGCCAAAATGTGGTAACAACCCAAATGTCCATCAATGGATGAACAGCTAAACACAATGTCGTCTAGCCATACAATGAAATATTATTCAACCTTAAAAGGAAAGAAGCTCTGACACATGCTCCAGCATGAATGAACCTCGAAGACATTATACTCAATGACATCTCAGATACAAAAAACGAAGATTATGATCCCACTTACATGGAAACCCTAGAGTGGTTATATTCATAGAGGACAGAAGGGAGAGCAGCAGTTTCCAGGGACTTTGGGAAGGGGACATGGGAGTTAATGTTTCATGAGGACAGAGTTTCAGGTGGGGATGATGAAAAAGTCCTGGAAAAGAATAGTGGTGATGGTTAGAAAACAATGTGCATGTGCTTAATGCAGAAGGGTACAGATCTGTGCACTTAAAAATGACTAAAATGGTAAATGTTATGTATTTTACCACAATAAAAAAAAGAATGGCTAGTAGTACAATCTGCAGTTCATTGAATCCTTATTAAATGGCAGTCCCCCAGCCACTGCAGACATCAGCTGCCAATGGCTGAGTGCTCTGTGCCTCCCTGGGAGGTGCCTGAGATGGAGGCAAGCCACCTCCCGCCAAGGTCACACCTCCTACCCCCACCCCTGGGTGGTCTTGAAAGGGTGTTACACAGCCTAGTCCTCTTGGCTCAGTTTGGGACAACATGGAAGGGCCATCCCAGCTCCAGAGCTTTCCATGGGATGGGCTGAGGCTCCGTGGTAACCACACCACAGATCATCTCCTTTGTCCAACTCTTCCTTCCTCATTACCTTACAGGTGTGCCTCCTGAGAGCATCCCTGACAAACCTGTGGCACGCAGCTTCCTCTCTGAGTCCGCGTCCAGTCTAGGACAGGAGGGCTTGTTAAACAGGGCTCCAGTACAACTTTGAAAGGACATGAAGTAATCTTTCTGCCTTACTCCAAGTGTTTGGATACTTTTCTTTTAACAGAAGTTAGTAAGAATCTGTGGAATGAACAGACAAGCGTGGGTGGAAAAGGCTCTGTGGAAGCCCTCCCCCACACCTGGAAAAACAACTCCTGGGCTGCTGACCAAGGGCCAGAATCAGCCTCCAGGCCTCACGAGGTGTGGGGAATTCAAAGGGGTTGTTCCCTGGCAAAGGTGGGAAATCTGACTGGTCAGCAGTCGGTGCCTGAGATCAAATGAGATTCTCCCCCTCCAGGGAAGAGCCGAGAAAACGTGCTTAAATCCTCAGGGGGTTGTTTTGAGTTGAAGAAAACAGCCTGATCGAAAAACCGGCAGGGCCTGAGTGCAAAGCCAATACCGGCCCTGCCTGGAGCCCACCACCTTCTCCAAGAGCCAAGTTAGGCTTGCTGTGCGTCGGGACACTTCAGCTCCTGCCTCTGCCTTTTCCTTTCTCAGACAAAATACGGTTCTGGAAGGTGCACCTTAAAACAGACCTTTCATAAAAGATTCATTCCTAAGCAAGAATGCCACAAAAGCATAAAATGTGCAATGGGCTCCACTCTGAATTCCACTTAGACTCTTTGGTGATAATTATTTTAAAATTCCCCCACAAAAGGCACTTTTCTACCCAGGAGAGCAAGAAAGATCAGTAGGGATTGGGGCCAGGTAATTTCTTCGTTATGGGGAAAAAAAGTAGTTTCAAGTTGTAGGAACTGATCTAAGATATTTTGGAGAATAAACATGAGTACTAAATGGATTTTGTTTAAAAAAAAAAATGCCCAGAGCCACTGCAGAAAAATGCCTGAAAAGCAGAGGCTCAGACAAGATGTAAATTATGTCAAGGAAAAGCCTAATGAGCCATTATTAATCACCCAGTGATTGGTAAGGCTGTGTGTATACCCATGGGGAGGGGTGACACACACCTGTCTGTAGAGGTACCTGTATTTGGGAGCTAGCCCCAGAGCTTACTCCTTTATAGGGGTTCCCTCTTGGAGCAAACAGACTTGCTTTCCATCCACCCTGTATTCCCCTGCAAACGAATCCAAATTGACCAAATCAGCCATTTCTGGGCGGCCTCTCCACCTCTGTCTAGTTTTCTTCTCCTTATTTTCCTTCCCCAGATCTTTTTACCCTCTGGTAAAATGGGAGTGCGGTATGGGAGAGGTGTTTCGCTTTCCTTTTCCCTGGGGACTTGGTATGGTATCAGTAGCAAGAATACCCATTCTAGGCTCACCACAGCCTTCTGCAGAGAGGTCCCTCAGCCTCCTTCCTCACCACCACCAGGAATGCCTGGGGTCTGTCCCACCTGGTGTCCTTGCCCAGGCTGGTTCCCTGGGGTCTGTCCCACCTGGTGTCCTTGCCCAGGCTGGTTCCCTGGGGTCTGTCCCACCTGGTGTCCTTGCCCAGGCTGGTTCCCTTAGGCCAATTTCAGAGCTATATGATTTCCAGTGGATCCAAGTTCTCTGCCTCTGGAAGAGAGATCTGGAGTGGTGGATTTGAAATTATACACACACAGACATACGAACATACATATACGTACATATGTGCCTAGATAGATGGATGGGTACATAGATAGATAATCTCTTCTCCACACCCCGTCCAGACCAGAGAAAATAAAACAAACCTCCAAGCTCCCACATGTTTGAGGTGGTTATGGCTCTAACAATTCACAGTGGCCACTGGGTTTTATTCTGATCCTTTATGGATAAGAACATTAATTGCTTTGCTTGTCCACAGGTGTGCTTTCTGGAAGGTTTGGAAGGAAACAAAAGGACACTGATTAGTCCCTGAAGTTTGGCTCCAGTGATTCTCTTCAAAAAGAGAGGCCCAGTGTTCTGGGGCCCCCCAGGGGAGGCAGAGCCTCTGAAAGCAAGCCTGGGGACCCTCCTGGGGGGCTGCACTGGCGGCTGGAGCTATCGATTCTGCCGTTGCCACACAGACCCCAAGGCACGAGGAAGGGGCAGAGTGGGAACAGAGCAGGAGCACGGCATGGTGCCCACATCCCTGTGGAAGCTGGGGAACCAGGGCTTGCCTTGAGTGGAGTTGGGGCATGGCAGGGAGGGCGTCTCTTGTTCTCCACATCTCCTTCCGGGAATAGGGTTTCAGACAATGAAGGATCATTTCAGCCAGTGGGGCTGTACACCAGACAGGAGTCTAAACAGAATCCCAAACTCTCAGCTAGGGAGACCAGCTCTTCCCAACTGGCCCAGAACTTTCTGGATTTCAGCCTCCCAGGACCCCCTTCAGTCCTGGGCAAACCTGGGTGTTTGCTCGCTCTGTTCTTAGGCACCCCCACTGATTCCCCATGCCTGAGAAGGAGCTGCAGGGGACAGATCTGCCGAAGAGGGACTTCTAGGATCCCAAGGTGACCTTGCTAATACGTAAAGTAAATGGAGGTGGGCATTTATAGTAGGACCTAGCTTTACCATCCTCTCACCAACCCTGTTAACAAGGAGAGTAAGAAGAGGAAAGAAAATTCCCAATTGGATTTTGGAGGCCAGAGCCCAGTATCCAGTCTTCAACACAAACACAGCACCCAGGCCCACACAGTGTGTGCATGTGCATGGTTTTTAAACACCTGCCAGGCACCATTGGGCGGTAATAACCATTCCTATTAGTCAGTCCGGGAGCACTGACTGTGTGCCAGTCCCTGCTGCAGGGACCTTTCCTGCTTCACCACCAAACAACCACATGAAATGAATGCAGTGATTATCCCCATTTTTCAGCTGGGGACACTGAAGCACAGAGAGACAGAGACATTTGCTCTGGTAGCAGGTGGTAGAGCCACAAAGAGAGGCGGAAAGAAGACCCAGGTGGGGGCTGTGCTGGCCTCGGGGGTAAGTTGGTGCAGCGTTTCTGACACTGTCTCCATGGCGAATGTCGAGAAGCAGGCGTACAACAATTTCATTCATTCGACATATACTTGCCTTACAGCTCGCTTACCCTGTCAGGCACTGTTCCAAGTTCTCAATGATTGTAAACTAATCTAATTGTCCCAGTCGCCCTAGATGTTCTTTGATGCCATAAACCCAGAATCTTAGTTTTGCCCATTTTGTTCCTGGCAATGTCTGCAGACATTTCTGGTCATCACGACAGGGATCTAATGAGTTGAAGTCAGGGGTGCAGCCAAACGTCTGATAATGAACAGGGCGCCCCCCCGCCCCACCACCACCACAAAGAACGATCGAGCCCAATAGCAGTCGTGCATGCAGAGTTGAGAAAGTGCCATGAGTGATGGCAGCTGTGGAGCCCTGGAGGGCACAACCTGAAAACGGCGGACTCCACTGCCCCTGCCCGCCTCCAGAGAAGGCTAGACAGCCAGTACCGTGGTTGGCTTTTGGCTGTCTTTCTAGGGGTCACCCCAGAGTTTCGGATCTACTTCTCATTCACTGTTCGAGCAGCTGCACTCTTCTGGCCCTGCCACCAGCTTTGTTCTGGTTTGTTAAGACAGTGGACTGGATTTTACAGTTATTGCCTTTGAAAGCCCCATAAATGGCATTTGCAGCCATTAGTGGGGCTGAGTTGCCAGATCAGTAGGTTTAACTTCACAGGATGACTAACAAGCAAATGCCCTCTAGGGCCCATCCAGCTGCTCACAAGCCTCAGCCTCTGCCAGGCTGCAAAAATATTGGCCAAGGACAAAACCAGAGTTCAAGCAGGCATGAGGTCGTTCCTCGGGAACACCTCCAAGCTGGTGCTGGCTGGGTCCTCACTGCAGGCCGGCACCTGCTCCAGGTGGGGCCGAGTGGGGGTAATGTGTCTGCTCAGGGACCCCCAGCTCCATCCCTTGCCTCATTATGTGCTGCTGTTTTTAAGTCCAGGGGATTTGAACCAGCTGAGGTTAAAACAGGAACTTCCTGCCCTAGGGGCCAGGAAGCTTCATCACCTTTGCCTGGAAGGGGTTTCAGAGGTCACACCATCTCTGCCTGCTGCACAGTAGGATCATTCCAAGACCAATGACATAGTTTGTGGGGTCCAGAAATGGGGGCCTCCTGTTCAAAAGTTAAGAATTTCAAGATGGTGACAGCAAGAGCCTTAAACCATGCACAGGGCTCTCTCGGTGGAACAGCAGAGGAGCATTCCCATGAAGCCAAGCCGGCCCCAAGTCATTTGTGGTCTATGACCAGCATGTCTCAGTTTACCCAGAACAGTCCAGGTTTACTCCTCTTACTCCAGTGTGATTATGAAGAATTCCCCTTTCATGCTCAGCAGTGTCCTGGTGTGGACAACAAATGATATGGTCATCCTCTAATTTTATATGACCACCTTCTAGGTAATTGTCCTCTCATCCTATTTATGTTATAATGTCAAACACTGGGGACAATGTGTTAGTAACCCTTTGCGTTGAACTGTCATGGTTGAATAAGTGTGTGTTCCTAGGCAACCTCACTTCATCCCCATGACTAGATCTACAGAACTGGGGTGTATATTAGCAGCTGAACTAGGTGAGGCTTAGAGAGGGTTATATGGTCTTCTCAAGGGTGCCCGTGTAGCTGATAGGTAGCAGATCCAGGATCCAAGCCTGGATAGTCTGATTTCCGGTTAGGATGACTTTTGTCCCAGTTTGCTTGGGACTCAGGAGGTTCTCTGGGCATAGGACTTTCAGTTCTAAAACTGGGAAAGTTATGGAAAAAAAAAACAGCACAAACCGATCACCCTATGGAACAGGGTGCATACTGTGCAGAGTTCATGAGTATTTTTGAATGAATAATTTCATATTAGACATCTTATGATAGTCTTTTCTGAGTTGGACTTCCAATTAAAGCTAGAGTGTTTTTGCCATGATTGCTAGTTGGCACGATGTTCATATCAAGAAAGATTCCTAGATCACATTCTGCTGTATATCCTCCTAGACTTTTGTCTATGAATATGTATGTACAGGTGCATAAAATATACTTTTGAGTCCTGCTTGGTGATGATTTCCATTTGTAGCAGAGATCATGCAAACGTATTCTGTAAAGAGCCAGATAGTAAATACATTTTGCTTTGTACACTACATGGTCTCTGTTGCAATGACTCCTCTGCCATTGGCAGGTCTGTGTTCCAATAAAACTTTATTTACAAAAACAGACAGTGGACCATATTTGGCCCACAATCCGTGGTGTGCCAGTCCTTTATAGCATAAACATGTTTCTGTGCCAACTGTTAAAGAATAATTTTCAAAAACAGAAAATCATGACAGTCAAGCAAATATAAAATAGACACATCAAATATTTTATTCGATTCATTAATCAATGAGAGAACTCCAGAAAGATGTCACAACCTGTTCAAAGGAGAATCTGAAGCATAGACACATCTACTGGTAATCAGAAATGCTGAAAAGAATTTGTTAACAGATGCAAATGGGTTAATATCATGATGACAATTACGTGTGTTATTTGGAGTCATCTCTTCTGTAGGGTGGGCAACAGATAAGGCAGTTAAGTGCAGGCCTTGAGTCAGACAAATCTGGGCTCTGGTCCTGGCTCTGCCCCCTGCTGACTGTGTCACCTCGGATAGGTGTGTCCTCGTCCCCGACATGCAGATGATAATGGTAACTACGTCACAGGCTGTTGTTAGGGTCACCAGAGACAGCCCCTGTGAAGCCTTTAGCCCAGTGTCAGACCAGCAGGACTCAATAAATGTTAGCTCTTGTTATTATCCCGACAGGGTGCTGCTGGGTACAGCGCTCCCTTTCGGGGCCTGCTCCTTCGCTCCCCTTCCAGAAAAGACCACTCCAAAAAGCTGGGAGGAGGGACCGTCGGCTAAGCACCCCTGCGCTCTCCATCCTCATAGTGGGTCTGTTTGGGTTTACAGGGACATAAACAAGAGCACTGACTGTCGCTCCAAGCGGCAGGCACGCACCTAAAGAGCCGCTTGCATACTTTACATTACTTGGACTTTCCCCCATGCTGGTGTTCTGGTTCTCAGCCTTCATTTTTTTAAGATGTGACATTCCATTCAACTTTAAAATATGTGTTTTCATGTATTCCCATTGCGCAGTCTGAATTTTCAAAAAATATAAATCAGAGTACATTTAGGAAGGCTTTACTTTCAAGGGCTTTTAGTAAAGCAATCAGGGTAGGACGTGTTGTCAAGGAGGAATTCTGCAGACCTCCCTCCACGAATGGGTCAGTGTCTTCCTTTCATCCCATCACTTGGATGCTGTTAAACTGCTTGAAAAGTGTGTTCGCCTGGGCAGATGAAACAGTATCTTCTCAATTTTATTTTATTATCTTTATCACGTTGACTTTTTTTCTACATAAGTAAAATATTTCAGCCCAGCCCTGTTGACCTTGCCATGAATTCCAGATCAGAAGATCTGAAAACATACAATGGGGCTGTTCTGGGCCACTGGGGCCCCAGAGCTTCTACGGTCGGTGGTCCCACCACTGGCGGCCCATCTTGCTCCCGTCCTGTGCTGCTCAGAATCTTTCCTTCCATCCTCAAGCCTGGCCCACCCCAGGATGGCCCCTCACTTTTGGCAGACACTCCTTCGTCCTAATTCTTTATAAAATTTCAGGTTATCACATGGACCTCTTTGAAAGTTTTGCCTTCACAACGATACATTTGTCTAAATTTGGACCCTCTCTCCTTTTCTTTCCTCTGGCCTCAGGAGATGCTCATCCTGCCCTCTGAACTCTGGGTCAATAACCACCCACCTGCTGAGGACTAAGGTGTCATATAAACATGCCCAACCCTGTTACCATCTTAAAATAACAACAGCTTAAACCCCCAGGCTCCAAACCCTCTCTCCATCCCATGGCCCCAAATTCTCTCCATCCCTTCCCTGCCAAGCTTCTTGAAAGAGTGGTCCCCAGCCACAGTAGCTATGTCGTCACCTCCCATTCACCTCTTCATCAGCTGCCTGCTGGCTGCTGGTCCTACCATGTCACTGACATGCTTGCGCAGGAGGCCAAGGACTTCTTTGTTGCTAAATTCAATAAGTGCCAGGTTGCCCTTATCTCCCCAGACCTCCCTGCCATCTAGTAACCCCTCCTTAAAAAGCTCTCTCTTCCCTTGGCTCCCAAGACACCCACCTCTCCTGGTTTTCTTCATGCCCCTTAAGTGTTGTCTTCTGGGACTTCTTTCTTGGTCTGTTTTTCATTTGATAAACTCTTCCCAAGTGACGCATCCAATTCCGGAGCCCTAAGGACCACCCGTGGATGTCCCACGGTGATTCCGGCTCTCTTCTCAGCCTGGATGGGTCTCGAAGCCCCACCGCCACGTGGATTTCTGTTTCATTCCCGACACACTGCAGTCTTGACACTGACACCGCTCAGCATCCTCCTCCGCGTGCCCCATGCCCCTCTCACTGACCCACATCACCAGGCCGGGACCCCTCTGTGCCAGCTCTGACTCTCCACCCCTAGTGCCTCCCTCTGCAGCCCCCAGCTAGGTTCACCCCATGCCCAAACCCCTCTCCAACCTGCGTGTTTCTCCCCATCTCCAACCAGTGCACCCTTACCTCTGGGGACCACCACTCTTCCTATGATGATTCTGACAGCTTCCTAACCGCTCTCTCATCCTGCACTCGCCAACATCCAACCCATCTACTGCGCTGCAGACAGAGGGAACTGAAACAAGTCCCTGTCCACTTTGGGGCCCCCCACGGCCTGCAGGGTTCAGGAGCCAATCTTTGTACCCATTTCAGCCTTCCCAGAATCACCAGTCTTGTCTTCCGGGCTCCCTTCTTTACTTTCCACTTCCCATTAATGCCAACATTCTTTCCCATGCCCAACCCTGATACCTGACAGACCCCACATTCTCTCCTGGGCCTCCTCTTCCTGGAAGCCTCCCTGGGTGTCCTCTGCCCAGTTCCCTGAACTGGTAGTGCACTCCTTAACCACTGCGTTCATCACATGGCTTTGCCAATCGTTCTCTTCTGCCTTCCCAGAATGTGTATTTGGGAAGGGCAGGGACCCATTTGTCTTGGGAATTCCAGAGCTGAGCCCCGTGCCTGGCATCTAGGAGCAAGAAAAATGAACAAAAAAACCCACGTGTTGACTGAATGAATTCAGTCAGTAGGAAGAATCACAGTTTTGCCACATAGCTCGAGGAGTAAGAATGCAAGGTGCCAAAATGGGCCTCAGATGGCTTCTGGCTCTTCTGTTTTGGGACAATCTCTGGTTGCACCTCTGGCCTTTTTTACTCAGCATGAGCAACGAAGTTTATGACTTCTCCTAGTCTCGTGTGTTTTGGCATGGGGCAGAGAAGTAAATTTGAAGTTTGAGTACAATCACTTATTAGCTGTGTGACCCCACATGAGTCACCCAACCTCTCTGAGCTTTCCTTCTTAATCCATAAAAAGTCAAATAAGAATAGCTCCTAGAGACACAGGAAGTCTCAAACACAAAAATAAATGTGAAGGTGTGCTGTTAACTATCAAGTCATTGGTTAAGATTTCAAGTATGGGATGGAGACAGGGCAGTCTTTCCCCGAGGGTTATCTGAAAAGCCAAGACATTTCATGAGAAATGTAATATTAATACTAATATTTCTCCCTTTGGGACAATGTTCCCTAAACCTCACTAGAGTGTGGGTTTCTCAGTGATCAGAATCAGGTTTTGGACTCCCTCCCTGGTCCCCCATTACCTAGGATACTACATGGTCAAAGTAGGTGCCAGTGGGTCGTTCTTATGTGGATGACATTTAGGGACCAGGTAATATTACAATTACTTCCTATTTTGTTGACAAGGGAGAAAATGGTAAAAGCAAGTCATATTCAGAGGTCAGAGCTGGGATGGTGAATAGCATACACCCACTGGTTTTGATTTCCAGCATCCAGTTACCCTTTCACCTCTCAGTCTGCCAATGGAATTTACTTTACTACCTCTTCTAGGTACAGGCATGTGACTCAGGCCTGGAAAATCAGAGTATCATGTTCCTCTTGCCACTGGGATGGGTTTATGCTCCAATTAGAGACAGTGAGCCTTGATGTGTCTTTTGCTGGCAGTTTTTGGGAAAGAGATTTGTTGTATTCAAGCCTGGGAGGATATAGGCTTGTAATTTGCCATCATGTCTCCATATGAAGCTTGAGAATAAAGTGAACATGGAGTAGAGCAGAGAGACTGAGTTCTGGTGACCTCTTTTGAACTCCTGGATCAAACCATACCTGAAGCCAGATATCTTTTAGCTTTTTAATTATCTGAGCCAACACAGCTCCTCTTTTGCTAAAGTCAGTGTAAACTGGGTTCTCTTATCTGAACTGAGAAACTGATAGTGTTCTGATCCATTGTGCAGTGAGACTGTTAGGAGACTGGCCAGGGATTGTATCTTCAATTGCTCTTCTACCTTGCTGACCTCCCTGGTGTTTTTGGAGCTGCTGACCATGATATGGTCTGTGCAGATTCAGGCACTGATCACCTTCAAGATTATTTAAAGGGAGGGATAAGTTTAGAGACTGTCAGAGAACTCTTTTGACCTGGAGGTCCCAGAAGTCTGCGGGACTGCTCAAAGATGGTAATTTCATACCTCCACTGATGCTGCAAAAATCTCATCTGGATACGGGTCAACTGCCAGCAAAACCTTAAACACTGGCTCTGCTTTGGTGTCAAATTATAATTCTCCGCTTTCATCTTCCCCTGCAGTTCCTTCTGTTTTTCATTTCTCCTGATTTCTTTCTTTGGGCTTTTGATCTGTTTTCTATTGTTATCATTCAGGCATTTCATGCCCAAACTTTCCAAGTCTCTGTAACCCAACCATAACAACATCTGGGATCTGTGGTCGTGTATTCATGTCAGCTCATCTTGATGCATCGGGACTGGGCACTTTGCTGGATTATTCTATACCCTTGTTCCATGAAGCTGATTTCCCTCTGAGTCTTGGCACCAAGATTTTCCAAGGAACTTTCCAAGGTGTGCAAGACTATGAAGAGCTCTCGGGGAATTTCCTTTTGCTATCTTAGCTTACTTCTTTACCACCGGTGGTCTTCAAATCCCTTTGCCTCTGATGATTAGCTCCTTGGAATCATGCTTCCAGACCTTGGGACAGTCCCTTCAAGGAACCCAGGCCTTGGATCGGGTGTGTCCAGCTGGGCTTGAACGACAGCCCTGGTCCTTATTGGCCGTGTAGTCACAGTCAAGTCACCTAACCTCTCTGCCTCCCAGTGTCTCTGGAGTAAAATAGGGGTGATGATTTTAAAGTGCAGGATTGCTGGGAGGATCACATTGAACACAGTCGTTTATATAAAGCATTGGCCCAGTACAGTAACCACTACCACCTGCTGGGTCAGGACACAGCATTAGACAGGTTGCTGGTGTCGTGCCATCTACACAGGATGACCTTACAAGGAGATATTATTGTTCCCATTAGACAGATGAGGCAACAGAGAGAGGGAAGTCAATACCAAAGTTTGCCTCTCTTCTGTCCCCATGCTGTCTGCCTCATAGAAGAGGCGTACAGACGTCACTTCCAGCGGAGGCGTGCATGTAACTGCTCCATCTCTCCTTCCTCCCCACCAAAGTTGCTGTGGCTTTTTAGATGATGTTGTCACTACCTAGTACTAGAAAATAGTGATTATTCACTAAGTCCCCAAGCCACACACCCAGCTGTGATTACCAAAACTCCTCAAGGGACAGAAACCATATTCAAACTAGGGAAAGATGTGTGCTTTAGGAAAGGAAGGACCCAGGGGCAGATCTGGTGTCCATCCACTTGAATCAGGTGCCTGTCTCCAGGATAACCAGTGTGGCCAGGCCCGGGTCATAAGTCCACCTGGGCATAGAGGAATGGAGACAACATCCCCACCCCAGCACTCGGACTCGGGCTGGCTGGGGGGTGTCAAGGGTCTACCTTGTCTACCATGTCAGCTTTTTTATTCTGTTTTATATATATATATATATACACATATATATGGAGAGAGAGAGAGAGAGACAGTCTATTATATATATGTTTTCTCTAATATACATGAAAATAAACACCTATGAAAAAAATCTCTAGTCATGTATTTGTATATGTTAGACATATATACAGAATACTCTCTTATGCTACTAATAATGACAGCACACTTTGAGCAACACTGATCTAACTATATCCTCTTACAGCTGAGGAAACTGGGCCCAGCAAAGCTAAGCAATCTGCATAGGGGCAAATTGAAAGTAACAGAAATGGGACAAGAAGACCAAGTCCAGATTTTCAGCTGCTTCTTTTTAATTCCCCAAAACAATGTGATGTCCTGGCTCTGCCCCTGGCCAGTTGGGTGGCCTTGGGCAAATTACTTAACTTTTCTGTGCCTCTGCATTCCCACCTGTAAAATGGGGAACAACCATAGGATTTACTTCATAGAATTATTATGAGTATGAAATGAATTAATATTTATGAATCACTTAGGGCAGCACCTGGTACATATACATATATATATACATACACACATTGCTAAATAAAAGGGACCTCACTTACAGTGATGATAAATACAAGCTTGTAGTCCATATCCCAAGGTCCCAGGTCATTCATCATCACTTGTTTATCTCTTCACCAGTAGGTGTAGCTAGAAAAGCCACAAATAAAACAATTAGGGTAGAAAACACTTTACACAAAATTGACATACATGAGAACTTCAGAAATGCTTTCTTCACGTCTGACTAATCTTCTAAGATTCTCTGAAGCCCAGACAGTCTGTCAACTCATAACGCCAAACACAACTGGAAATGTTCATTTCAAGGAACCCTGAGATGAATCTTTTTTCTTGAAAGAAAAATTTTCCTGACTTTGCCTGTTGTGTGAGTTTATAAGAACCCCCGCCCGCACAGAGGCTCTTTCAAGGCCTTCGAAAGGGCCTGTGTAGGGACATCCTGAATATGTCATGTGGTCAACAGTGACAGCATGACTTTTCTAGTGCATCCTCCTTCCCAGAAACTTTATCTTTCTCTTCAAGTTCCAAGAGAAAGTTCCACCAAACCCCCCCCTTCATAAAGATGTTTCAATGAGGAAGTGACCATCTGCACAGGAGCTGGGTTGAATTTTATTTCAAATTAACTGACATCCTCTCCTCCACCTCTCCTTCTCCCTAAATCCATGGTTCTAAAAGGGTGGGGTGGCCGTTTTGCCCCCTAGGGGACATCGGGCAATGTCTGGGGAATTTGTGGTTGTCACAAGTGGGAGGTGGTCCTGGCATCTAGTGGGTAGAGGCAGGATACTGCTCATCGTCCTATAAGCACAGGACACACAACAAAATCCCCCACCACAAAGAAAGAGCCACCCCTAAATGTCAGGAGTACCCCGGTTGAGACAGTCTGTCCTAAATCAACAGTAGCAATAGGAATAATGCTGCAAAATATAAGAAGAATGCAAGTGAAATATTTAAAACTGCTTTTCAGTTTCTAAAGACCCTCAGGAACGTAGGTGGACCTACTGACGTACAAGTGATGTGCAGAAACACATAATACTTCGGTCTTCCTTGAAGCAGATTCTTACCAGGCTATCCTGGAATAGCCTGGTTTCGTTTACCTTTGGGCTTGAAAGGAACATGCATTTCTTAAGAAAATGTTGTTTATAACATCTTGCTAATTCATTCAGGCCTTCTTCCCTCTGTGCGTTTCTCTGTAGATGGGATTTGTCCACCTCCTCGTGGATGCAGAGGACACTGCCAAGAGAGGAAAGGCTAAGCCAGAGCCATCACTGTGATTCTGAGCTACCCAGTTTCAAACTCCTTTGAGTCCAGTGCCAGCCTCGGCAAAAACCCCATCCCCTGAACAAATGCGGTTTCAAAATCCGAAGGCAGCTGCTTGGGAGAGAAGCCCAAGATGATAAAGAGGGGCATCAGAGTCCCTGCTGACGTGCTGTCTGCTGTGTTTTAATCAGCCAAAGCCTGGTTCTTCTTCCCTTCTGCGTGCGGCCAAGTGAAAGCCAGCGCTGGACATCCTGTTTGTGGAAAAGTGGTACCTACTCACAGGATGGCAACCATGGAGCCTCAGCCAGATCTGGCATGGCTCAGTAGGGACAACACCGATGACCCCAGGACAGCGCCTGCCGGGACCCATCCTGATGAACCAACTGCAGTGAGCGCTGGGTCCTGCCGAGGGACTAGCAGTGCCCTCGGGTGTCAGCGACAGGACTGGGGTCAAGGAGTGGGGCTAGGATGAACAGGAGGGAGTGGTGAAAAGAAAGAGGAAAGGGGCCATGCCATGTGGGATGGCTGGGCTTCCTCAGCTGAGGCATAGACTGGCCGGGCACATCAGATTGGAATTGCCAGTTGATCAGGCCCAGATGGGGCAGTGGCAGTGAGGCCAAGTTCGGCGCCCGCTGCGGTTTGAATCCCATCATTGGCAGCATTGATGCAGCTCTCTAATTCTCCACCTGCTTTTACCAGGATCCTGACCTGTGTTCCTCTCTTTGGCTGGGAGCCTTGACTTGCTGTTTGGACCTTGGACAAGCTCTACCCTTAGGGAAGGGTCAGGACCCAAACCCTAATCCTGGCTGCTCTCAGTGACCAGGACTGAGGATTGTCTGCATAACCAGGCCAAAGAGCTTGGTTCTGTCTCCAAGAGGAGAGGCCTCTGAGGGCTCTGCCAGCTGTCCCTGACATAGGGCAGCCATGGCATTTTCTGGGGAGCTGGCCAGCCCTGCTGTGTGCAGTAGAGCAAGTAGCATGAAGCCCCCTCTGCCGCAGCTCTGGGGCTGGAGCCCCCTACCCAGAGTCACAGCCACTCCTTTCATTAGGACGCTCCAAAGGGGCTTGAAAACAATTTCATCCAACTCATAAGGCTTCAGAGAAGCCATGTCCATAATCCCAGTAATTGATCCTATACATACTTATATTTCTCCCTGATCCTTCCATTTTTCTTCTGTAAAAATATTTTTTTATGTAGTTGTAATTGTGGAGCATGTATATTTCATTCAGCATCATTTCCTGTATATTTTTCCAAGGTTCTCCTTGGTGCCCATATTTATTATTTTTGCAACTGAAAAATATGCCACTGAGTTAATTGCACTGAAATTTACTTCACTATTCCACTATAATTTGCCATTTCTTTTGCTTTTAGATTCTTGCCATTACAAAGAAGTAATAAACATCTGTATACGACTAACTCTTTTTTCTTTTATTACTTTGAATTACTTCCCTCAAGTAAATTCCTGGGAGTGGGATTACTGGGTCAAAGGAGATGAACGTTTTTATGGCTCTTGATATATATGGCCAAATTATTTTCCAAAATAACTGTATCCATTTTCACAGCCATAAGAGATGTATAAGTACGTTTCAATGGAGGTGGGAGCGAGACTTAAACTTTCCAAAACAGAGTTTATTAGGTTTTTTTTTTAAATTCCTCCTGCCTGTAACAGGGCATTTTAAGTCTGTAGTGATCCTCTGGCCATGTGTCAAGTGGTTTTCATTTATCAATGCTGTTTTTAATACCTCTAATGCTTTCATAGATGATTACATTCTTCTAGTCTGTTATTAAAGATCCAAACATAAGCATTGGGACTGGAGAGGAGGAGGTACATCTGAGAGATAATGGAACTAGCATTTAGAGGTATTAGAGGAATTAGTCAATGGGGTTTGGTGATGGTTTAGATGCGGGCAGGACCAAATGCTGGGAAGATGAGGAAAACTCACGACTCTGGCTAAGATGCCTGGAGAGGGGTTCCTTGCAGAGACTGGGACTACAGGAGGAACCTGTTGGGGCTGAAGCTAGTCATCATGGGAATGGCAGCTGTCATTGTCATCATAAAGGGGAAACACAATGTGGAATGTGATTTGGAACGTTGTGCGTTCAAATCCCAGCTCTACTACTTAGACACTGTGTGCTCTTGGCACATTATCTCACATCTCTGTGCATCCTTATCTGCAAAATGGGATGAAAGTACATGTTCCTTGGGGTTGTTGTGAAGCTTAGATGAGGTGAAGTATGTAAAATGCTCAGCTCGGTGCCCATCATTTGGCAAGAGCACCATATAGGCTAATGATATCATGCTACTGTTATTGACAGATCGTACGAAATAACGGTATGCTTTACTATTGATGCTTTTCCAAGATGCGAAGACCAAGTAACCACAGGGAGAAAAAGCTGGTTTTGTTTAAAATTTGGACGTAATTTGGCGCTGCACTAGAAATGCTGCCTTTATCACCAATTCCTTCGGCTGTAGGTAGACTCCTCAACTACAAGGAAGGTACAATGGTTCATTTTCAGAGTCTGAATGACTTAAGCAGCACATTGTACATAAAGCATATAGCACAGGGCCTGACTTACCAGTAGCTAAGCAAGTTCTAGCTATTAATAATAGTATTGTTTTTTCATTAAAAAGGTGATGAAAAAACAGGGGTAAGTTATGCTTTCTTCAGTCTTTTCAAAATGAGTTCACCTCCCTGGTTACATTGGAATTAAGCTAATACTAAAATTATTTTGGTGTTTGTGGACGCCACTCAACTGATTGTCAGAAGTTTATTTTCATTTGCAATGACTAGTGTAGGATGAAAATGGTTGTGAGGCTTTTCAATTTCTTGCTCCTTAAATTGGTGTGGATTTAGGAGCACAGGACTAGGATAGCCCCCAAGAATGTCCATGTCTCTACTTTTACTAGTTAATACAGATAACCAGTTTTTAATGTAAGCACTGATCTATGCAGCCAATGATTGTATTTACAAGCCCCCCCCCCACCCTAGGTGGGTTTTTCCCAAAAGTTTCCACCTGCTTGGCCATATCTGTCCAATATCCTGGTCAGTGGACAGTCAGGTGTCAGGCAAGGAGCCCTCACCTAGACTGGTGGGTGTAGAGAAGATGGAAATCCACTGGAAGATCTATTTTAAAATGAAAACAGTAAACGATTCAAAGTTGATATGAAATCCTTTTGGTTCTTACCTGCCACTATATTCCTAACTCTATTTGTTTCTGCCAATCTCTCATCCCATTAGGGCAGATCTCATGACCCTAGGCCAGCTAAATTTTATAGCAGAAGTCACCTTTGAAATTAGGATAGAGTCACCACCATGTATTTCTCCTTTGTATGGGACTGATATTGGGGGCTTGAAGGTTTTGCCCAGGGAAATGCATCAGCTGAATGGGTGTGCAGCTGCTATAACGTTATTAGCCACACTCTTAATTAATCCCTTGGACTCTCAGGCATTTTTCCTTTTCTCCTTGGAGCAAATGAACGTGCATTAACAACTCCTTGCCTCTGAGTTCCTAAATGAGCCCCACACCCTCTTCCAGCGCTGCTATAATTTTATCGAAATGGGACCCATTCCCTTTGATCTCCCCTGGTTCTTAAATCCAGCAGTTGTGAATTCAAACATCAAGAGAAATGGGGGTTTCAAGCTTCCTCTTTCATTATCTTTCTCAAAGAATTTTAAAAAAAAGAGCAAAAGGGAAAAAAATGTCCTGAGCTTTGTAGATGAGGCAATATTTTTATAGTAATTTCTTTATCTGGTTTCATCAGATCAACAAGGTTGTTGTTTAGAAATATATGTCCACTCTCATCTCCCCATTTTAGAGGAGGCTTTTCTTAACAAAATAAATAAAAATGGCACACGACTAACACCACCCTCACCACCCTCTACAGCACACACCAGAGGCCTCCTACCTTATCTGTTATTGTGAGTGAGGGAAGGTGTCTGTGTGTTCTCCAGCTTTGGAGGTCTTAAGGTGAGTCTGAGAGCTTTGAGGATCATGGATAAAATTCAACCCTTCCAGTGAACTACTCTATTTTTCAAAAAAGGAACTTTCTGTTCTTGGCAGTGTGGGGAGAAAAGACTTCTAGATTAGAATAATTAAATATCTGACCCACAACATCCCAAATGCCTGTGGCTTCTTGGGCTTTGATGTGGGCAGCTTACTTGGGACAGAAAAGTACAGCTTCTTCTCAAGGCCCCCAGCATCTGGGAGTGAGGAAGGCTAACAGTGAAGAACTCCAGGGTCTCTGGCTTGGAAACAAAGAGGCCCCCAGCCAAAGTATCTGGGCAGCGTGAATTGTGCGGACTTGCTCCTTCATTTGCCTGACACATGGCTCTGATGGTCTAGCCCCTGCCGACCTCCACTGCTCTATCTTGAACCCCACTGACTCTCACTCCACCCGTCCTCATTCGCCTTCTCCAGTTCCTCCTTCTTGCCTTTCTTCCTCCCACCACAAAGCCTTTGTTCTCTGCTCAGAATGCTTCCACCACCTCTTTCTTTAAACTCCTACTCTTTTTTCAGTCCTCACCCCAACTGCATATTAGTTAGGATAGGATGAGCTGAGCTGCAGTAACAAATAGCCTCAGAAAACTCAATGGCTTATCACAATAAAAGTCTGTTTTCTAGCACCATTGAATTCTGCTGTGTCTCCACCAGCTGTCCCTGGTGACTCCTTGAAGCAGCATCTTCCTGTTGCCTGGCTCTGCCATCTTGGAACTGGGGAAGTGATAGTATAAAAGATTGCAAGGGGGATGTTTAATGGCCAGGCCTGGAAATAGCTTACCTCTTTTCTGGCTTTATTCCATTGGTCAATGGGCCCATCCAGATGCAAAATATGCTGGGAAATGTAGTCTTAAGCTCCTGGGAGGAAAATGAAAGTGTGATGACTATGTAACATTGTTTCCACAAGTGTCAGTTCCTCAAGAAAGCCTTTTGTTACATCCCTGATGGGTTCAAATCTCCAAGTTAAGGCACTTGTTTATTCTTTTTTTTTTCTCTTATTTGGGGCACTTGTTACAACGGCAATTTTATATTACTTGGTGTGATGATTTGGTTTGAGTCTATCTCCTTAACTATACTGTGAGCCCCATGAGAGCAGGGTCATATTATGTCCTGCCTGGAACATGGCAGGTGCTCAATTAATATTTTCTGAATGAAGGGATTAATCCATAAATAACATTTCCAAAGCCTCCAAATTCAGATGCTGTGCTGAAACATACTGGAATGGGAAAGGACAAGGATCCTTGGAAAAATGTTTTTCTCGTGTTTATGAGGCTTGCAATAGAAAAGGAAACATGCATGTTGGGTGTCAGGGGTGCTATGCTATCATATTAGTCAATATTCATAATTGCAAACAGCAAAACTCACTCTAGAAAGTTTAAACAGAAAAGAAATTGCTTCATAAAAGTGGGAGAGGTCCAGAGACCTAGGCTGTGAGGCTCTGTTAGCATGTCACAATGCCAAGTGACCCTCTGCACTGCTCCAGGGCTGCTTCTTGGACAATGCAGGGCAGAGTCCAGGACTCCACTGCAGATACAGCCTCTGGCTCTGGCAGCTTTGTGCCTACACTGTAAACCAGGTTTTTACGCAGCCTTCTTTTACTAAATGGATTCTGTGCTGTGCCTGATTCTGGGAGTCACTCCTGAATCCTTGTCCCATGAAGGTGTTTCTGATTGGCTGACCCTAAGTTACCTGGCTGCAAAGAAGGATGGGAAAGTAAGCATCTGGCTTCTGTCTTGTGGAAATGCAGACGAATAAGGGGAAAATAATCCAAATATAGGGAATATGCGCAAAGGTAGTGAGTGGTTTTAAAAAAGGTGGGGAAGGGGGGTTACTGTTCATACAGAGCTTCAGGTCTGTTTGGAGCCTGGGGTGGGGTTTGGTGTCATGTTAAGAAGGCATGCAGGGACTGAACAGAGAATCCTAGAGCAACTCCAAGTGACTAAGGGCATGCCATGATTTTGTTTTTTTGGTTCTCTTTTCCAAAGTTTGATGAAAAACATAGGACCATAGAGTTAAAGATGGTGCAATTATACTTCAAAAAAATCAGACTCTAAGTATAAATTGTGTCAACCCTTCACATTGTTGTTCACCAATTTGCTTTGTTTTCCTCTTGAACTTGTTTTTAAAGATGAGACAGCAATAAAAGCCCTGAGGAGCAGATGATGGAGTGGGAATGCTTAGCTCCAAGCCCCTGCCATCCAGGCTGGGTCCCAGTGCTTCTGCTGGAACTCAAGCCCTCTGTTTCCATCAGGCAAGACAACGGTCTGAACCAGGCCCTGGTGGAGCTGGGAACCCGGAAGCATCAAGCTTCTCCTTCTCCCTGCCTGGCAGTGTGTCCTGTTAGGAATGCTCATGAATGCCAGCTGCTGTCAGCCTGGGGCATCGTCCAGAGGATTCTCCACGAGTGCGTGGAGGGGGATACTGTTTGCAAAAGCCTGGGCATCTTTGCCAACCTGCAGAAGACAGAGGATGTTGCCCAGCTGACCTGGGGAGGGAGTCTTAGAGTCAGAGTCTTGAATCTGGCCATAGGCCATTGTATCAAAGTTACCTTTCAGACAAGATCTGTGTGAAGGGGAACTAATCTGTCTGGAATGGGTTAAATAAAAGTGGTGGGGTGGGGAATGACTGAGGACATACAGTCCAAATTCCTTTAGATAAGCCTGCAAAATCTGGAAGAGATGCAAAAGAATCTTACTATGAGAAGGTTACAAATTTCACAACAGCCAGAGAATGGTAAAAAAAAAAAATTATTTATTTTACCCAACAGCCTCATTTTGGCCTGCTCACAATGCTCCTTGGATTGACGCCTGGGTGTCCCTTCTCTCTCTTTTCTCCTGTATCAGTTAGGAAAGGCTAGTTTATACTGCAGTGACGAAATTCCCTCAAATCCCAGGGGCTTAAAATAACAAATGTTTGTTTCTTAGTCACTCCACACGTCCATCACAGGTTGGCAGGTGTTCTGCTCCAGACTGAATCAACAGCTGCCGTCACGAGTGTTACCAGCCACTGTGGAAGAGGAAAAAGAGACCTCTGAAGGATCTCTCATTGGCAATTAAATGCTCCAGCAAGGAAGCAACTCCTGTCACCTCTTCATAGTGGCTATTGGTACCGAGTACCTGATACAGAGTACGTCCCTTTCAGCGTTCTTTCTGTTCCTCTGACAATCCTCCCATTGAGTGGTGGGGTCCGCATCCCCTCCTTTAAGCCTGGGAAGACCTTTATGACTACTTCAACCAAGATAATATGACAGAAGTGATTCTATGTGACTTCTAAAGTTAGAGCACAAAAATGCCATGTATTACTCTCCTGGGACACTCACTCTCTGGGCTCTTGACACCCAGCCACTGTGCTGTGTGAAAGCCCAGACTTGCCCAGGAGGAAAGACCACGGAGAGGTCATATGTAGGCCAACAGCCCAGTGGAAGTTCCATCTGATAGTCAGTATTAAGAAGTATGAGTCATGATACCATCAGATGATCCCAGCCCCTGGTGGTCAAGTCACCCCTAGTCTTCATGTCTTCCCCCCTGAGGCATCCGACACTGTGGAACGGAGCCAAGCTGTCCTCACTGTGTCACCCCCAAATTGCTGCCTACAGGCTCTGTCAGGGTAATAGCGTGGTTATTTTATGCCAGTATGTTTTGGGGTGGTTTGCTATGCAGTCATATGCTCTCCACGTGTTGACCTGGGAGTTGAACGGTGCTGGCCTATGGAGTCCCAGAGTGAAGGCCCGGAAGGTGGTTGTGGGATGGAAATGTGGGTGAAAGGCAAAGCGCCCCCTGCAGGAAACCCAAGGCAATGGAACCATGGAGAGTAAAGAATAAGGAGCTGATATGGAAAGGAGGGTTTGCTGCTCTTCACCAAGAGACAGTCTCTCAGCGAGTTTCCACCAGGCTCGCATCTAACACCTGCAGGGCTCAGGACAGGGTCCATGTAGAGGCTCGCATCCCACATGCCTAAATAATCAGACATTAAAAGTAATAAATTAAACCAACAAATTGCTGAGTACATCCCGTCCTCCTCTTAGGACACATGTAAGTTCAGTAGGCCTGGAAGGCTGGGTGCAGATTCTCGGGTTCCTGGGCCTTCTTTCCTGGAAGGTTGGTGACAGATGACAATCAGATCCCTAGCCTGTGATCTGTTTCCCCTTCACTTTCCACCCTCAGCTCCATCCCACTGTGCAGGGTCCTCATGTGCAAAATGAGGCTCTGGATGTTATCACCTTCATGTGATGAGAACTACAAAAGTGCTGGCATGTACTAATTGCTAAATAAATGGGGATACTACTAATTGTAGTTTGACATTAACTATTTCAAGTGTTATCATGTGAAGGAAAACTTTGATCTATTTTGTATAGTTCCAGGGTGTATTCTTAAGACCATTGGTTCGAAGTAACAGGTAAGCAGATTTTGGTTCAAACTAGAAAGCTCTTTTATAATAAGAACACCGTGAAAATGGGTTTAAATCCTTCAGGAAAAAGAAATGTGTCAGATGGGAGGTGGATTAGGCAGATTTAAAAGTTCACATCTAATTCTGACTTCGTGAATTAACTTTTTACTTTGGGTTTTAACTTGGGTTTTGTCCAGTTGTCTGTCTTTGGGATGCACGTATCTCCCTGATCTGTGTCTTATATGGATAACCTTCAGTGTTTCGGAATCGTGGGCTCACTATTTATACATCACATCATTCATTCAAGTGGAAGCCTGGGAAAGCTTGTTGGAAGAATTAACCCAGGTAGGACTATCCTTCCAAGTTACTAAAACCCAACTAGCTTAGCACAAAAGGAGACTTTACTAGAAGAATACTAGGGAATCATATGGAATCCAAAGAAGAGTTGATCTCCAAGTGGGAAGAAGAGAAGGAAAGCAGATAGGGCTCAGGGCCACCTGGAACCAAGAACTAAAACTTGGAGATGTCCATCATCTGCCACTGTCTTTCTTGGCGCCGTTAACCCTCTCCTCTCCTGGGCTTTGTCTCTACATGGACTACACACAGCTCCAGCACACACTCCACAGGTCGGTATCGTAGGACTTCAGCCCCCAGATAGCCAGGCTCTCTTTCTCGATCACAGACTCCTGTTTCTCAGGAGTGGGGTGTGACTGGCCCAGCCCAGCCTGGAACCTGCTTCTAACCAATAAAATTGGCCAAGAAAGCAGCAGGACTATATGATATAAAATGGTTGCTTCTATGATTGTCAGAAGGGGAGGTGCCAGCAGGGATAGGGATGGAGGTGACCGGATGGGGAAGCCAATGGGGCAGACATGTGCACAATGCAGCCCACAGATCTTGGACCTCTCTGCCATGACAAGAGGGTGAGATGGGTGAGATGTGTTCCTTTGATTGGGGTGGACTCTCGCTCCCTCTTAGCTGGGGAACTCATATTAGGAGGGACATACACTCCTAAACAGGCTTTCTCAGATGAAAGATACTTCCGGAGTGTCTGAAGCACTCCAACTACTGCTCAGACAGACCCCGTCTGATGTGTGTCTAGCCTGTGTCCAAGAGGCAGGCAGACCCGATGGACTAAATGGCCCCATCATCCCATTTGATGGCCGAAAGGCTGTGCTGTAGCACAGACACATGGGTTATAGGGCTGTGGCCAAGCTTTCAGAAGGACTCACAATGCAAGAAGTTATCTATGGTACTGCTTGTTGTCATAAGTCAGGGTGTGGTCTAGGATTTTCCTGACATATCATGGCTTTCTTCTCATGGAAAAGTTTAAATCCCACTCCTGCACTTTGAAGATTCAAAGTTCCCTGGAAAGTCTTTGGAAGGTAGTCTTTTGCTAGGATGTGGGGTTGTATTCACATCCTTGCACCCTAAAATCTGTCTAGACTGCTCTTTACAAAATACACACATACACACACTATATATATGTGTATTACTCTTTACAAAAAAATATATATCTCATATGTGCATATACATTCATACACATATATACACATGCACATACATACATATACGCATACATATTCACAAAGTATATGTGTGTGTAGAGATACATGTTTCTCTTTTTTTAATCATGATGCTCTTTTCACACTTTTGTTGCCCTCTCCTGAAGGTCTGCAATCCTTCATTTCAGTAGAATGCTGCTTTCCTAAGGGTGGGTCACAGCAAAAGATGTGGTTTGTGGGGATGGTGGGTGGGAGTGGAGGTGGGGTGTCATTCTGCTATTTGGAGGCCAGGGGATTTTTCACAGTGGGGCAAATCCAGCATCCTGGAGTGAATCAGGGCCTGCCCTCTCTCTCTGGGGTGGTTCTGTGTTCTCCTCACTTTGGCAGGCTCACTTGTTGTCTCCTTTGGGATCGCCAGGCCAGTGACTGGAGGGGGATGCAGAACCAGGCCTTCTGACTATCCACCCTCCAGGGAAGGTTGGAGGAACAGAATGAAGGAAGTGGAGGTTAAAGAACCCAGAGGAAATAGAAGGGGCACAGGTCAGCAGTTTCTGTAGTGAAATTTCCCTCTCTGCTGACGAATGCTTGTGGGTAAGTAGCCTCTTCCCCAGGAAGCTTTCTCTGGGATAGCCACCCATCCTGGCATTCACATAGCATTCCTGTGTTTACCCCAGCAGGGGGCTCTCTGGGGTTTTGCGGTGCCTGAAATTTACACAAATTTGGGGGAGATCTTTCAGAAAAAAAGAGCATCTAAATTATG
This sequence comes from Smutsia gigantea, assembly GCA_032199065.1. Taxonomy (NCBI): domain Eukaryota; kingdom Metazoa; phylum Chordata; class Mammalia; order Pholidota; family Manidae; genus Smutsia; species Smutsia gigantea. The sequence goes on along the minus strand of JAVSCE010019741.1, from coordinate 244,173 downwards.
AATATCAAATTAGGTATAAAACTGAATATTTATTTAGGAGGATTAGACAAATCACAAAACGGTGTCAACTTTTTAAAAGCTGGCAAATACTACAAATTTTTAAGTTAATTAACTCCTCAACCGACCTTTATAATATTTCTTCTCCTACATTTTTGCACTGTATGGTATGACTTTGTATTAACATTTTATTGACCATGATTTTGTGATATCATTTTCTACAGGGAAATTAGAAAGATAATGAAATCTCCCATTAGCAAGTTGATTAAAATGTGATCATTACTTAATGTTAGAATATATCAAACATGCTACTTCACATACTTGCTATCTGGGGTGCCACTATGGGTTCGTGCCCTACAAACACGGGATTCTGATACATCCTATTTCACACGATTCCCATCAAAAAATAAAACAAATGCTCGTGCATTTCAATCATAAAGGCTACACCATTGGGTTATTCCTAACCAGAGAGGGAAGGACTTCTGTTTTGACCAATGATGAGAATCAGAGCCTCCACTTAAATTTTACCCATCTGACGATTGGAAGAATTTTCCATAGACCAGTTTCTGGCTCCACACATTTCAAACCTCTGCCGGCCCCAATTTCCCGTGCTCATCATACTGGGTGGGTTGGCACAGCAGGTTGTAGGCTTCCTCTTGGGGGCCACTGCTGCCTTCTCATGGCTAATGTTGACTTCCTCTGTGTAGAGGTGGTGGTGAACTACATAGATATCCACGGAACAAACTAAATGCAGCCCCAATCCTAATTCTTGGCAGGGTCCCCTGAATGCCAAGGCCGCTCCAATGCTCCTGGACGTAAGGTGTGGGGAAATGGGGGCAAGTGAGAATGGGAAGAGGCAGGGGTCTCACAATGACTATGCAAGCATCCTACTTTGTAAATCTTACAAAATGTTCAACCACGGAAACATAGTACTAGGGGCCCTCCCATGTAAGCAATGCTCAACTTCCCACCAAGGCTGCCTCTGACTCCATCACGACCCTTCACACTGAAAGTCCCTGTTTGTCTGGCATGTCTGTCAGGGGGTCAGGGCTGTGCCTTGCCCAGCCACGGGCCCACCAGCAGTGCCCTAGTAAAACAGACTCACCAGGCAAAAGCATATATGATAACAAATTGTACTAATACAAAGAATGTGTAGCACACAATTAACAAATACAATACAAATTCTTTTTACTGTATATTCCATATAGCCAACTGATTCTCATACAGTGCTTTCATAGATTTTTATCAATATCTGCAGCCAACCTATGGCTGCAGTTGAAGATAATGGAGTCCTGACATGAAAACTGACAGATGTTCTTTACGTAATGAGTAAGACAAAAGTGAAGCCAGGCAGCTATATGTAGGAATGCCACTCACTCATCAGCGATGTGAGCGACTTCTTTGCTGAACTGATCAAGGTGTTTGAATGGTGGAAGAGTATATCCTTGATTTTTGTGGATTATTCACAATGTTAAGGTTACAGAAATGACACACGATCAACTTTAACCTGCATTATTAACATTTTCTCCATTTCTTCCTAAAGTCTACATGGTCAAGGAAACAACAAATGAAGCCGTGGCCTGTAGCACTTGTTAGTTCCCATGGTGTAAATCCTCCTCCCGTGGCTGATTTCAAATGACCAGTGTGAGCATCACTGAAGAGGGAATCGGAGGCTGACACACAGTAACGAGACATTATACGCTACTTCCTCCTTGCAGGCACTGCAGGCGCACATACTTACAGATGTAAGTGACCTCAAGAGCACAGATAACAATAAAATGTAGTAAAATAGTTGGGAGGGATGTCTTTGGAGTTTTTATCACCTTGTCTTCAATGTAATTTGTTTAATTATATGTTTATATCATTTACTTTTAAGTAATGGCTTTCTTTCACTACTGGTTTGCAGAATTCCCCAAAATGTAACAACATGCTCATGAGCTGGTCCCAGCCAGGTCTAGCTGGGGTGTCCCTCAGCCTCAGCACGAGGCCTGGTACAGAGGAGACACCAGCACAGGTCTGTCTAGCGAATGAATGCTTTCACAATGACTTGTCTCTGACTCTCTGAGGGCCCGGACAAGTCATTTACCCTCCTCTGTCTCCCCATCTAAGGCAAGAGGCTATTAATGCCCACTTCATAGAGGTGCTGGGAGAGTTAATTAAAGTTCGCTAAGTGCTTTGAAATCCATGGATGAAAGGCCCAGTTAGGGAGAACTTCATTATTATTCCATGCATCATCTTGAGAAGCGTATGGTGAGGACATTCACCTGGTACTTTCATCTTCAAAGTGTTCTCCAGACATTAGCCAATTGAATGTTGCAGTCCCCTGCCCAGTCAGTGGGTGTCCTCTAGAGAGGGAGCCACACCGTGAGTGGGTGACTCCTTCCTGCTTGGCCACCAGAAGTGGGGGTCAGAGCCGGGATCCCAGCTCGTCCACTCTGCTTTCGCCTTCCCAGCTCTTGGTCCTCTCCGCCGCAGGGTGATGATGGGGCCCGCACAGCCCTCTGCTTTGCTCCCAGTACGCACGATGTCACCTACTGAATGCCATCAGATCTAAGATGCATTTTTTTTTCTCACATTTGAACACCCTTGAAATCTGTATGCAACTCACAAGTGATGAGGGATCATAGTTCAACTGGAAGTCCTTTTTTATTCCTGTATATAAAATAATAGCGTGTCACACAGTTGTGGTCACATGTCAACGACTGTTGAAATACGATGTTGCCACTCATTCTAGAATGTACAGCTTTGTGGTTTATTTTCTGCTAATTTTTTAGAAGAACGTCTTTTCCTCTCACTCTCATTGACACAGTAATATATGGTCACTATATTATGTGGAAAATACAGAAAATTAAAATTAAGAAAAAGCAACAGTAACCCTAAATCTCAAATTTTAGGTACTATTCACAATGTAACTGTGACAGAAATGAAATATTTTTAACTTTAACCTGCATTATTAACATTTTTCCCATTACTTCCTTATATCTAGATAGTCAAGAAAATAATAAATCAAGCTTCGGTCCATAGCCTTTGCCAACTGCCATAAACATGAACACTCAGAAACCAGAACCGACAGCATATTCCTATAGTTCCTTTCAGGCATTTCTCCTTTCATTATTGGGAACATTCCCCTCCTCTGATTTTAAAAATAATTTGTCTGCTGTAGAAAAATCAGAAAATATGAAACCCAGTGTAGTATAAACTACAAATCACTGATGATCCCATGGCCCAGAATGATCACTATGAAAACTATAATTATTGTTATTACTAAGATTTGCATGCTTTACATTATATGTTATACCTCAATTAAAAAAATGTATTTATATAAATTTCCCTTTATCACTAAGAGTTGTTATTATCCAAAAAATGTCTGTCTTCATAAAAAAGGCTAACACACACACCAGGGACCGCTCTAAGGACCTCCTGTACTAACTAAATTAATCCTCACAAAACCCCAACATTCTCATTTTGTAGATGGGGAAAACAAGACACAGAAAGCGAACTTTCTCAGCTTGCACCGTGAGCAAATGGTAAAGCCAGGACTGAAACCCCAGCAATCTGACTGAAAGGCCACGTCCCCACCACTCCACCATACTGCCCCCCTTGGCAGGTATCACGGTCACCCCCCAGGCAAACGAATCATGATTGTCTTCCCTGTCGTTCTGTCATTGGACGTTTAAGCCGATCCTTTCTTTCAATTATAAATAAAGCAATAATGACCATTTTTGCACATATATCTTTTCCTGCATTCTGATTCTTTCCGTACTGTAGAACCCTGAGAACGCGTACTACTGGATCTGAGCCCTCAAACTTGTTAAGAGCTCTTGATACATATTGCTAATTTGTTCTCATGATAGATTAAGCTAGTTCAGAAACCTGTCCCCCTCAGCCCAGGACCTGCAATTAGTTCCTAATTTATGTATCTCCGTGACCCTTCCCACTCCTTGTAGGCCACGAAGGAAAGTCACAGTCATCATCCCTTCTCTGTCAGTTGATCTGTGCTCAGGAAAATTAAAATTGAAATGCTAACTATCCTTCTATCCATGTACATGTGTATGTATTACATATGCATGTTTACTATGTAAATGTAAATAAATACATACACGTGCACCCATTCACACAGATATGTTTCTTTCCAGAAAAGCCTTCTAACTTGGCTTAGTTCCGGTTAATCTTAGGATGAAAGGCCAGAATAACTCTTTTAATGATCTTCACCAGAGCCCATGCATTCTGGTGGATTCTTAGAGCCTTAAGGATTTGATCCCAAGTGAAGAATGGTCCTTTGGAAACAGGAGAGATGGTGATGTCCAAAGAACATGCAGGTTTTTTAAGGTTTTTTTTTTCCAGTTGTTCCCTTTCGTGCCTCCCCTTTGAGGTAACAGGGTCTTATTTCTTGATTGGTGGGACCTGAGTGACTGTTCCCTTGCACCTAGACAATATTTACATAAATATTTAATGAAAAGAGATGTAGCAATAGCTACTCTGGGGTTAAATTCACGTGCAACAAATGCTTGATGCATAATCCACTTAATTTAAGAGATTATGTATATTAACTTTACGATGTACCAACCAATGGCGTGGTGTTCGTTCAGTGATTGTTAATGTGTATACATTAAGCAAACACTTACTGATCATCTAGTGAGTCTTGGGTAGATAATAAACATCCTGTGGGTGAGGCTTACCCTTCTTTGGTAGCTCATGGCTCCTAGAGCAGTGCTAGGGCCCCACTGAGAAGAGGAATTGCTTCGTATTTGCGTGGGGAACATCAAAGTCCCCACATATGTGATATCAGCCACAGCGGATAATTTCCCTATAATATGCATTGTAAAATAGCTGCACTGCTACCTTATCACCATTTGCTTCAGATAAGTGACACCTCTTTCCCTTTTCCAAGTTCCAAACGGAGAAAGAGTGAGAGGGGCGGGGTGGGGGAGGAATAGAGAGACAGAGAGAGGAATCAGATAGCTGGAGATAGTTAACAATAGAAGCTGGATTAAAAAGGGCAGTTTAGGCATACAGCCACAGTGGGTTTCCTAACAGCTAAGCCTGAATTACACGTTCCTACCCACTCTGACTCTGGCGGAGCTGTGGACCCCTTCCTGCTACAGCAGAGAGCCTCCCACGTGGTAGAGAAGGGACTGCTAGGGCCATTCGGTGCCCAAGGTGAGCCCAGGACGCTGAACTGAGCATGCCCAGCATCTCCTGCCAGCCTCCCTGAGCAGCTGGAGCCTGCTCTGGGGAGCGGGGAGGAGACACAGTGGGAAGAGAGGCTGAGGCATTGCACAGGTGGAGGCCTGGAGCCCGGTGAATGGAGGCTGCTCTGGCAGAAGCCCTCAGACATTCCTGAGATGGTGCTCCTGCAATAGTTAGGAGTCCCGGCTGAGGGTCACACAGGTTAGCACCCTTTCCATTCACTCCGTTTCCATGCCATCTCACTCATAGATGTGCAATTTTTGTCTGCATGGGGCAATCTCTGAAATTGCTTCACAAATCAAATTCTCTTATTCCAAAGAGGAGTGTGTGTGAGTGTGTGTGTACGTGTGTCAGGTCCACTGCTATCACCAACCTGCTCCCACTTATCTAAAATTTCCATTTACCCCTGAGAGCCTTCATATTCTCAGGCCTCTTAATTCCACTTAACTCTTTTCGCCTTTCAAGGCTATTTTCCTCAGAGAAGTTGGTGGGGGTGCTGGTGTAGGGGTGTAGGAGTGGGTTCTTTCTCACCATCTCATGAGAATAACTCACCCGAGCAAGATAAACGTCAGCTGTTGGACTCAGTCACCATCCCCTTCAGCCCAGGATCTGCACCCCAGATCTGCTGCATTGCAAGTAAGACTCCGATGTTTTACTGAATAACACTGCTCGGACCATTGGGACATCTCATATATTGTTGAAACAAGAAATCGGACATCTGCAAATGCCAAGGGTTTAAAGCAGGTGTTGGCAAAATTTTCTGGACAGGATCAGATAGGAAATCTTTTCAGCTTTGTGGGCCAGATGGCCTTTGTCCAAACTACTCACTCCTGCCGTGGTGTCAGGAAAGCCGCCATAGACAATATGTAAACAAATGCGCATGGCTGTGTTCCAATAAAACTTTATTTACACAAACGGCCAGCCAGCCAGATTTGGCCCAAAGGTTGTAGTTTGCTGCCCTAGGTTTGGACACTCAGTGGATCTTTCCTGAGTGCAAGTCATCGAAAAATACAACAGACTGCAGTGGCGAGGCACGGTCCCAGAGCTGCCGTTGACCAGCTGCGTGACTTCAGGCAAGTCACTGACTGTCAGGAATAGTTGGGTTTCCCCTTCTGTAAAAATGTGGGGTTGCAAACTGGCGCTCCAAGGTTGCGTCTGCCCCACAGATGTGTGTTATTTGGCCTGTGTAGTATACAAACATTTTGAATTTGTTTCCAATGTTTCAGATGGGGAGATTTCATATAAAAATCCAGATTTCTGGTTACTCTTGAAGTATCAGAAAATCTGGCACCTCCAGGCCCACATTCTCTCATGGCAGCCCTTGCCCAGGGCTGAGAGCTGGCTCTAGTTGCCCTGGCTGGGCATGCACCTTGGGAGCACAGAAGCCTCCTCTGGCCTGCTTAGCAGCCTGACACCCAGGTATTTTAGTTTGTGAACCCTGTTAGGAGACCTCTGGTACCTTTGAGTTGAATCATCTAGTGTTTGCTTATTAGTCCAGACCATCATGTCATCACTGCGCAGGAGATGCCTGTGTCCTCCGTTTCCCCCTCCCTTTCCCCAAAGTCCTCGGTCTCTGTTTGAAATCCACATGGTGTGGGGGAGACAGCACTACTCCGGGCTAGGCAGATGGGCACATTGTGTGCCCTGGTTTGGCTCAGGGCTGGGTGTGTGAGCTCCATCAGTCATCAGAGTGACTCTCAGGCTTGGCTTGGAATGAGGAAACAGAGGTGGACCCTTTCTCTGGGGTGGGGGATGGTACATATGAGTCCTTTGACTGTGTTGGAATTTTTATTAAAAGGGACACCTGCCCTCCACCAGTGATTCCTTAGTCATCTTGTGCTGCTATAACAAATGGCCACAGAGATCAGGGTGCCAGCATTGTCAGGTTCTGGTGAGAGCTCCGTTCTGGGTTGCAGACTGTTGACTTCTTGTCTTGTCTTCACATGTGGAAAGAGTTTTCTCTCTGGGGTCTCTTTATAAGGGCACTAATCCCATTTATGAGGACTCCATTCTCATGACCTAATTACCTCCCCAAAGCATCACATCTTAGTACCACACCAGGGTTAGGTTTTCAACATATGAATTGGGAGGGGGACACAAACATTCAGTCCATTGTAACTACTAATAGGAATAGGTGGGTACCTACCTCCTACCTTACTCCCTTGTCCCTGGGACAGAACAATTTGGAGATGCATGCTCTATACTGTCTTCCTGAGTTCCCCAGTGGGACTAAGCTCCAGTTGCCTTTAGTGATCACTTGCTTGATAACACACCCTATATTAGCTGCCTTCCATTTTTTGTCTTACTCCCCCACTCTCCTTCCAGGGGTTCCCAGAATCACCTCCCAAATAAGCCATTTTTACTAGAATCCTGGTCTCAGGATTTACTTCTCAGGGCACTCAAAGTAAGATAGCAATACATTAGAAAGGGAAGAGAAAACACATTTGAGACCTAAAACAATGGAGTCCTTAGAGCACTTGAATATCTGGATCAAACCACTCCTGAAGCCCACCTGCCTTTGCACTTTTCATTATAAGACCCCCAAATCTCTTTGGTGTTTAGGCTGACTGATGCAAGTTTTCTTGTCTCCAAAAGCATCCTACCTGCTATATGGGAATTTAGTTATCTACTTATCTAAATGAATAATTTTTTTGCATTAAATTTCAGACTAATGAACAAATGCATGCAAGCTTCAGGATCAGCAAAAACTTTTTCCATATGATATTTCCTTCAGGTTGCCTACCTAAAATGACCTCAAGCTTGTTCAACCAGATGTTGTATATCTAGAAAGTCCCACAGGGCTATCATTGTGGGCATCAAGAACCTTCATTCATATACTCCCTGTTATAAATACGCACATTTTTATTTATATTCTGATGAGTGAAATATAGGGAAGTTATCAATAGCTATCATGTTATTTGCTGGTTTGGACATAATGCTGTGAAAATTGCATGTGCAGAAACTTCAGAGTTCTGCCTGCAGTGGTGGGGGGTGGCCCATCCAGTGGCGTGGGGCAGGGGAAGCTGCCATCCTGCTGCTCTGGGTTCACAGTACTGTGGAGAGGCCATGCATGTCATGGTCCCTTTGCCTCTAATTCCTCTGGCTCCAGAGCCTGCCAGGGCAGAGAAGAGTGGCTCCAACTTCAGTTGTAAGGGCCTTAGAGAAGCCAGCCCATCCACCCCCTTTAAAAGGCAACCATTGTCCAGAGAGGTGAAGGGACTTGCCCATGTTCCCACCACTTGTCTGTGGCAAGAGCTGTTACTAGAACCTGCTTGCGTCATGGCTTTGCTCCGCCTGTGGACCAGCTTCCTCTGGGGAGCACATCCACCTCTCTAGAGACCCCCAGCTTTTATGGGTCTAAGCTTACAGAATTTAGGGGGTTTCTATCAAAGAGAACAAATACAAAATCATTAAAAGCAAACAATAATTTTGTCATAAATGCTCATGAGAGATGCTTACTGATTATAACCTGGCTTCTTCTCCCACTAGAACATTCTAGAACTCCCAGCCCTAAAGCTTCAGTTTGGGTGACATTGGTAAGTCCTCCTCTCCTCACAAGAGAAAAAAATGGGTTCTCTGTGTTCCAGAGACCTTGTTCTTCTGATTATTCCAGTCTCATTTGGAAAGCATTTACCACACAGCTCAGCTCCAGCCAAAGATAATTCAGAAGGGGAGGCCAACATCCCAGAGCCCCTCTCACAGGTTGCCTTGGTTACCTGGAGTCCTCCATCTCCCTGAGAGCAGGGCTCTCTTTTCCAGGAAGCCTGAGGCATGAAGTCCATCTCCACAAGCTCAGTGACAAGGATGTTGGAGAGAGGGGATGATGCAGAGCAGGTAAAATTGTTGCAAGACCCTAGGCACGCCCCAGGTCTCTGTGCGACTACACTGATGTCCCTCTGGAGACCAGGAGTAATGTAAGTGCTCTCCGTTGGAACACTGCAGCAGCCACACTCAACGCCAGAATCTAACTCCCCAAGGGCAGGGGCTTCTATTTCCATTGACAATGGAGTCCTCAGTGTCCAGAGCACTGCCCAGCCCAGCTTAGACGGCCTATAAATATTTGTTGAATCAATGAATGCATTTATTGTGTACCTGTATGGCAGGAGCTTTTTAAGAATTGCATGTGTAGTATCTCGTTTAATCCTTGCAACATTCTCTCCCAAGCAGAGTCTGTTATTGTCCTCATACAGAAGGGACAATGGAGGCATAGAAATTGTAAGAACTCATCATCAAGGTCCTAGAGCTCATCAGCGGCAGCAGCAGTCTCTGAGTCTTGGACTCTGTGACCATATCTGTATTGTTTCCAGTGTATGGGACCCGAGGGACTCCCAGAATAGGAGGGGGTTTGGGACTGCAAAGGAATACAGCCTAAGTAGTGTTGAATCACACCGCACAGACCGTGACTCCTCCTTGGAACATTCTTTCAGTCCTCCTGACTCCAGGCAAAGAGAAAGGCTCAGTCTGAAATGAGAAGCTTTAACACCTCTCTAACCCGCTACTTTCCTCCAGCAGAAGGCACAGCAAGAACAGAACCCAGGCTCAGAACCTTCCGCTAAAGCGGCACCCAGATAGAATCTAATTTATGTTGTTTTGTTCCCATTTCATTTTATGTTTATGAGTTCCCTTCTATGCATAGCAGGCCTGCACGTTTTTCATTTAAGGAACTGATACACAATTTCCTTTTCAAATAAACACTGCCATAATTTTATATAGAATCAACTTATATCCTGAAATAAAGATTTCAATAACTTTAATAATGATTATATGATAGTAAACATAAATATGTGAGTAGAATTTCTAGAGTTTTGTCTATGGCAAAATTGTGAAGATGGCACAACGATGCACATTGAATCCAGTTTCACTGCCTCCTGCAGAGTCCGTGGAATTTCAAGTTCTGAAGTGAGCAGTGTGAGAAATCATTATCTCGGGCCAGCTTCAGCAGTTAGCTTTTATCTGGCACAAGTAGAGCCCTCCAGAATCAGGCTGCAGGAGAGGAATGTGGCTTCACCAGGCACTGGGAGGGGTTGGGGGAGGGCAGGGGTCTGGTGGGGCTGGAGACTGGGAAAGGGAAGGACCGGGAGTGTTAGGAGATGCTCAAGAAGGTGCTGGAAGGTGCTAAAACCACTGCCTGCTGGTGCAGATCTATCCCTCCCTTCACTAAGCTTGCTAATGACAATTGGCTCTACCTCAGGGTAGTACTTCTCAACCTTTTTCAACATGTGCACCTATAGCCAAGGCTTTGTTGGACTTGACTTTTGGTCGCCTGTGTTATGAATGTAATGCCTTCCTCCCCAATTCTGATTCAAAGGCCCACTTCCACCGTCATACTTTTTAAGCATCACTGCCTAAGAATCATTAACAGCAAATTCCCACTCTTTCCCTGATCGTCGGAACACTAGTGGAGTACGTGTGAGTGGCTGGGGGGTTCTCCAACCATTTCATTCAACTTCAGTTAAAAAAAAAAATGAAGACTGTTTTTAAAAGTGTCCTTCAAACCAAAGGGTGTACTCGTGGGTGTTACCTACCAAACTGTAACATATCAGAAACCAGCCACATGTTTACGTATTAGTTCTGGGCATATATTTGAACTTCTTGTCAATGTGTCATTGATTAGAAAGGAGGAGCTGAACCGGTCTTTTCTAAATTCAGGCTTGGCACATTTGCTCACATAAAACTCCTGCCGCAAATGGAGGCAGAGCTCAAACCCATCTGCTCCATGTTCTTGGCATTGTCTTATTTTCAGCTGCATAATAACGAGAAAATGTACATGTCATCCTGATAATGTTATATTACAGATTTTTTGTTTGCAGTTATTCTAAATTAAGGATGCTGCTTCTCTCACTTCTTTATCTGTGATAAAGGCTGTAAGCCAAGGTTAGACGCTGTGTGTGGTTCAAACTGGAAATAAAATTTCAAGCTACTTGAGTCTTTGGATAAGCTTATTCTGAAATGGCAAGGTGAGTTGTGTAAAAAACAAACCTATGTCAACCTCTCCCCTTCTTCCTGCTACTATAGAACCAAAATGAACATAAATCATTTACACCCTGGGTGCTGAGGCTAGTTTAGGAATGAGTTGCCATCTAGAACAGGAGGAGGCAAGTATTTTCTGTAAAGGGCCAGAGAGTCAATGTGTTCAGTTTTGTGGGACGTACACCCCGTGTCATGATTACTCAACTCTGCCTCGCAGCACAAATGCAGCCACAGATACATGTAAAAGAGGAAGCATGGCTTTGTTCTCAGAAAGCCTCATTTGTGGACCCTGAAATATGAATTTCATATATTTTCATGTGGTATGAAATATTGTTCTTCTTCTGATATTTCTCCAACCACTTAAAAATGTCCAAACTATTCTTAACTCATGAGCGAATCCTTATCTATAACCCTCATATTAGCATTGTTTTCACTGAAACAACCTCACAGCTGGTAAACTCTGGACGATGGACAGAGATTAATTGAGAAGAAGAGACGGGGAGGGAGAGGGGTGCCTCAGACCCTGGCAAGATCCATTTCTTGACCTGTGTGCTAGTTATATGGGTGTTTACTTTATAATTATTCATTAAACTGTATACTTACGTCCCATTTGTTTGTGTGGATACGTATGTAATATTTCATGATGAAAATGTTTGAAATTAAATGATATATAAATTAACATATAAAATATGGTTCTCACCGTGTAATTAGTAAATGTTATTAATTTGATTTTATAAAATACATGAATACTTTTTTAATTAAAATGGCACTTTTGTTTACTCAACACACTGAGATTTCATGTAAGATTTTATCAGGGAAAAATAATTCCTGCTAAAAATGTTTGACAATTGCTGTTTAATCAGCAAATCCAGTAGAATTGTCTGTAATGATGGGCATGTTCTCTTCTGTGCTGTCCACAGGAAGCCTGTGACTACTGTATTGGACAGCGCAGATTTAGATGTTTTTACTTGCCCTTCCATATTATAGTTCGATACTTATGCATTTTTGTCTGGGTTCCAATTTCAACTGCACCATTAGGTAGCTGTGTGACCTTGGGCAACTTACCTGACCTTTCTGTGCCTTAGGTTCTTCATTTTAAATGTACCTATCTTATAGTGTAATTGAGAGGACTGAATAAGAAAAGTTATTATGCCTAGTGCCATACCTGGTCCATTCTAAGCACTCAGTGAATTTGCCATTATAATTACTGGCAACTTCATTTTTATGGCAATCCTATGAGGTTTATAGATGAGAAAAATCAAGGCTCCCACAGCTAATAAAGGGCAGAGCTGGACCAAAATCCTGGCCCATCCAAGTTCTCATGGGTCACCTTGATTTCCCAAAGAAACTGACATGACAATATAGCACAGAGGATAATCAATTGCCATGATCATTACACTTTGAGGGGTAGAATATTTTATTCATGTAAAACAGGGTGGGTTCTGAACTCTCTCAGGTGTCCCTCTGTGCTTGGGTGAAAAGCATAAATACTCACTGAGTAAATGAAATTAAAAATAATGGTCCTAGGCTGCAGCCCTCACAAACTTGCCCATTACGACCACCTTACTTGCTAAAAGTTCAGTTTCAAGGAAGGAAAAATCTGAAAGCTTACCTCCAGTTACAAGCAAGCCTTTAAGCTTGCTTTCCCTTGAACTTTTCCCAGGGCTGGCTTTCCCAGACAGGAGCTGCACTTGTCCTGAAAGTCATCCGGGAGTCCCCATACTCCATTTGTAAGTACTACTTGCAGTGGGTGGGGTTACGATCCAGGGATAAAGGTCTTGGGGGCTTGAGATGGATGTTTATGACTCTGTGTGTCCTTGGGGCCTTTGATCTGTTATCCTGAATGGACGGTGCAGCCCTCATTGTTTGTGGGAGTGACTGAGTTTTTGTTTTATCAGATTCTGACACACAGACTATGAGGGTGGAGAGATTACAGGGCAGGTTTGGAATTTGGATGGGTTGGGCTGCCTGTGTTGTGGGAATTTGTCAAGTTTGAGTTTTGCTGGCGGGGACTAGATTCTGGGACTGAGAGGGGGGTAAGGGGTGTGTGGCCCATCGTGGAGACCGGAGACTCAACTCTGGGACTCCAGAGCATCGACAGTGCTCTCACGTAGCCCAGCTCAGAGCCATGTGCTGTGCTTGGGCTGGGCATAGTTAGGCCTCAGTCGGGGGCCGGTATCACTAGGGAAGAGAAGAAAAAGGTGGAATAACTCTCAACAAAGCACGACCTGCCCTCCGCCCCCCAGCTGCTCCAACAATGAGCTGGAGGGTCTCCGTGAACGACTGCTGGCTAATTCAGCCTTGAGCTGTGGGCCTTGGCATATGGCACTGCCCCAGCCGTGGCGCTGACCCGCCTGGCCCTGGCCACCAGCGTCTGGCTTGCCTGGATCCCCACAGCCCTGAGGCCTGTCATGGCAACAGCTGGGGCTTGGGAGAGAGACGCAGCCCCAGCCCTTCCTGATGGGCTGAGATGGATGGATTACAGGCAGTGTGCCAGAGGACCTCTCCCCACCTCTCCCCGGGGTTTGCCGAGGGGCTGGGGTCAAGGAATGCCTTGCAGGAGGGGTTGAGAGCTGGGACGTTGTGGGGGAGAGGGACTCAATCAGAACTGGGTGTCCCCAGCTAGAAACTCCCATTTGCACCTTTTCCCCCTGCCTCATGAAGCAGACCAAACTGAGACCCTGGCATTGGGCTATTGAATTTTGCTGGGAATGCCTCTAAGGAGGGCATTATCGGTGCCACACGCAGGCCCCAGCTTAGCCAGGCAGACGCCCTCTCCCTCCCTGACTGCCCCTTCCTGGTGAGAAGGAGGAGCACAGACCACTTGTCAGGTGGCCATCTGCCCCTCTGCTGGGAGGAACTGAATGGCATATTTGACTTGCAGATGTTGGGAGTGGTCCCCTCCCAGTGGGAAGAGAGGGGCATCTTGGGCAGGAGTCAGGGCTGGGGAGGAGGGGAGTGGGCGGGGGTAGGGGTGGTGTGTCAGAGGCGCAGTGCTATGTCCCCTAAGTCAGCAGAAAGTCTCCCAGCACAATCCTGAGGCAGCCTGTGACGAATCTGTCTTCTGTTCTCTGGACACCCCCAGACTGAGCTGTCAAAAGCATCTATGTACAGGGCAAAGACCGGACTCCTTTCCTTGGTCATTTCCCAACACGGGAATACCAAGCACCATCATGGACACCTAAATCAGAACCTCAGAGGCTGTATGACTTAAGAATGAGTAGAGGAAGGACTGTTTCTTCCAGTTGCTCCCAAGTCCATGCTCTGGTGAAAAACCATGAATTGATGCTGACCTAGACTTGAGATCAGGCTTACACTATTGCAGGTACCAAGTACCTTTCCAGACAGGTAAGCTTGCTTTTGCTTGGCTGCAGATCTGGATATAATGGCTTGGGGGACTTTCCAGACTCTTCCATTTTTTTATTCTGTGTTCACACATATGTTTGAAATCCAGGCTGGCATAAAAGCAAGCCAACTCCTGAGAAGCCAATCACCTCAAAATTAGAATCACCTAAAGTTTAGGACATCCAAACAGCCTTGCGACCAAGGAAGAGGGTCACGTTGGAAAGAAGGTCAGAGATGCAGCAGGAGTCCTAAGACAGTGTTGGGATCTCTTTGACAGGGCACTTTAAATGGAAATTACCGAATGGCTCTTTAAAACATGCACCCTTTTGTTTGATTAGCCTACTGTAGATAACCTTTATTAAACCTGATCTGAAATTACAACCATGGCGAGTACTTGTTTGATGCTGTGGCTGTTTCATTTCCTGTTTATACTACGATACACGTTGCGCTAGGAGATAAAGCACTTCTGAAGGATATTAAGACATAAAAGTCCCTTGGCTATTTGCTGGCACTGTTTTGATGTTTTCTTGCTCCCTAGAAATTAGCATATCCTTTTCAAAGGCTGCCTCTGATGAGAGTAATCCTTTGCCATGATGTATTTGCTAAAAGTCATCAATGATGGTATATTGTGTAAAGAAATGGCACATAAAAGGCATGATGCTAGATTATTGATAATGAGGCAACTTGTGTAACGGTTACTTTCGGCTTTTCTAAAACATATTTTGACACCATAAATACACTGAGCTTATATTAATGAGGATTTCAAGCTCCTGAGATTTTAAAGAAACTTGCTCAGAACAACTTTGCAAAGGAAAGCACTAGCAGGTAGCAAGTTTAACATTTTGACTAATTTTACTGAGTTAGGGTCTGTCAAGACACTTCATTGCCTTGGAAATAAATGAACGAAAGCATTCTATTTTCCCTTGTTTTCAAAGCTTAGAAGTAATGATGAAGTACTGCATGGGGCCAGTCTGGGAAAAGAGGTCTGCCCACATACCTAGAATGTTAAAAATTAAATCAGGTAAGAAAGGTTGAAAGAAAGACAATTAGGAAGGAAGAAAGAGAAAGAAGTAATAGAAAGAAACAGAGAAGGCCAAAGGAAAGTGAGAAAGATTTCTTTTAAAGTGGAAGGGAGGAAGGAAAGAAGCAAAAGTAGAAAGAAAAAAGCAAGGAGAGAAGAAAGAAGGCAGATGGGAAGGGAGGGGGAAGGGAGTGGGAAGGGAGGGGAAAGGGAGGGGGAAGGGAGGGGGAAGGGAGGGGGAAGGAGACAGGAAGGGAGGGAAGGGAGGAAGGGGGAGGGGAGGAAGGGAGGCAGAAAGGGGGGAAGGAGGAGGAAGGGAGGAAGAAGAGGGAGGGAGAAAGGAAGGGAGGGAAGGGAGGAGGAAGGGAGAAAGAAAGGAGGGGGAGGGGGAAGGGAGGAAGAAGGGAGGAAGGGACAGGGAAGGGAGGGGGGGAAGGGAGGGGGAAGGAGGGGGAAGGGAGGAAGAAGGGAGGGGGAAGGGACGGGGAAGGGAGGGGGAAGGAGGGGGAAGGGAGGGGGAAGGAGGGGGAAGGGAGAAAGAAGGGAGAGGGAAGGGAGGGGGAAAGGGAGGGGGAAGGGAGGGGGATGGGAGAAAGAAGGGAGGGGGATGGAAGGCGTGAACTGAGGGGGAAGGGAGGGGAAGGGAGGCAGGAGGGAGGTGGGAAGGAAGTAAGGAAAAGGAAGGAAAGACAAGATAGAGGAGAAGGACAGAGATGGGCCTGGGGGAGGGGGCTGGGAGAAGAGGAAAGGAGGAAGGGAAGGAGGGAGGGGAGGAGGAAACAGGGGGGAAGGAAAGTTCTGCTGGCCTGCATGTTGATAAGTTATTCAAGGGAAGGGCTCTGGCAAACTTCACTCAAGTTCAAAGCACATTTAGTAAAAGCATTTTTAATTAAGCTTATCTGAGCAATCAAGAGACATACCCTTAACTTAAAATTAGTTATTCTGGGAGTTTAACATTTGAAGGAAGCTGAGCTACAACCTCTGGATCATCCCCACTTCTAGGAAGAACTGTCCAAACTTTTGTCTGTAAGATAATTCTTGAATTTTGATTCTTTCCATTATGATTCAATACTAAGAGATACTGTCCTTTCAAAATTACTAGAAAGTATTAAAGAACACAGCAGCATGTAGCACTCTGGCCAAAGACATGTTCCTCAGACCATTCTTCTCACTCTGACGTGACTGTCAATTAATACTAAGTAAATATTTAATATACCCACAGAGGGACATTTTCTTAGGAATCTGCATACTTTAAAAAATAAAATGTTTCAAGTGTTCAGCTTTCTTTTCTCTGTTTCATGCATTTAACATGTGTCGGGTTTTCGGCTTAAGGACTAAAAATATTTTCTTAATTACAGACATACTGTTCTTGAACTGTGGTTTAGAATATTTTTCCCTTGGATGTTTGATTCCAACTTGGCTATTAGAAGACCCACAGGCAAAAGAGGGGTGGAAGAGGGGGTGTGGACCATGGCACTGGGTAGCATACATCTAGCCATGGGAAGTTTCCAGACATCTTTTTATGGCACATTCTCTGAATGAATACAGTTGACTCTTAACCAATGCAGGATTTAGGGGCACCAACCCCCCTGCACAGTCAAAATTCCATGTATAACTTTGACTCCCCAAAAACTTAACTACTGGTAGCCTACTGTTGACTAGAAGCTTTACCAATAACACAAACAGTCGATTAACACATATTTTGTATGTTATATGTATTATATATATACACTGTATTCTTACAATAAAGTAAGCTAGAGAAAAGAAAGTTTTTTTTTCATTTTTGCAGAGCTCCAAAAATTTTT
This sequence comes from Smutsia gigantea, assembly GCA_032199065.1. Taxonomy (NCBI): domain Eukaryota; kingdom Metazoa; phylum Chordata; class Mammalia; order Pholidota; family Manidae; genus Smutsia; species Smutsia gigantea. The sequence continues at coordinate 226,845 of JAVSCE010019741.1, read as the reverse complement.
TCCAATATATATATTGAAAAAAATCTGCATATAAGTGGATCTGCACAGTTCAAACCTGTGTTGTTCAAGGGTCAACTGTATATTGGCACAAGCTCACCTTTAAAACCTAAACCTAGAAAATATTCAGAGAAGTTCGTTGACTAAGATGGGTATCAGGAAAATTCTTGTGCTCACCACCCCTACTTCAGTACTGTCATTATGTACCTTTGATAATTGTTCTAGATGAACAAACTGGGTATCGGTGTCCTTGAGTCACTCAATAACTAAGAGACTGACTCTCTCTTGCATCTGATCAGATATTGTGTCCAAAAAGAGTTTTGCAAAGACATCGGTTTTGCCTTGTCTTAAAATTTCTGAAAGTGGGAAGTTGGGGATCTGCATGCAGCCAGGGATTTGGAACATTTGTCAGTCTTAGGGCTGAGTCCACATGATGGATTCCACTCATGTTCTGTTTACTGACCTGGCAATCTCCATGGTAAGACAGTCATTTCCTTTCCCTCCAAACAACACCAGTTCTCTCCCAAATACCTATATCCCAGGTTGGAAGGTCATGGCTGCCCCAGGGGGCTCTCTTATTAGGAATTCAAATCTCTGTACCCAACTCTGCCCATCAGCAAAATACCCACCTCTCTGGAGGATAAATGGCTGAGACTGGTCCCATAACTAACATGGACAATAGCAGTGTTTCTCAAACTTTCTGTAGTTGTTTGAGTTTTTGTCTTTTTTTTAATTTTGTTTTGTTTCGTTTTAATTTTCAATCCATCCCAGACCAGTACCTGGTCCTACTACACAAGACTAGTAGGCAGCTGTCGCCATCATGACTCACCATGGGAGTTAGACAGCTCCAGAAATGGTCTAAACACTGCACAGTGAGACAAGTCCACAGATCATGTGCTTGGATGTGATGGCAAAGTTAAATTGCTGTAAAGGTTTCTAGATGCCCACTCTCAATTCCTGTGCTTACATGTAACATCAGGAATGGTAACAACAGTTCATGAATCAACACCAAGGAACCCACTTGGAGTGCTTTGGTTTAGAGCATGCATTCTCAATAGAAGCTCTATTGTTTTAAGTGTCCCCAGTTACTTTGTTACTTAGAATAAAATGAATGCATCATGTTGTTGATGATGGAGGCATCATAATGGTGGGGAACACAGTTCATCATCTTGGTCTCCATTTGAGTCAGTGGGTTGGTGTGGGTTCTCAATCGTCCCTATAAAAGTGTCAAGCCAGTAATGAATTCAAAGTACTGATGTATCATTGATGGTTGTGGTAATTGTGAATTATTATAGTGCTCGTGGGTTGTGATTTTGATAGGCACGGCTGGGTTTTCCTGTTTTGTCCACAAATCATCTTTTTAATTAGGAAGAGGAAGAGGAAAGATTTTTTTTTAATGTGAGCAAGAATAATGTTATTTGTATTAATATCACATTGAAAACTAGTAAATTCTGTTTCAGCCAAAATACCAGGTTGATCTTTACTCATTCTTCAATAATACACACATTCTCATCTTGCTGAGGAAAAAACTCAACACTCATTTAAAAAAAATGCTCATTATTCTGAAAAATTATGTTGACCTACTTTATTCATTTTCCCTTGTAATATGACCAATTTTGTTATATGTAATTTGACATTACTTGCAACTTGGTGTTACTTATAGACTTGTAAAATGCTTTTGTGAATATCATACCCACCTCCCAAAAGGCTGCCTTATTTCTATTTCTTCCCCCACCAACCCCAGCACTAAAAAAATTAAATTGCAGGCAGGGATGGTAACACTTGAGCATTCCCCATAAATTGCCCCCCAAAACTAAATTGCAGGCAGGGATGGTAACACTTGAGCATACTCTCCATGGCGGTATGTTGCAAGCCATAAATGTCATGTCATATTCTGCAGCAGCATCTACCACTGGAGCCATGAGAGAAGTATAAATAGCTTGATAGTTCTTCCTCCTCTTACTTTATTTCAGACCTACTAAAAATACCTTCTGAGAGGTTGGAGGGGCTATGTACTCCTTCAAGAAGGGTGTTTCTACTGGGATGCAGGGTGAAGCTGAAAGGTGGCTGGGCCAGGCAGCAGTGTTTCATGGATCTGTATGTACAACACATCCTGGAGGAGAGAGCTGAGGCAGATTCTTCCCTGAAGATAATGGGTATCAGACTCTGAGAGAGGAGTTCAGAGCAGGAGTTGAGGGATGAGGGTCCCAGGTGGACATTCTAATTCAAGGAAGCTGTTTCTCGCTTCTGCATACCTACTCCTCTCTCTTCACATACACCACAGCTTCAGGGGATGCTGGAAGAATGTTAATGAATTCAGGATCCGTAAAGGGCTTAGGGATGCTTGGATGTGAGTACAAAGGGCACTTACCTCATTGGCTTATTGAGTGGACATGATAATTAATGAGCAGGGATGCTTTAAAAATGGAAAACACTATGATGGCAAGCTCCTTCATGTTTCAGTTTCCTCATCTGCAGCATGGGGATAATAACATATATCACACTGGGGTACTGGGAAGATTAAATTGATGTTAACTGTGACCTGCTTTGTGCTTTCATATTCAGGAGCAAGTTTTACAGTGTAGCATAACTGCACAGCAAGATGAATCAATCAGTGGTTCACACTTTTCATCTCTGCCTCTCCTCACCATGTAAGTTAAAGATGATATTTTTGTTTAAAAACTGACAAAGGAGAAAGAGGAATGCCTTCTTGAAAATTTTTGTCTTTTTAAAAAGAATTGCTCAATTGCATGAGAATGCATGTGTTTCTTTTAGCCTCTGGGGAGACGAATATCAGAGGATAGGGCCACAGTCAAAGGGTACGTCGCACTAAACCTCCAAGGAGAGTGTGTTATTTCTGATTAAGTTGTTCCACAAGGGACAAATAACTCTAAATAGCAAAATGTTCAACAAAAAAGTTTAATTTAAATTTTCTCATATGAAGAGTCTGGAGGTTGACAGCCTATGTTCAATATAGTGGTCGCTTGCTCTACAAATTCCTCCAACATCTAGACGAGACACCTTCCAGTGACTGCTCTGTCATCCCTTAGGGACTCTGGGGTCTCTGAGATCCTTTCAAGAGATCTATGAGATTAAGTATATTTTTATGTAAACTAAGATATTACTTGCCTTTTCACTTTTTCTCTCTCAAGGGTGATATACAGTGGATGTTCTAGAGGTTACATGATATGTCACAGTGTTGTTGCTCTGAAGCTAATGGAATATGTGCTCATGTACACTTGAGTTAAAAATTTTCTGTTTCAATTTCTAATACTATGAATATCAGTAAATATAACCTACATAAGCAAAATTTCAGTTAATCTTTAAGAATGTTTACACATGTAAAAGGAGTTCTGACACCAAAAAGTTGGAGGACCACTGCCATATAGTATAGCCCTTGTCTTCATGGACCAAAAGTGTTGCTTTAGTTCTGGCCATCATGTCTGCATTCCAGCCAGCAGGAAGGAAAAAAGCAGGAGGATAAGCACACATTCCCTTCCTTTAAGAATGTTCCCAGCAACTGCTGGTGGGAATGTAAGCTAGTTCAACCACTGTGGAAAGCAATATGAAAGTTCCTCAAAAAACTAAAAATAGAAATACAATTTGACCCAGGAATCCCACTCCTTGGAATTTACCCAAAGAATACAGTTCTCAGATTCAAAAAGACATATGCACCCCTATGTTTATAGCAGCACTATTTACAATAGCCAAGATATGGAAGAAACGTAAGTGTCCATCAGTAGATGAATGGATAAAGAAGATGTGGTACATACACACAATGGAATACTATTCAGCCATAAGAAAGAAACAAATCCTACCATTTGCAACAACATGGATGGAGTTGGAGGATATTATGCTCAATGGAATAAGCCAGGTGGAGAAAGACAAGTGCCAATGATTTCCCTCATTTGTGGGGTATAACAACGAAGCAAAACTGAAGGAACAGCACAGAGGCAGACTCACAGACCCCAAGAAGGGACTAGCGGTTACCAAAGGGGAGCGGTGTGGGAGGGTGGGTCAGGAGGGAGAGAGATGGGAATTGAGGGGTATTATGTTTAGTACACATGGTGTGAGGGGTCACGGGGAAAACGGTGTATCACAGAGAAGGCAAACAGTGAATCTGTGGCATCTTACTACACTGGACAGTGACTGCATTGGGGTATGGGTGGGGACTGGATAATATGGGTAAATGTAGTAACCACATTTTTTTTCATGTGAAACCTTCATAAGAATGTATATCAATAATACTTTAATAAAAAAAAAAAAGAATGTTCCCAGCATTAGCACTAACCACTTCCTATACCTCACTGAGTAGCGTTTAGCCAACTGCAAGGGAAGACGGTCACTGTAGCCTTTAGGCCACAGGCCCAGCTTTAGAGGCGGTGGGGGAGAGGATCCTATCCCTCAGAAAATAGGCAAGAAAGGCTATTGGCAGCCTCTGTTACAGGTGAAAAGGGCAAGAAACAATATTCTTGCTCTTGAGATGTGGACCCACATCTGCAGAGCACAGACAGCTTTCCTTCCACACCAGGCAAATAGCTCCGAAGATCCCTGTATGTCACAGAGCCCTGACCTGCACACATTCGGCTGCACATGGTGCTTTCCTTTTCACTCACCCCCCAAAACCTGGCTTGACCCTTGAGGTGGTCTGAAAATTGAGCTCAAGAGACCTTTGTGACTTAGTACAGATCTCTGAGTCTCTCCAGATAAGTTAAGGCTGAAAAGGAGTTGTTCTTTTCTGAAAGGGGATCAAAATGGAGCTTACTGAGAGAGACCTGGACATAAAAATCTTTTTGTGTGCTAAGAAGAAAAAAAGGAGTGAGTCAACTAGCACCTGAGCTGGTTAACAAGTAGGAACAGCATTAATAAGGCCAGAATTAAGGGGTTGCCTTGGCCCAGATGGACCAAATAGTTTTACTCCGACTAACTCTAACTTTGATCACCCATCTTGCAAATAGCTCCATGTATCACAGGACAAATTGCATAGAGATGCATGGGCGGTTGAATTCAAACCATCCCCATATTAGAAAATCACCTGGTCTTTGCTCTACTGGTGGGGAGTCTTTGAATGATCTTTATCCTGACTACACCAACTAAGTGGAAAGTCTGTTCCAGAAGCCACACGAAGCTAAGGGTTGCTTGGCTTGCATCAGCCATCACAAAATTTTGTACATAGAGTTCTCTTTTTCCTAACTGATCCCATTCAGAGCCCTTAGTCCTGTGGCCTGGAAAGAGAACCCAGTCTGCCTATTTGTTTTGTTTCCTTTTGTTAATATTATTTCTTGAGGTTCTCGTGAAAATGGATTTTGGCTAAAAATGGATTTTGTTCTTCGCATTATTTAGCTTACTTCCTGGAACACTGTAGACACTCAAAGAGTATTTGTGGACATGAATTGACATTTCTGATTTTTCATTCCCACCATTTTCCTCTACTTTCTTTTTACCAAAGATGAATTACCTTCCCTGAACCTCTGGACTCTACAGGGGGATGACTCTTCCAGAAATGGCCCCTGGTGCCCTGAGTAGGGCATGCTTTGCCACAAATCCGGGTAATATGGCTTTCTTTTCACCACCCTGACCTAGCATTGATAGGCCTTCTGTGGTGACTTTGAGCCAGTTGTTTGCAAAACTGGAGCTTTGGCAACAATGAAATTTATGCGTGGGTTGCACTGAGCTTGACATTGTAGCGACAAAACTCTAAATGCTTTTAGAAATTCCAAGCTGAAAGTAGAACTTGCAGAGCAGAGGGTACAGGCTACAAGACACAAAAAGGAAGACAAAAGCAAGTGGTTTCCTTTCGGCTTTTGTAAGGAGTGGTAATTATACAACCTCTCCCTCCTTCTCAACCACATCTAAACAACCATGGACACCTTGCTCACATAAGAGCATTTCACACTACAAACCAGCCCCCAGCTGGAGTCTCCTAACCTGTTTCAAAAGCTTTCTTTCAACCTAGGCCATTCAATTCTGTCTTTATTCCTCGGCTTTTATCCAGGTAACTATGGCAGTGCTGTCTGGTGAAGAGAGGAAAATCAATGACTAACCTCCCGACAAACCACACTTGGTTAACCTGGCTTGAAAGGGAAGAATGTGTTTCTCTCAGCACCCCCTTGGCTGTCACGAACACTGAACTTCTCTCCAAAAGGAAACATGCTAAGACTTTGCAATGCAGAGGGAAAGACCTGGGACCTATTTGATAAAAGAAAATTCCCAAGGGTCTTTGTTGCTTTAGGAAACATGTTCTCTGGTACAATGTGGAAAATGAGACCACATTAGTTTTCTGGACAGCGGATGCCTTCATAGTCTGATTGGCAAATGAATCCTAGAGTTGCTGGCTGGGCCTGACTCAAGTACCTCAATGTATGTGGTGCCCTTCAAGCAAGCAATGCCTCTTAGAAAATACTGTAACATCGCATAGTGATGAAGGCTGTGGGTTCTAAACTCAGACAGTGTGGGTTCAGTTCCCAGCACTAACCAGGTAACTTTGGCTAAGTAATGTGTCTCCATGATGGTTCAGTGGCCTTCTCTGTGAAAGGGGATAATAACCTTACTTCACAGATTTGCTGTAATATGTGAAGTACTTATCATAGAGCCCGGCCTGATAGGGGTTTGACCCACATGTTTGGAGATACAGGTCTGTTAGGTGGGTTAGATTTGGTTTGGTATGGAAGGAAAGTATGTAGATGTGGTGACCCCTCCTCTTCCTAATTCCCTTTACTAAGTTTCTGATCAGGAGGTCACAAGTGTTCCCACCACTTTTTCTCTTTATATCCTCCATTGTAAGTTAAAAAAAAAAAGGCAGCTGGTGCAAAGCTCTTTACTGTCAATTGAAGTGCATGAAACTGAGTGCTCACAGGCCCTTCCATGCGGCTTAATCCTACTTTCTCTTCCCCTCCCATCAGCTTACCCTGCAGTGAATGTCTTCTCTTCCCACACCCCACTTCTTCCATGGCCTCTATTAAGTCAGCCATTGTTCGAAGATGACAAAACTTCCTTCCATAAGAAGTTCCTAAATGCCCCTTCCTCCAGGGAGCCTGCCTGGATTGATCCCTGCTTTCTCTTATCTACAGTTGTAACTTCCTTTACCACCTTCCTGTTTCACGTTGTCTTGGTTGTTTACTCCTTAGAGCTGTTGCCTGTATGTCTCAGATCATGAACTCCTGGAGGGCAGGACCTTGGCTTTGTAATTTTCTGGGTTTATCTTTGATGATGGTCATAAGACGGTAGGGCCTAAAAGGATGTTTTACTTTTGATGAGTGAAAATGAAAGGCTTCTTAGGATCAGCAGGAGATTCCAGGCCCATGCTTAGCTACCATCCCCTCTGCTCTTTCTACTTCACTCTCTGGTTTCTTGTAAATCACATACCTTGAAGCCCAGGCTCCCTGAATCCACCTGGCCCTCTCAGTGTTTACATGTACCCATTTTCTAAAGCAAGCTCCATCTTAATTACCATTAAACATCAGTTCACTGGCCAGGGTGTATAAAGAAACAGTGTAACCCAGCACCCTGGGCTCTGAAGTTCAGTCCTCCCTGTTATCCGCACACCTGCTACAGGAGGCTGATTGGCTAGGGAAGGGTGGTTTACTGATGATATTAAGGGTTATATCAGCCAAGTAGGGGTTGTCACACCAAATGTGGTTTGACACCACCCCGGCCCTTTGCTTAGGACAGACATGGTGTGATAGCTCCAGGGCTTGGTCACAACTCTTCACTCCCACCTTGGTCTTAGAGTGTGAGGGGCATACTTCCTGCCCCTTGATTTTGGGCTTGGCTACTGTATCGTGTGATTGGGCTGGTACAGTGTTGGTGGAAATGTGCTTGCGTGGCTGGTCTTGCCCTTATGTGCCTCTACTCATAGCAGGAGAGGAGTGTCCTCTGGCTGGCTGCTGACCTCTAGCACAGGCCCCAAAATGGACGCACATGGAACACCTGAGCCCAAGCCACAAAGAGAAGCCAAGCCCAGCTGGACTGTGGCTTGAAGTGCAGTACTCCTGGAATGATTCACCATATAATAGCCAAATTTCAGCTGCCTCCAAAGTGGGTGAACAAAAATAAATGATTCTTGTTTTAAGCTGTTGAGTTTTGGGGTAGTTTGTTAGGCAGCATTATTGTGGCAATCACTGGCTGAGACAGGTAGCAGATAGGTTTCCTGTAGCACATCAGCTTAATGGGTAGAGACTGAGGACAGTGCTTCACTGGGCAGAGAAGGGTTCTTAAGACCGATGTGGGCTCAGTGTGAAAAAATTCCAAGATTGACTAGTGATGTCTAATCAACAAGTGCCACATATCTACCTACTAACTTGGATCTAAAGCTTCTCCTAATGACCAATCTTAGTGTCTCTGAAAGGCAAGGCAGACTACAGGACTGTGGCCTATTGAAAAGTACTAATGTACTTTTGGACAAAAAATAAGGTGTTTCTTCCTCTAGGTAGCTATACCTCCTGCTTGGGTACGTCACTTAAGAAGCACAGCATGGGCTAGATTTCAGCCACCATTCACTCTCTTGGCTGAACGCTTTTGTACAGTACACAAATTGTACCACTGTACATGGCAGGCTTACCAGCACAAGGTGAGACAGAAAAAATAATAATAATAAAAAGAGGAATAAGATGAAAAGAGAGAAAATCCTGCCCTTCTCTGATGTCAGTTCTGCCCACTCCTTTGCTTTGGAGTGTTGTATGAATCATCTTAGCACTATTTGATCTTGAATCTCAGGCTCAAAGTGCTTGTATATTCTCAGTAGTTGTAAGAATGGTTTAACTGGAGTGGATAAGCCTACTACTGGACAGACATAATCTATTCCAGAAGAGGAAACTTCTCTCCCACTGAATCTCTATCCTGAAAATGTTGGAAAGTGCTGACCTAAGAACCAACTCCCTAAAATCTTTTGCCCACTCCTGTTTGTCAGGTACCTTGGAAAAGCAAACACTGTAGTGTAAAAGGATCCTCTTCTGCAAGGTAACTGAAAACCCGAGTAAAGACTGACCCTGGGAATTAGATTGCTTGAGTTTGTAGAGCCAAATAAAAAGGAGTCACATCTGGTTCCATTTTTCTTGTGAAATTATCTCACACTGACCAAGTAGGTCCTTTCCTGAGTATATAAATACAGAAGACACACACATGGTTGTTATCAAACAGTATTGGGCAAATTAAATTGGCTACTTTATGATGAAATGGAGAAGAATGGCAGGCATTTCAAACACATGAGTTTCTCTTTGTTGGGTCTGGAAGCAATCACTCACAAAGGCAGCTACTTTATCTCTCAGAGTGAGGACCATTCTTAGAAGGGACATCAAGTTGGGCTAACACCAGTGACATGGTCAAACCTGCCATGGACCCAAGGCACACAGAGCCCTGATGGCCTGATTATTTGGGGGAAGGTAGTCTGAGTTATGACAGAAATCATTCCCACCAAGCTGGTCTCTTCGACAAGGTCTCTAATATGTTGACCATATGTGAACTCTGGGCCAAAGGAAATTAACCTACGGGATTTCTCAATTATCTTTTGGTTTCAGAGACTTTGCTTCATTGTCGCTACCTCGCTCCCATCCCCAGATTGTTCCTAGGAATGAATGCACAATAGATCAGAAGCAGAAATCAAGGACAGACCCCAAACCCTAGCTGTGGCAGGCCTTGAAATTGCTCTGTATTGAGCTGGAAGAAGAGAATGTCAGAGGGAGTTGGTATTTCCAGCCAGGCATTTCACTGAGACTATCATTATTCGGCGGCTGTTCGAAAAGAACATGAATCCCTCCCCAGATGAAGTTTCCCACAGGACCTGTGTGTGCAAAAGATGGTGGTGGGAGGTAGAGGAACGAGTGGGACAGTGAACTGTGAAGCAATAAAAGGTTATGAGGTGGGGAGAGGGAGAAGACCCATGAAATGATTTCCCCTACCACCCTGCCTTAGAATTCCCAGATGTTCTCATTTTTACAGGCAGGGTTGAAGGATAAGAGCTTACACTGAATTAGGGATCCATGAGTGGTGTGTAAGTGGGCCAAAACGGAAGAGTACTCGGAATGGTCCCAGGGTGGAGAGCTGAGTCCTTGTCCAGGATTCTCTCCTCTTTAACTTTCTTGTTTCCGAACTTACTGTTCTGGTGAGATCTTGTGATATCCCTAAGTGCCCACCCCAAGTCTCACACAATCAGAACAGTCCCAGGTCCTTGCTAATTGTCTCCTGAAGCACTCACTGCTCAATGAAGATGACGGAGAACGCCAGCAGTCTCTTAGGGTATGCAGAATCAGGGTTTGAATTCGGTTATTGGGAAGATATTTCTGCCATATACATTCTTTGTAACACTCATAAAGACTGTGTCTAACAGGGGAAAGAAATAGAGAAGAGGATCTTCTGTCCCTGCTGAGAGGATGGTCTGATAGGGCCCTCCCTTGAAATAGAAGGCAGAAAATAGAAATATGTCATATAAGCCTGGTGAAATCATAATGTGACCCACCCACGCCCTTGTAACAGGAAGTTGGAAGACACGGAAAAATGTGATTCATTATAGTTCAAACTTCTCTGAAAGGGTCATGGTGGGGCATTTGAAAGAAGGATGCTAGTTTATGGGACTGAGTTTTCCATTTCCAATGACAAGTGGCAGGTATGGTAGTAAGAACAGTGTAGGTCTCTTGGGGTAATGTGATGTGAACTTGAAACCTAATAGTGCTACTCTCTTAGCATTCTGGCTGGGGGCATTTGAAGGTCAGTGACTGAAGAACCTACAGAGAACTGTGCAATCAGCTGATATGAACCTATGGAATTTGGTCTCAAAGATCCATGGATAAGCAACACTTGGCCTGGAAGTCCTAGACTTCATCTATCACTCAGCAAGTTTCCTTCTAATGGGCCAAGAGCATGAGTCTAGGACTGGCCCTCCTTGGGATCATTAAGTGTGCTCAACTTCCACATCTTACCTGAGGGATAACACTGACATGCCGTGCATTTGCATTCTCCCCTCTGAGAAAAATGGAAATGCAGCTCATGCATTTCTGAGTGTTTATTAATTAACATTTAAGTATTTGCTATTTGTTAAGAGCTGGCAGCCTCCTCAGCCTGGAATGCCCTAATGCCGAGCTGGGAGCACCCCATAGGTTCTAAACGAAAGACAGGGAACGGGCAGAGAAAGATGGCAAAACAGGGGCAGGGTCAGACAAGAGGGCCTGTGCCGGGAGTGGGAAATGGAATGTCCAGTTAACTGCCCGGTGCGGACCCGGTCTCGGCCAGCCCAGTGTCCCCCCACCCCTCAGCAGCGGCTGCTGTCCTTGCCCTCCCTTCCCTAACACTTATCTCCACGAGGGAGGCCAGGGGGCTCCCAGCACCACCCCAGCCCAAGGAAAGCAGGAAGCCGTGCCTGACAAGCTTCCAAACTGCCCTGAAAACTTGAAGCTACTCCAAGAGTGAAAGGAAATAAAATTTGAAAAACATCAGCAAGAAAATGGCCAGGTTATTCCACCTCATTTCTTCAGCTTGTTCTTGGCATGAATTAGAGAATACTAACTTGATGGAACTGCAGGTGTCTAAGAAGAACTTTGATTTTTCTAAACATTTACAATTCTCTTTTATGTATGCAGTCAGAAAATGGGCAAGGAAATCGAAAATGTAAATCTTTAAGCAAACGTATGTCAGACAGATGCCAGACTCCCTTCAGAGGACCAGGTGATCACGGATGACACCCAGAGATGAAAAAAGCCAGGGAGAATTTCCCAACCGCAAGCTCCCCACACCACAGGCAGAGGCTTCAGCCGGAAGGGGCGGGGCTTTTCCTGAGAGCCAATGGGATGCCCGGCCTTGCCAGGCAAAGATGGAGGAAGTTCCCAAGAACGGGGAGCGGGACCTTTTGCTCCAGGTCGCATCGTGCATGGAAAGCAGTCAGAATGCTGAGGGAGAACTGTGTCTGATTCTTCCGTCCCTCCAACCCTGAAACCGGTGCCCCTGAACCTAGGATTTTTTTCTCTGTGACATCACCATGATGACGTGAACCTTCTCTGGAATCTTTTATAGGAAGACAGACTCAGGGAAAGCTAGGACATAGATCAAATTTGTCTTTCTCTTTCTTTCTTTCCTACTTTTTTGTCTCTTTTTAATAAAACACCTCATATATGTAAGAACTATAATCAAATAGAAAATATAATGAATATCCATGGAATAGAAAATGCTAGGAATAAATGTAATAAGAATTGCAAAGAACTTACATGCCTAAAGTGCTTACCACTTATTGGAAAACCTAAAGAGGATGACTAATGGAGATATCCCTTGTTCTTGAACAAGCAGATACAATTTTGTTAAGAGGTCCTTTCTCTTTAAATTATTTTGAAAACTTAACCCAACACTAATTAAAATCTCAACAAGAATTTTGGATACTTGATGAAATAAATCGAAAATTCATTAGAATGAACAGAACGGTGAGAATAACCAGGAAATCCTTAAAAAAGAAGGAAAATTAGGGGTAAACAGCCCTCCCAGACAATAAAGCGTATTATAAAATTACAGTGACATAAATGGTGTCATACTAGGAAAAGACAAGACAGATTAATGGAACATGTTAGAGGTTCCAGAAATATACCCATGTAAATCTCAGAATTCACTATATGGTAAAGGACATTTTCAAGGGAGTGGGAAAAAGATAGTTTATTGAATGCTATTGGGACAACTGGCTAGCGATTTGGGGGGAAAAAAAATGCCAGCATCCTCCCCAAATAAATTCCAGATGCTTTGAATGAAAAAATAAAACCATAAAAGTACTAGAAGAAAGCATGGATGAATATTTGTATAATCTTTGGATGGAAACTTCTAGGCATGGCACAAATGCTATAAACAATAAAGAAAAAGATTGGGAGACGTGACAACATAAAAATTAAAAACTTCTGTACAACAAACACCATAAACAAAGTAAAAAATAAAACACAAATAGGAAAAATATTTAGGACACATGTCAGATGGTTAATATCCCTAATACAGAAAAACCTCTTACTAATGAGAAGCCAAATGACCCAATAAAACTGTACATGTGTATCCGGCTTCATGGTTGATAAAATAGTTTCAAATTTGCATTGTTGGTCAAAACTCTCTTTGAGACATACACTAAAAAAGTATTTGTTGTTATCTAAAATGCAGTTAGCTGGGCATTTGTATTTTTATTAGCTAAAGCTGGCAACGCTATTTCAGACACATGATCTCATTTTGGGATCTGCAGCAACTCAGGGAGGTAGAGGAGAGGTTCGCTAACTTTCCTCACCTGTCAAGGACAGTGTAAGAAGGAAAGTGGATAACATGCATGTGGAAACTAGGGCAGAACCTGCCAGGGAGTACTGAGCATTCAGTGTTGGTTTTCTTCTCCTTTCATTTACACAGGGCTCATTTTACAGATAAGAAAACTGAGGTTCAGAAAGGGGACATGATCAGCCCACATTCACCTAGCTAATAGAACAGAAGTGGTCCTTGACTCCAGGCCAAACTACCTCATTCCCTGCTCACCTCTACCCCATAGCCACTGCCTTCCCTGGGTACCCCCATGTCTTGCGTGACTGTTATTTTCATTTCCTGAGTCTTACTGAACCTGCTTTCCTTTCTTCTATCCCACGTGTGGTCTGACCTTGCTACTCTACCTAGTTTATCAAGGTGGTAAGTGAATTTAAGCTACAACAGCGGTTCTCCACCTTAGCTGTCTATTTGAATTATTGGGGAGCTGTTAAAAATCTAGATGCTCATGCCATATCAAATTAAATCAGAACTCTGGGGAGAGACCCAGGCATCAGAAAAAATTTTTTAAGCTCACCAGGAGATTTCAATGTGCAGCCAGGATTGGAATCACAGTGCTTGAGTGGAGTATCCCTGACTGATTTTGACATTGTAATATGTTTGCCTGTGAGATGATCTAGTTCAACTGTCTCATTTTACAGATGAGAAAACTGAGGCCCAGACTGGCAAGACAGCATGGCAGATTAGTGAGGCAAACTGGAGATTAGAACCCAGGCTTTCTAACGCTTAGTCCGTCGCTTCATCTACTGAAGCATGTTCAATTTTGGTTCTTCTCCAAACACATACAATCTGTTTTCTCAGCACCTTTAGCCACAGAAAGCATCTCTTTTTACTCCAGTGGGCAGTGGCAGTCACCTCTCCCTTTCCTCTGGCAGCACTTTCAATGTGTCCCTGCTCCTGGGGACAGCTTGCTTCTCTCTCAGGCACTGGCTGGGCCGCTTGAGTGAGCCAAGTCTCATTTTCCCGAATGAGTATCCTCTGCAGAGTTCTGTGTCAAAACTTCCTCCTTCCGTTTACGCTCAGGGTGCTACCAGGTAATCAGACCTAAGCTGATAAGTTAATTTGCCTTGGGTATTAATCATTGTTCATGGCTTAGCTTAGAATAAAATATTTCTGCTTCCTCTTCTCTAGCTGTTTTCTTGCTGAGAAAACCTATTAGGGTTTTCTGTCTGGGGTCTTGTGGTCAGAGACTGTCAATCCGTGGACCACCAAGAGGTCATAGAATTCAAGGGGTCCATGAACATGGCCAGGAAAAATACACTTTCATTTCCATTAACAGCAAAATATGTATTTATTTTTACCAAACAATAAAATTATCTTTCTTTTCACAAACCTCTAGTGGAAATTTGGCATATCCTTATGTTACGAACGTAGGCAACAAAGCATAGTATTTTTAGTGGCATCTGTTACTTAATTGCCTACAAAATGAATAGATGCTTTTATATCATATGATAGTCGCTGCAAATATCTTTCACTGTTATTTATGCTCATTACTGCTCTGAAATTATGGTAAGTATTAAACTTGTCACATTAAGAGTTTCTTAATGTGCTCGTAATAAGTATACAGAGGACTATGTCTCAATTTTTAAATATTTTGATGTAATTGATTTCCTTTGTAAGCCAGTGTATTTTACTTTCCACATTTAAAAATATTTCAGTCGTTTAAAAGCATTATTCTAAAAAGGTCTCCATGGCACCAAAACAGTTCAAACCGCTGTGCTGGCATTGCTGGGTGGCACATGCATGTGGAGAGGTCTTTCTGAGGCTCTCAATGGCCGTTGCCTGGGTGGACCCAGTCTGCGTCATCAACTGTGTTGGGTCAGGGCTGGTGGAAATTTGGGCTCTACTGAAAAGCTTCGCCCTAGGAGATTTGTCATCTCTGGGGCAGCTCTGTCTGTTTGAGAGTCCAGCATCCTTCCACAACCTTAACAGGGAATGACAGATTGAAGAAGTACCACTGGTAAGCACGAGTCAAAGCTCTTTTGGTAGCGCGGAACAAAAATCTATGTCCGCTGGCTCAGGGCAGGGCTTTGGTGTGCCGATGCAGAGTTTTCAGGACCACAGAGCACGGGGCTCCACGCAGGGTGAAGCAAGCTGCCCGAGACCAAGGCACCTACATTCTGTGTCCCTTGGAAGCCCCCTGTCCTCTGCTTCTTTCTGCACTTCTGCCCACAGTCTCTTTGCTGACTGGCCTCCACTGCTTGCCCCTGAGAGCTGTTCTCCCATGATTCCAGTTCTGGCTCCTTCTAGAGTCAACTCAAGGCCTGAGGTTCTGGGGCCCTGCAGCCCAGACTCTCACAGCTAACTTACGTGAGACTTCTAGGGCACATACGTATCTAGTTTTCCTCTTCTTCAGACCTCTTGGGAAGATGGCACATCCCTACACCACTGCAGGCAGGTGGCGCCAGGCAACTGGTCCTGGCCAATGGGCTGAGGGAGGAAGTGGTGTCACTTCCCAGGCAAAGAATTTAAAAGCCAGTGTGAGCCCCTCCAGGGGTATCTTCCCCTGCCTGGTGAACACTGAAGCCTCCTGTGGAGATGACAGTGAACCTCTGTCATAAGGTAGGTGAACCTCTGTCATCCTACAGCCTGAGTGACTCTGTAGATCAGAAAACTGTCCTGACCCACCTGACGCCTGGCAGCCCACACTGGCATGTAATGCCAGGAATGAGCCTATGAGCAAAAAGTAGACTTTTTTTCATCCAACAAGGTTTTAGTGTTATTTGTTTCTGCAGCATATCCTTCCCTCCCTGACTAACAGCTAGTCTCCTGTTTAACTTTAAATAATTGGGAGAAGAATCTAAGTGGCCTGATTTGGATCACTTGTCCACCTCCAATTCAACAAGATGTAGTTGGGGTCGCAATGAGTCATGATTGAAATATATCTGCACCCACCACTTCAGAAAGGAGAGTTTGTAAGGGAAATACTACTCTTAAGAAAGGTGGTATCAAATGGAAATTCACCCCATGCTCTTGGCTAGGAAGAATAAATATTGTCAAAATGGCTATACTACCTAAAGCAATCTACAGATTCAATGCAATCCCTATCAAAATACCAACAGCATTCTTCAATGAACTGGAACAAATAGTCCTAAAATTCATATGGAACCACAAAAGACCCCGAATAGCCAAAGCAATCCTGAGAAGGAAGAATAAAACAGGGGGAATTACGCTCCCTGACTTCAAGCTGTACTACAAAGCCACAGTAATCAAGACAATTTGGTATTGGCACAAAACAGACCCACAGACCAGTGGAACAGAATAGAGAGTCCAGAGATTAACCCAAACATATACAGTCAATTAATATTTGATAAAGGAGCCTTGGATATACAATGGGGAAATGACAGCCTCTTCAGCAGCTGGTGTTGGCAAAACTGGACAGCTACGTGTAAGAGAATGAAACTGGACTACTGTCTAACCCCATACACAAAAGTAAACTCAAAATGGATCAAAGACCTGAATGTAAGTCATGAAACCATAAAACTCTTAGAAAAAAACATAGGCAAAAATCTCTTGGACATAAACATGAGCAACTTCTTCATGAACATATCTCCCCGGGCAAGGGAAACAAAAGCAAAAATGAACAAGTGGGACTATATCAAGTTGAAAAGCTTCTGTACAGCAAAGGACACCATCAGTAGAACAAAAATACATCCCACAGTATGGGAGAATATATTCATAAATGACATATCCGATAAGGGGATGACATCCAAAATATATAAAGAGCTCACGCACCGCAACAAACAAAAAGCAAATAATCCAATTAAAAAATGGGCAGAGAATCTGAATAGACACTTCTCCAAAGAAGAAATTCAGGTGGCCAACAGGCACATGAAAAGATGCTCCACATCACTAATCATCAGAGAAATGAAAATTAAAACCACAATGAGATACCACCTCACACCAGTAAGGATGGCCACCATCCAAAAGACAAACAACAACAAATGCTGGTGAGGATGTGGAGAAAGGGGAACCCTCCTACACTGCTGGAGGGAATGCAAATTAGTTCAACCATTGTGGAAAGCAGTATGGAGAGTCCTCAAAAAACTCAAAATAGAAATACCATTTGACCCAGGAATTCCACTCCTAGGAATTTACCCTAAGAATGCAGCAGCCTAGTTTAAAAAAGACATATGCACCCCTATGTTTATTGCAGCACTATTTACAATAGCCAAGAAATGGAAGCAACTTAAGTGTCCATCAGTAGATGAATGGATAAAGAAGATGTACGTATACACAACTGAATATTATTCAGCCATAAGAAGAAAACAAATCCTACCATTTGCAACAACATGGATGGAGCTAGAGGTTATTATGCTCAGTGAAATAAGCCAGGCAGAAAAAGGCAAGTATCAAATGATTTCACTCATATGTGGAGTATAAGAACAAAGAAAAAAACTGAAGGAACAAACAGCAGCAGACTCACAGAACCCAAGAAGGGACTGTTACCAAAAGGAAAGGGACTGGGGAAGATGGGTGGGAAGGGAGGGACAAGGGGGAAAAAGGGGCATTGTGATTAGCAGACATAATATGGGGGGGCACAGGGAGGGCTGTACAACTCAGAGAAGACAAGTAGTGATTCTATAGCATCTCACTACGCTGATGGACAGTGACTGTAATGACTGTAATGGGGTACGTGGTGGGGACTTGATGATGTGAGGAGTCTAGTAACCATAATGTTGCACATGTAATTGTAGATTAATGATGCCAAAAAAAAAAAAAAAGAAAGGTGGTATCCACAGATCTTTAGTGAGAATAATTTAGGGAAGGGGAATATACTGCCTGCAGGTTAAAGCAGCCTGGGATGGTTATGGTGGGTGTGCCAATTAAGGGTTTCTCAACAGTGGCTCTATTGACACTTATACTGAATAATTCTTTGTTGTTGAGCCTGTTCTGTGCTTCCTACAATGTTTAGAAGTATCCCTGTCTTATCCAATAGATACCAGTACCACACTTCCCTCCCACTCCCAACCACAAGTTATGACTATAAAAAAATGTCTCCATTGCCAATTTCCCCTGGGTGACAAAATTGCCCCCCATTGAGAATGACTACCCTATAATTTCTGGGACAGCCAAATTGAAGACATTCTATCTCATAGTTTCCATGCGTACTCCTACTCATAAGACCACTGGCCTCCACTTCCGGATCAAAAGTTAAACTTACATTGATAATGAATTTAACTTAGCTTGGGGATGAGCGTCATCAACCCTTTGTTCTCCATTATTTTTTTCTCTTTTTCTCTATTACTTTTTTTCTTTTTTAAGCCCTGGTTAGTAAAATGAATGATCCCTACTGCCTTTCTGTGTTCCAGGACCCTCTCGAAACTACCTTTTTTGAATAGGATCCATGTGCATTTCCAAGCCTATGCACCGCTCTGTGAGGGACTCAGCAGGTGATCAGGACCCAGCTGGGAAGTTAGTGGTTATGCTGGAAGGAAACCAATGTTTCACCCCCATTCCACATGCTCTCTCTTTCTCTAAATTCGTTTTTCTTTTTCATTAATAACAGCCGCCAAATTTAGTTTCTTGTGGGCCCTCCTGCTGTTGAACCTTGTCAAAACATGTACTCCTGCCTTCCTCCATTTCTCTGTTGCTGCTCTAATTGGAAGCACCTCCTCTCTGCTCTGCCTCAAGAGAGAAGGAGCTCTTTGCTACGTGTGAACATAATAGGCGAGATATGAAAATGATCACCTAGGCAAACAAGGTCCTCAGGGGGCCTCTGGTGAGTGACCAGTTGAATGGAGCCACTTGCTGGCCAATCATTAGCTTGGGTGGAGACTGCATAGCAGACTGAGTGAACTACAAAAGGTGACTTTTGGGAAGAAGTCTCTTTCTTGAGGAGATGGGAGGATCCTTTCTAAGAGGTACCACCCAAGTCTCTCCTGTAATCTTGCACAGTGGAGCTGAAAAGTGGATTAAGGCAGGAAATAACAGGCGATGAGTACGCTCCCACGCACTCACACAACCGCACATGGCTTTACTCCTTTATTTTCTATATTAAAAGGACTGCTGACCTCTGTGATTTCCTCCCCCTCAAATTCAGAAGCAATGAATAGGATGCCTTCTGACTTTAAATGCAATAGAGAGCTTTGAAAAGATAGAAAATTATCAACATATGGACTGAGGAACCCAAAGAGATCTGAAAAAGTTCCAGGCATCCTTGTGATTTTGGGGCCAGCGTTTGGATGAAGAAGTGGCTTCGCATGGTTATGAAAGGGGGTCGGGGCCTCTGTGCCCACCTCAACGTGGCTCCCGATCTGATTCTTTCATTTTTCTTCTTCTCTTCTCTTCTGGTTCCTCCAAATCGGAGCAAACATTCCCCTGCTTGGCAAATGGTCTCCTTTGAATCTTTTGGACATTCTGACTGAAGATCAAGGAGACCTATTTTCTCAAGCATGTTTCTTTATCTTCTTTTCTTCAACACATAATACTACTAGCCCTTGATCTTGTCCTCAAACCTTCCCTGATATGGAAGAGATGCAAGCCATGCAGTACAGTTTGTTCCCACATGCCCCTCCTCTGCCTGGAGGAAATAGCCATTGCTCTAAATCCATTCTGTTAGTCTGAGCCCTGCTGGTTGCAAGAGCCAGAACCCAGCTTCAGCCAGCCTGCGAAGAAACATCAAGTTTCACACACTAAACCATTGGCATGGCGGGCTGGCCCCAGAGTCAACAGGATCCAGAAATTGAAACACTCTCAGGATTCCTTTACTTTCATATTTCACCACTTGCTTCTATTTCCTTTCACACACGGACCTCATTCCTACTTCTAGCACATGGGCTTCCACCACACAGTAGGAACATGTACCCCCATGGCCTGGATTCTTCATGCACCAATTTAATAGTCGTAACAGAAAGAAAAGTATAGCTCTTGCCCTCTTAGTAATACAGAAATCCGGGGAAGGACTCTAATGGGGCAGGCTTGGGCCATGAGTCACCCCTGGGCCAGTGACAGTAGCCAAGGAGATGGGGCTCTCCGATTGGCCATTTCTGGATGACAGGCCCTTCCCTGTGTCTGGGGCAAAGATAGGCCACCAGAAGCACATGGCAGGGCTTTGAGGGAGCAATGTCTAAAGGAAGTGAGTTGTTACATGTAAAGGAAAAAGGGACTCTTGTTAGACTCACACAGCAGTATCTATTCCACTGGTTGTCAATTTCCCAGTGTATAGTGTCCTAGGGTGCCCATAAGAAATTATTACAAACCAGGGGGCTCAAAACAGCAGAAATTTATTCTCTTGCAGTTCTGGAGGCCAGAAGTCCCAAATCAAGGCGCTGGTGGGGCCATGCTCCCTTCAGAGGCTCCAGGGGAGAGTCCCTGCCTTGCCTCTTCCAGCTGCTGGTGACTGTCGGCGTTCCTTGGCTTGGGGCTGCCCTCCTTCATCTCTGCCTGTGTCATCACATGGCCCCTCCCCCTCTCTGTCTGCGTCGTCTCCTCTCCTTATAAGGACACTTGCTGTTGGATTTAGGGCCCATCTGGATAACCCAGGATGACCTCAAATCAAGTTCCTTAATTACATCTGAAAGATCTTTTTTCCTACATAAGATCACATTCATAGATTGCAGGGATTAGGACACAGACATCTCTTTTGGGGGGCCACCATTCAACCCATTACACCCCCTCTGAGGTGACCTCTCAAGTGGCAGGGAAGGCCACTGTCGGGGCTGGTTTTGCCACCCCTACCCTGTGAGCTTTCCTGCAGGAGCCCAAGTCTCATCTTAAACTTGCCAAGTCCCCAGATGGGCTTCTGCGATGCCAGTGCACCCAGGCAGGATGCAGATTGGGACCTGGGCACAGCTTCTCATGTGAGCTTTCCCTGCTGCCTCTTCTCCTGCCCTTTTTTCTTTCTCACTACCCTGGCCTATTTTGCTCTCTACAGGTATATCAAGATGGTTAAGATTCTCTCCTGGCTCTCTTTACTAGCTGTGTGATTTGGGGCAAATAATTTAAATTCTCTAAACTTCAATTCTCTCATCTGCAAACTTGGGATAATAACAGTACCTGCTTCATAGTGTAGCTCTGGGGCTCAAACAAATTAATATAAAGTATAATAACAGTTACAGTACCCCACACAAAGTAAACACCCCATAAAGTTAGCCATCATTATAAGATAAAGGCAGATTTTGGTTTCTAGTTTCTTCATCCTCTAGTTTGCCTGGTTACATCTTTATTTTTCCTTTGGTTTCCTCTCTCCAAATTTTGCTTGACTTGGTGCAGAGACACACAAACTCTGGTGTGCACCTATATCACCTGGAGGAGACTTAAAGCTACACATGGTGAATTTGATTCCATGGTTTCTGGGTGGATCCTGTGTCCCTTTGATTTTGACAATCATCATGGGTGGATTGGTTGCCACTGGACTTTGAGACCCCTGGTAATGGAAGAGACACCAGGTGAAGAGGTTCTAGTCCCATGATTCACTAATTTACTCTACAGTGTGGGCAGGTGACTTGGCCTCAGTTTCTTCATCTTTACTGAAATTATAATACTATTTTCCAAACAGGATCAAAGGAGATAATATTTTCCAACCAGGATCAAAGGAGAAGGTGATTCTGGTATCTAAAATGTTTTACAAAAGAATGATGCTAAGACCCCATTTTTCTGATGCATTAAGAGTTTTGGAAACTTACACATATGTTACCTCATTTTTCAGTTTTTGTCAGTTGTTTCTACCATAGAGATGAGCGAGCTGAGGCTCATGGGATCATGGCCTAATGTCAGTAAGGAACATGGTATATGCAGTTTTGGCTTTATTCTAACCCTTGGCCTTTTTCGCCCCATGGCAGCTACCTTTAAGCAAAGGTGGTTTGTGTACAAGAGCAATGTGCTCAGGTTTTGGGTTCCTCCTTTTGTCTAAAGGGAAATAGGAATCTCCAGATCAGCTTCTTGTTGGCACAGGACTCCCTGTCTCTGGCTTACAATTTAGTTCAAGGCCTAAAATGTCCCAAAGCACAGAGTTCAAAATCCATAAAGCAAAACCTTGCTGACAAAGCTCTGCCCAGGTGACAGGAGGGTTTCACCTTTTTCTTGAGTCAGCAATCCAGGGAGAAAGGAACCCAACCTGGCTGCCAGAGGCTGAGGGCACAGAGCACGACCCCAGAGCAGATGCATCAAGTCCAGGAGGAAAAGATGGGCCAGACAGCTTTACGGAACAGAGTGGTTTTCTTGAGAGAAGAGAATGCAGCTCCCATGGGAGCCTCTGGTTTCCTCTGAGTGCTTGCTGCTCCTCCACCCCGTTCCCCTGCCCCTGACTTGATGGTTGTCCCCAGAGGTGGGCAGAGCCCTCCCACGCTGGCCCCCACTGCTTGGCACACCCCTCTGGACTCCTGGACTCCTGAGCCGGATGTTTGCCTTCCACGTGAAGTGTGGGCCCGGCTGCCTTGGAGCTGGGTTCAGCCTGGAGTCCCTCCCTTGCCTCAGCTCGGAGCTGCTACCAGACCTGTATGTGCATGTGAGTGGGAACATATGTGTGAGTGTGTGTGATTGATCGAATTGTGAATAAAGTAGCCAATGCATTTTAAAAGCAACTTCATTGAGATATAATTCATACAATTCATTCACTTCAAGTGAGAAATTCAGTGGTTTTGGGTATATTCACAGAATTGGACAACCATCCCACGTCAATTTGTGAAGATATCACCTCCCCAAAAAGAAACCTCATACCCTTGACCTGTCATCCCCCTGCTCCCAGCTCCCCAGGCCCTGGCAGTCACTAGTCTACTTTTTATCTCTGTAGATTTCCCTATTCTGGACATTTCATATGAATGGAGTCATATACTATATGGTCTTTTTGTGTCCGGCTTCTTTAACTTGGTATCATGTTTTCAAGACTCATTCATGTGGTCGCATGGATTGGCACTTCATTCCCTTTTATTGCCAAATAATCACCCATTGTTTGGGTATACCACCCTTGGTTTATCCATTCATCAGTTAGTAGACATTTAATTTTCTCCCCCTTTTGGCTCTTATGGATAATGGCATTGTAAACATCCATGTACAGAGTTTTAGGTGGACATATATTTTCAGTTCTCTTAGGCGTATATGTAGGAGGGGACTTATTGGGTCATATGGAGCCCTATGTTTAAAGTAGCGAAACTTTCAGTGTGTTAGAGACCTGAAGATCAGAGTGTGTGCAGGGCATGAAGGTTAAGACCTCAGTGTTGCCCCTGAGCTGTCCGGAGAGAGATCTGTTATTTGTCTGCAGATTTTGTACCTGGTGAGGAGAAAAGGGAGAGGGGAACAAGTGAGTCAGAAAAAGACTCTGAAGCTTCAAAGTAAAGCGGGATGCCTGGATGAGTCTTTATTTTCTCACCATTTCGCTGAGTTAGAGGATAGAGGGACTTGGCTTTTTCCACATGACCCTGCCTCAGTGGGGACAGGAGGAAATGAGAAGCTCTCTAAGGAATCATTGGCGGGGCCCAAAGCTGAGGGGCCTGCAGAAGCTCTGGGGATAGTGCAGGAACCCGCCCTCCATGGGGAAGCCCTTTGCTCTGGGGACTCTGTCTGCACAGGGCCCACTTAGTCCTTGGGAAAGACAGTCTCATTAGCTTGCTTTTGAGGAGTGCAGGGTCTCTAAAAACTTCAGGGTTTTTTTTTTTAGCATAATATGACCACATATACATTATAGCACATTTGGAAATGAAAAACAGCAGATGAGGAAAAATGTGGGCTTTATCTCACCAACCAAAGGTAGCCGGTGTTAATAGGGTGTTTCCATCAAATTTGAGGGGTGTTTTTCTTTTAATGTGTAAGTTTTTTGGGTTTTTTTTTTTATTCCCCTCTAGGGAAATAGATTTCACTGCTTACGTGGTGGCTCCCAATTTTCCGTAAGGGAGGAACTTAAGGGCATTATTCTAGCGGAAGGGAAGGCTGGAGGGTAAGTTTTGAAGCTCTCTTTGCAAAGCAAGCATGTGTGTTTACTCGGTGATATACTACCTGGGGTGGCTTCGGGGAAGTGCTACTAGAAACTAGGGGAGTGTCAACTCCACACCCACCATCAAAACAGGGTCAGGAAATCCCAGGCCACATTTTCCACTAACCCTACAACTTCCAGGCCAAAAGCTAGATGCTCTTCTGTCCCGCTATGCTCCCAGCTCAGCAGCACTTCAGTCCCAACACCCCCAATTCAGGGCGACTCGGGGCTCTTCCTCTGGAACTAAAGAGGTCAGCGAGCAGCCTGCTCATGCCTTGCTCCAGCTTCTTTAAAACGTACTTCAGCCAGGGCTGCTTAGCTACTCAAGAAGCCCCTGCGGCTGCTTGTTGTGACCTAATACTAAAAACCCAAACTGGAGGGAGCCACAGGCAGAACTCAAGGTACACAATTATCCTCTTTTGGTTTGGTCTTTGTTTTAAAGAGGGGCCTTTTCAAGTCCCTTGTAACCCTGAAGCTCTGAGCATACTGCTAGACTGAGCAGGCGAGAGACAGAGAACTGGCCTCAGAGAGGGGACTGCACCCAAGAAGATCCGCCTGACACCCTTGATGACTACAGTGTTGTCATTGAACCATGTCATTATCAGACCCCAGTGACGGCATTCAGCCTACTCAACTCTAACTCAGGTGGTGTTAACAGAACCAACACTCTTTTCCCTTTTTTCACTTTATTAGTTCTCCCAGACTGAACTCCTAACCATTGTAAATGATGAGGGGTTTCCCTGAGGCCCTGGGTCTCTGAGACCTGTGTTCTTGCCTTTGTCTTACTTCCTGTCCCAGTTCACTCTTTCTTTCCCATATCCATCCTTTCTGCCTCTCCAGCGCTCTTCCTGCACCCCGCCCTGCTCGGACGGTGCTGGTAGCTACGAAAGCCAGACGGAAAGATATGAGGGCTGGGAGACCAAGGGTTGCCTGCTCACCCTGGCAGGAGGAAGAGAGAGAGAGAAACTAGGGAAACGGGGCTTTGGATCCTCGGCACCCGGGAGTCCAAGTCACCGGGAAGGTCTGGGATGAGGAGGAGTTGAGGGCTAGACCAACCCCTCATCCAACCTTGGTCGCCCCCTCATATGTAAGCTTGGGAAGCCCCATCCCTCACTGGGTCGCACTTTCCTTGTGAAGGGATGGCACATGGATACCCCCGACGTTCTCTTTAGCTCTAACAGTCTGTGATATGAACCGTGAGCAGAATAGCACCACAAA
This sequence comes from Smutsia gigantea, assembly GCA_032199065.1. Classification (NCBI taxonomy): domain Eukaryota; kingdom Metazoa; phylum Chordata; class Mammalia; order Pholidota; family Manidae; genus Smutsia; species Smutsia gigantea. The sequence continues at coordinate 201,464 of JAVSCE010019741.1, read as the reverse complement.
CCTGAGGTGTTTCTGAGATGGGAGTGAAATAGAAAATAGAACAAGCCCTAGGATGGGAGCCAAGACTTTCACATTCTCGTGCAGCCTGAAATTAATAATGCCCTTTGACAAATCTGTCCCTCAGTTAATTTATCCATAAAGGAGACATACAAATACGTATCCACGTATTTCTCAGGTTGGTGGCAAAACACTAATGAAATGGCAGGTAGAAAAATGACAGAATAGAAGATCAAGGTGTTTTTCAGCAGTGGTGAGAGCCCCGGGCCTTGGTGGGAGGGACGGAGGGTTCGGGGGTTGTCTTCGGGACTCACTGAGACTCTAAATCTGCCTGAAGGGCCTGGGAGGGCTGTCTGTCACAGGACAGAGGACTGAATGTATTGGCGTTTACAGGCAGTGGTGGGGCTCAGGCAGGGCAGAGGGGAATGGGGCCACCTCCTAACGCTAGGGCAGCAGTCCCCCTGGACAGAGTGTTAACCAGGCAGGGGGTTCTGGGGAGAGTGACTGAGATAAGGGGAAGGATGTGCCATTTACTGAGGTTGTCTCTGCTCCATCCAGGGAGGTGGGGTAAGAAGCAGAATAGCATAGTTATCCTAGAGTTGTGATGCTGGAAGTATTTTAAAAAATAGAAGGAGAAAACTAAGCCAGTTATCATACCATTTTAGAGGAGTTGAGACACTTAAGAAAGGATGTGGGTAAGGCCAGAAGGCAAGGAGTACAAATGACCACCAGGGCCGTCTGGTCTACCAGGAGGACCCCTGACTCCCTGGGCACCAGGCCAGGGGACAAGGCCTGATGACACCTGGGGTTCCCATGCCTCCCCTGGTGCAGACTCAACTTCACAGATGGCCATTGTTCTCCACACCCATTTGTTGTCCTTTCCCAGGCGCCAGGCGGGTGGAAACTGGGGAGGCATGGGTTACCCAGAGATAAAGTCTTTTTATGAGCTTCCTGATTTAGCTGAGAGAGGAACTCGGCCAGCTGGCAGAGATGATGGCCCATCCCCTCTACCTGGTTCCTTCCGTGAGAGTGGAGCTCCTCCAGGGACAGACGGGAGGGGGCTGACACCCTCTGGAGAGGATGGGGCTGGGATGCCCAAGAACAGAGACCCAACCCCAGAAGACATCCACAAGTATGAGAAGAAAGCTTTTGTTCACCTATCTGTGGTCAGCCCCAACATTTTGGCAAACAAATGCTCAGAAAACCAGTTCTGGCCTTTATTTTTGGTGGTGTACAGACTTTCTTAAGATTCTTCTGGAAATTTCTCCTGACTCCTTTCATAAAAAAGGAAGGAAATCCAAGAAAAACATCTACATATTTTGTCTAAATTCCAAATGCACAGGAGAGACTTGGAGGTGAACCCTTGAAGCATCATTAGTCAGAACCAAGGAACTTCAAAGGCGGCAGATGGAAATGCTCACTTTAGGAAATTTAAGAAAGAGAGAGATGTTGAGATTTTTAATTAAAATAAACTTTCAATATAGGATATACAAGTGCCTGGTGAAATAGTCCAATAGGAAAAAAAAATATGCAGTGAAAAGTTTACCTTTTTATCCCTACCCCTCAGTTCCTTAGTACTTCCCAGAAGCAATTACTGCTATTGAAATCTTTGGTGTCCTTACTAGATAAGTAAAAAGAAGTTATTTCTTATAGATCTGTGTGCAGTGAAAGTGTTGGATATCTGAATATTATCCCAATGGAGGGAGTCTTTGGAGGAGGCTACCAATTAACTCAAATGTTAAGGGTACTAAGTTTACTTCCCAGTGGCAGGGCCAGCGGCGAGGGACAAGGATGGAACAGACCAGAAATAAACACACACACAAAGAGATCCTAAAAACGTGAGATACTACGAAGTGCTCTGCAGAGCATTACAATAGAGTGACGTGTTGGGAAGTGAAGTGACTGGTGGGTCACTCCCAACCTCTCTCTGAGGATGTTGCTTTTAAGATGAATGATATGAATAACTAGTAAATCTCTTCCTTATTTGCCAGCTTTATAGTATATACTGGTGCTTAATGTGAGAGCCGCCCTGATACCAGGTGTGTTTCTGCTGTCACTCCCACAGTCACTGACATATATTACGGGCTAAAGTGGCAGGCCCAGACTGTCCACCACCTGGGCCATCTGCTGTTCCCTCTCACCCACTTCCTTGTGTCAGAACTCAGACCCCCTCTCCTCCCAACCCCATACTCTGCACATATCCCTCATCCCATCTGAGGAGTTCACGAGCAGCGTGTGCACAAAGGGAAGTGTGTGATCTAGAAGGTGTAGGAGACCCACATGAACTTCTGCCAGCCCCCGATCATCTCCTCGAAGCAACCTGTTTTTAATGTATCCTTGGTGTGAACCGCATTTGTCTTTTTTGGTTTTTCCAGAAAGTTGTAGAAAAAAACATGCCAATTATGTGAGCATTCTTGTTAGAAAGCTCTTGGTACTACTACCATGTATCTAAATATCATCTGATCATGCTAGTAAAGGAACCCCAAGACCTAGATAATCCTCACATCCTTTCACCCCATACCCAACACACTCACTCCGAGCCTCATCGAGCCGGGGGGGCACAACCTTTCCCCAGGAATAAAGGCATTCTCTATCTATCTCTTCTCTCCCTCTCTCCTTCCTTCTTCCTTGCTTCCTCCTTCCTTCTCTTCTTAGTTTCACCACATGTGTACATATCCCTAATCCATGTGTTGTTTATTGTTGCCTGGACCTGCCTTTTATATTAATCACAGGCATATTGACTTCTATGACTTGAATTTCTTTATTTATCATTCTTGTTTTTGAGATTTACTCATGTTCATGCCCACAGCTGTAGTTCAGTCATTTTTCCTAATCATTAGCGTTTCTTTACATTAAAAGGCCACAGTTTGTGTCTTCCACTGTTGCCTGAAGAGACATGAGGCATTTTTCTATTTTTTACTGTTGGGAATAATGGTATAATGAACATTCCTGTCACTGTCTCCTGATGTATGGGTGCGAGTGTCTGGGATATATACCAAAGAGTGGAATTGCTGGTTTAGAGTGTTATGAGCAGATTCAACATTATTAGATAAGACAGAACACTTTCCCGTAGGAGATTGATTTGAAGAAGCTGTCTGTAGTTAGAGAACGGAAATACCGGTCTAGGTGGGCTCAAACACGTTTTCTAAAATCACTAAAAAGCAAGTTATCAGTTTTTAAGGACTAATTCTGCAGTTTTAATGAATAAGAATCAATATAACATGGCCCACTTGGGCCTGTATATGGTGCTTCCTCTACCATAGAATAGAACACCCTAAGAATAGACTCTGATACGCTTATTTGTATTCCACTTAATTAATGTGTCGGAAATGATGCCAAAAAGAAAAGAGATGGTCTGCAATTTATAAAAGAGTCAGGGGATCCTGACTTGTCAATGGGATCGCCCTTAGCACTAAGCAAGAGCTGGGGCCTGGGGCCCAGTGTTCTAATGGCATAGCCCCCGTGTTGGACGGGGCACTCTGGTTCCTGGGTCAGCATAAATTTGCCTGAGGGACCATCAGTTTCTCAAAGCCATTTCCCCTGAGGAAACTGACAAAAATCCCACTTTGGAATCCACCAGGCTAAGACACAGCCGTAGGGGCCATAGTATATGCCCACGCACCACACATCACCCCGCACCCTCACCTCTGACCAGCAGTCCACCAATTTCATCATCTTATTTACAACAATAAAAACTGAATCATCTACTGTGATTTTTATTTTTCTTGTTTTTGCTCATGAGGATGCAAATAGGAATATGTAGATTCATATGCACACACAAAAGAAAGTCAAAGCCCTTGCTTACCCCCAAATGGACTTTATGCACAATATAGACCAAAGTGAACTCTTATGAAAGTGCTCCTGGAGATTCAGTCTGTTATGGGAGGCCCACGTGGGTGCTTTCATAGCCTTCCTTCACCCACATCAACCCCAATGTACATGTGGGAAGAGTGCTTCTTTCCAGGTTTCCATTTTCTGATGGATTTGCATAATGTTTGGGAATTTGTGAAATATTTTCACCAATGTTGTCTTACTAGGTTTGCACAACCCACTGAGTGAGGAACAAAGGATTATTTCCAATTTTGCAGGATGAAGAAACTGAGGCCCAGAGAGGTTGACAGACTTGCCCAGAGTCACACAGTCAAGCCATACATACCTTTACTCCTCTGCCATCCCAGGAGGGCATGGACTCCCGTGAATGATATAGACCAATGCACCTTAGAATCCACGTGCGATCAGGGCAGAGGTTCTCCCCGTCTAGTGGAACCTACTTGGTTAACACCACTAGGGCAGAGCTGGCACCCCACAGAGTATAATGGCCATCCTGTGTCATAGAGGCCTTGGCCCCCACAGGGTCCCGCCAAGGAGCTCAGTCCTACCCCTAGAGAGCCATTAGCATAACAAGGGTGATAATGACATTAGGGCAGAAACAAATTGCCGCTTCCCCCTTCACTCTCATATTCAGTCTCCACTCTGTTGCTGAAGGTAAATATCCTGAGAAACCAGCTTCCACCTCAGTGTCTTCCGGGACACATGCATGTTCAAGACCAAGCAGGCTGCCCCAATCATTTTATGATACTGATTGCTGGGGAGCAGGAGATTCATCCTTAAACACATCGTTGTGACCCTCCCAGCCTCCGTCTGCGCTGATTAAAATGAAGCTGTTTGCTTATGAAACCCCAGAAATGTAGCATTTATAGTCTTTTTCTTTTCCCTTAGAAAACCTAATTTCCAGACAGTATGCCTCTGGGTGACTTAGACAAATAACAGAAGATCTCCAACACCCCTGAAAGAACTCGCTCCTGCCACGGGAGCTCCATTTCATGTCCTTTTCCTCTCCTTTCTTTTGTGTATTTTATTTTATTTTTTTATCCAGCTAATAATTGGGAGCCGTTTTTTCCTTACCGTTCCCCCGCCCCCAACACCTTCAGTGGTACACAAAGTAATTCTAAACAGTAAGCAACTCCTGACTTAACTACTTATTAAAAACACTACTATGCTTGGCCACTTTGATGTCTGCCGAACAACAAAGGGAGAGAGTTACTCTGGGCCACTGTAATCCTTGATTTGTCACTAAGTTATGACGCCCAGCAGAGCCGTGTGACAGTGCAAATCAATCATCGAGTGTGCTCGGCGGGGCCTTCCCTGCCTCCCGCCGGGCCTCTGCAGTTTAATTAGCTTTTTTCACACTACCCTCGTGTCCATCTGCAGCTTCAGCAAGAAAAAGAGACGGAGGAGACTTCACTGGGAAGTGGAGGCCTTCAAAAAGTTCAAATCGTGGAAAAAGAAGAGGCTGAAAAAAAGAAACATCAGAGACTTTTGTAGTTTTTGCTTCAGAGACATGACGCCCGAGATACACAGGCCTGAGGTACTCTGTATTTGTAAATGTAGACTTTCAAAACAGCTCCACGAAAGCTTTTAGGGAGGAGGTACCCCACGGTTGTGTAAAGGGCTTTTCTTCATTTGGGATGGTCCCAGTTTTCGGTGTTTCTTCTCCAGCCCTTAGGCCCCACCCTCTGTTAATTGGGCAGAAATTCTTTGAGCTCCAGCCCTCCCCAAGCCCACCAAGATTCAGAAGACAAGACCTCGACTGTGGCCGAGCTGTGCAAAACTTTGCATGAATTCTTCCAGTGGAGTGGTGTCCCTGAGTGAAAAGCTTGTTACTCTGTTCATTTTGCAGTGATAAATAATGCCAGGCAAAGAATAAAGCCAGGATCAAGGAGAGGAGGTTGGGAGTCATTGACAGGGCCCGCAGGGGTGAGAGCACTTCAGGCCGCCGTGTCAGACACAGAGCGACACTTTTGTCTTGGCCCAGGAGGGAGGTAGACAGATGAGATCCAGCCGACTCCATGCATATTGGGAGTGCTTGGCGCTGTCTGGTTCCTCTGGCAAACCTCCTGCCTGCCAGTGGAGGGGGCAGGAGGTGGCCAGTTGGCTTCCCTGGCCGCATTTAAAGTGGGCTGGGGTGGGATGTTCTTCTCCAAGAATTCTCTTCCCTTGCCCAGTTGGGGGAATTGAGCCAGGTACGAAGGGAGGTGGCAAGGGGTTCCGTTGTCACCACCCAGCATCCCCTATTCAGAAGATGGCTTATGTTCCCTGCAGCAAGGGAGTGGCATATTCATGGAGGCCAGAACCCATCTACAAGGCTCTCCCGGGAGCTTGTTCACCCACTTTGAGTCAGCTTTGGCAGTGGCCTGGTACCCCTTTCCTGTGTCCTCTCCCTAGCTCCTCAGCCGACTCGGCAGATGGGCAGGCTCTGACCCTGATTTCAGGCCCCAGCGGCCTCCTTCCAACCTGCAGGATCTTCTACTCTATGGCCAAAGGTCACAGGGTCAGCACTGAAAAAAACGTAGCTAAGCAAGCTCTGAAAAGACAAGGAGGAAGTTTAAATGCAGATTGCTAAGTGAGAGACGCCAACCCGAAAGGGCTGCAATACTGTGTGATTCCAACTCTATGACATTCTGGAAAAGGCGAAACTATAGGGACAGTGAAAAAGACCAGGGGGCGCCAGGGCTTAGGGGAAGGGAGGGATGAATAGGTGGAATACAGAGGATTTTTACGGCAGTGAAAATATCATATAGGATACTGTAATGGTGGCTGCATGTCGTCACACATTATTCAAAGCTGTAGAACGGACAACACCAAGAGGGAACTCTGATGTAAAAGATGAACTTTAGTTCATGATAGTGTATCAATATCGGCTCATCCATCGTAACAAATGTACCACTGATGTAAGACATTAAAAATAGAGGAAGTTGGTGGGGAGAGTTGTACTCTGAGAATTTGTAGTTCCCACTCATTTTTTGTAAACCTAAAACTTCTTCAAAGAATAAAATCTATTCGTTTAAATTTTGAAAGCAGGTTGCAGAGACAAAAGCCACAGAAGCAGGAGGGAGAAGAGAGGTGAGCAAGGGGGGGCTTCTGTGTACACCTGTGAGGTCTATTTTGTAGTTATTTGCCAGAGGGCATTCGCTGAAACCCAGCGGTTACCTGAGAAATTTCTTTTCTTTCAGCGACAGCTTCCTCCTGACCTTGCTCTGAGTATTTAGCATCAGTCATCTCCCTGGTAGCCACTCGACACTGGAAACCTTAGTCTAGCCCCCAGTCCCATAAAATAAGCGCCTCGTTTTTGGTAACGGATGGATGTAAAACAGCATTTGAGAAGTCGAATCGCCTTTTTAAAAAACAGGAAAAGAATGTGGATTCTGGGGAGGTAAAAGGCACAGCATTTCAGAGCAGAAAACATTCTCTGAGATCATGTAGTCAGCAACCCTCAGAGAGGTGAAGGGCACACAGCCACCCATGGCCAGAACCGAGATCGACTCAGGATTCCCGACTCCCCGTCCTGCCCGGCGTCCTTCCCCTGGGCCTGGCAGCTCCATGGTCTTCAAGCTGGTAAAGGTGGTGAGCTGGGCTTGGAGGAGGCCTGAGCTTCAGCCCTATATTTGCGTCTCCTTATCGAGTCTATAGCTTCTGTATGCCTTGGTTTACCCATCTGCAAACGTCTCCCTCCACGAGCTCAGATGGTTCCTTGTCACACAGCAACACCTAATACTGAGACTCCCCACAGCGGTTGGGAGGATAGAGGCACTTTATAAAGTAGGAAGGTTTGTCCTGAGCTGGCTGAGGCCAACCTGCTTCCTCCGCCTCCCACTACAGCTCTGTTCCAGAGGGGATTACACATGCTTCCCAGAGAGGGGCAAGGGGCTGTTGGTTAGTCATTCCTGGGAAGCAGCACTCCTTAAGCATCACGGCGCCCCTGAATCACTGGGGGGTCTTGGGAAGAAGCTGGTACTGACTGCGGGCCTGGGGAGGGGCCCTGGGTGCCACATTCTAAGCTGGGGCTCTTGCTGCCCGCCCTCCTCCGAGTGGCCCGGCCCAGTAGGGTGAAGGTGCCTTCAGGGTTTCCTCTTCCATAAGGAGGGGCATGCTAGGTGCCAGGCCTAAGCCTGTCCCTTTGTTGGGGCCAGGGGGCCCCAGGAGCGGGTCCCTGTCCCTGAACATGTGAGGGACAGGGCAGGAGCTGCCAGGGCCTCCCCATGCCCAGGGTCTTGGGGATCAACTATGGAGGCATTCAGGGCGGCAGGGCGGGGACAGAGGCCTGCCGCGGGGACTCCTCGCTCCTCTGGGCCCCGCAGATGAGCAGCTGTCAGCATCTCCCTCCTCCCCCTTCCTGAGGGCTGTTCTCCCTCCCCACGTGTCAGGCAGGTCAGCTGCTCAGCAGCTCCGCCTCATCAGACACTTCAAAGACTTTCCCACCAAGGGGCTGGGCGTCCCATGAAGCCCTCGCAGCACTGGGGATCAGCTTCAAAGATGGAGTGTGACTGGGAGCTGGCCCCCCTTCAGAGAGGCCTTATCACTTTGGGGGGGTGATTTCCCCCCAGGAAGGGCCTTCTCAGCACAGAGCAGAGGGACGTCTCCTTTGAAGGAAAGGCCTTTTCTCCCTCCCTGGCCCTTGCCCGTCTATCTGGGCGCCCCCCCCCAATGTCATCCTGGTTCTGGGGAGGCGCATGGGAGGTGGGGACTGGGAGGGGTAGGGGTGGGGCACAAGCCTGACTCTCCCCACGGGCGATTCCCCAGTGCTGTTTGTGTTGGCGCCTTGAGAAGGATGAGGGGGGTGACGGGCTCTCGTCTTATTGCGGAGGTAGTCTGCACTCCCCAGGGGCAGGGCCCAGGGCTGGGCATGCAGTGAGGACACTTGCTAGATGGGGGCGCCGGCTCTCCGCTCCCCCTTCTCCACTGGCTATTGGGCAGGACGCCCTTGCACTGCACAGGGCATTCAGCATGCCTGGCCTCTTGCACCAAATGTCAGAGGCATCCTGCACTTCGAACACCCCTGGGAGACACCCTCTCCTGGTTGAAAAATAGTGGGCTCTGAGGGGCTCAGTTGTGGGGATCTCCCCAGGTCAGCCACGCAGACCTAATATGGGGGTTACACACGTGAGAATCCTGGGAAGGAATCTGAAGCTCAGCCTGGTGTTCTGGCTGTGGTCCTCGGGGGTGGGGCCGGGCCACCCAGAGCACCAGGGCATCTCCCCGTGCTGCTTCCGCCCTTTCTCCTTCTCCTCTAGTCCCTGCCCCCAGCACACACACACTGTCATCACTCACCTTATGCACTCTTTGCATGCACTCCCACACTTGCGTGCACACATACTAACATACGTGCACACAGATGTACACACTCTCACACAGATGCATGTTCATTTACTCACAAACACACCTGTGTGCACACTCACACACACTCATATCCAAGCACACTTCCTGACACACACACTTACTTATAAACTCCTATACACTCATGCATACTCACCTGCAGGCACACGCTCACACCTACACACAACCCTCCAAAGCCAGGTTTCCACCCAGGCTCCTCAGAGGAAATGCCCACTGTCTTGCTGGGGGGTGGGGAGTGTCTCACCTCCATGGGGCCTCACCACCATGGGGCATCCTGGGGAGGAAGAAGGGGGTGATGCCGTCCTTGGCAGCAGCCTGTGCTCCTGGGAAACAGGTGCAGTGAGGACTGGACAGGGAGACACCTGTGTCACCTATAACCAGCACACACAGGAGCAGAAGTCCACAGGGAGAGCCGCTTAGCTAGTTAGTGACCTAGGTAGTTACTATTAGTAACCAGTTAGTGACTTAGCTAGTCACTCTGGATGCCAAAACAATGTTTTAATGTATCCCCCTCCCCTAGCCATACTGATAAGAAAAGTAATTCATGCATATGTAGAAAATTTAGAAATTACAGAAAAGAAGAAAAAAATTAAAACACCCACAATCTCGCTATTCCCTGAGAGAACCATTTTAACGTTCTCATGGGAACTCTCATCATTTTTCTACTCATCTATTGTCATGGTTAGTTTTACGTGTCTATATGCATTAATCATGCCTTCTTATTTCCCATTTTCCGATGCTTTACCATTTTGGGGCCTTGCTGACTCTGGAGGGGCTGCCCCTGTGGGCAGCAGCCAATTTCTAGAGAGAGAGAAAGGCTCCTCAGCAAGCCCACCGTTCAGCTAACCAGAGCCCACTCCCCCAAATCCTCTCCCAGACTCTCAAACACTCAGGGCCACCATCCCCTGTCCTAGTCACCCCAGGACCAGTACCTGGCCACGAGAGACAGCCTCTGTGCCTCAGAGCCACTGGGCTAATTTAAACTAGCTGATCCTAAACCTGCCTACCCGGTCTCACCCATTCCTTACAGTAGAAACTGCAAAGACTCTTCCTCATGTTTGACCCTTGCTCTCTCTGCTTCTGACCCACGCTGGTACTTCTCCATGTGGCCCCCCCATACTCCCTTTCTTAGAGAAGCCCCCTCCTCTTGGCATGTGTAAGCACAGCCAGCTATCTTTTCTCCTGATCTGTTGCCCTGGCCATACCAGAATAATAATAAAACCCATGCTTTAAAGCACTATTGTTACAATCTGAATGTTCGTGTCCCCCCAAAATTCATATGTTGAAATCCTAACGTGATGGCATGAGCAGGTGGGGCATTTGGGGGAGGTGATTAGGTCATGAGGGTGGAGTCCTCACGATGAGATTAATGCCCTTATAAAGGAGGTCCCAGAGAACTTTCTTGTCCCTTCTACCTTGTGAGGACATGGCAAAAAGTTGACAGGCCATAACCTGGAAGAGGGCATTCACCAGAACCCCACCATGCTGGCACCCTGATCTCAGACTTCCCAGCCTCCAGAGCTGTGAGAAATAAATGCGTGTTGTTTATGCCCCCAGTTTGTGGTATTTTGTTGTAGTGACCGCAATAGACTAAGACAGCTATAGTGCCCAGTTATGCAGTCAAATACTGACTGAGGTGTTGCTGTGAGATATTTTGTAGGTGTGATTTACATCTATGATCAGTTTATCTTAAATAAAGTAGATTATCCTCCGAGATCTGGATGATCCTCATCCAATCAGTTGAAAGGCCTTAAGAGCAAAACTGAGGCTTCCCTGAGAAAAAGAAATTCTGCTTCAAGGCTGCAATATCAACTCCTTTGTGTATTGTTTCTCTAGAGAAATCTCTTTTACTCCATGAAGATATGCCTGTGTTGTTACCATTCATATTTAAATCTAAAACTATCTGGAATTTATTTTTTAAATTGTGGTGAAAGCGCATTTTTAAAAATTGTGGTAAAAACACAAAACATAAGTTTACCATCTTAACCACTTTTAATTGTACACTTCAGCAGTGTTAGCTCTATGCACATGGTTGTGCAAAATATCTCTAGAATGTGCTTCCATCTCTTGGCTCTTGTGAATAATGTTGCAATGAACAGGAGTATGCAAATATCTCTTTGAGATCATGCTTTGAATTATTTTGGATATATACCCAGAAGTGAGATTGCTAGATCATACAGTAATTCTATTTTTAATTTCTTAAAGAATCATCATACTGTTTTCCACAGCAGCTACACCATTTTACATTCCCACCAACAGTGCACAAGGGTTCTAATTTCTCCACATCCTCTCCAACATTTATTAATTTCCAGTTTTTCAATAGTAGTCATCCTAATGAATAGGAGGTGATATCTCATTGTGGTTTTGATTTTTCATTTCTCTAATGATTAGTGATGTTAAACATCTTTTCATATGCTTGTTGGCTATGTACTATATCTTCTTTGGAAAAGTGTCTACTCAAAGGCCTTTGCCCATTTTTAAATTTGAGTTAATTCTTCTTCTGGAGTTGTAGTTCTTTTCATATTCTGGGTATTAACCCCTTACCGGATACACAATTTGCAAATATTTTCTCCCCTTCCAGAAGTTGCCTTTTCATTCTGTTGATTACTTCCTTTGAAGCATAAAACTTTTGGGGTTTAATCAGAGTCTCATTTCTCTGTTTTTGCTTTTGTCATTAGTGCTGTTCGTATCCAAGAAATTATTACCAAATTCAATGTTACGAAGCTTTTCCTGTTTTCTTCTAGGAGCTTTGCAGTTTTAGGTTTTCCATTGTTTTGAGTTAATTTTTATATATAGTGTGATGCAAGGGTCCAAATTCATGGAGTTGATTATTGCATATGGTATTAAAAAAATCAAGATTCATTTTGTTCTATATTTATGTCCAATTGACCTAGCACTGCTTATTGAGAAGCTTATCCTTCCTGCATTGTTCTGTAGTACCACCTGTATAATAAATCAAGTTTTCATATGTGTAGGCAACTGTTTCTGTCTCTGGACTCTCTATTTTGTTATTTAGTCACTTACCTAACATCTCACCCTTACCACAATATATTATATATCAGTTAATATCTGCATATCAGAGAGAGCAAGTACTTCCACTCTGTCATTCTTTTTCAAGATTGTCTTGGCTATTTATGGCTATTTGCATTTCTACATAAATTTTATGATCTTGTCAATACACACATACACATACAGTATCTGTTAAGGTTTTGATTATGATTGCATTGAATCTGGAAATGAGTCTTGGGAGAATTAATATCTTTATAATATTGAATCTTTCAATATACAAATATACTATCTATCTCCACAAGTTAAGTTTTCTTTACTTTCCCTCTGTAACATTTTGTAACTTTCTGATAGGAGTCTTGAATACCTCTACTAGTTTTAGTCCTCCCTAGACATTTAATGATTTTATATGTTATTGTAAGTACAATTTCTAAAAGTTTCTTTTTCTCATTGTTAGATGTCCATACATAGAAGTACAATTGTTTTTGTATATTGAATTTATATAGCCAAGTGATTTTCTAAATTCTCTTATTATTTATTTCAGTTTGTCAATAATGGTTATAGATTTTCTACATATGCAACTATGTTGTCTGTGAATAATAAACCTTATCCTGTTGCTTCTTTTTTTAGCTTATTACAGTAGCTAAGTGTTCCAGAATAATGCTGAACAGACATGCTGATAATAGGCACCATGTCTCTTTCCTGGTCCTGTTAACTTGTCATCATTAAATGTGATATTTGCAATACAATGTAGGGCTTTTTGTTTTGTTTTCTTTTTGATTTTTGTAAATACCTTTCGTTTATTAAGGAAGTCCTCTTCCATCCCTGGTTCATGAAAACTTTCATTTTTTAAAATCATGAATGGCTGTAAAATGTCATCAAATACACTTTCTGTATCTATCAAACAATAATTAATTTGTCCTTGTTTATTCTGCTAATATTGTGAATTACAGTGATTAGTTTTCTAATGTTAAACAAAACTTACACTCTTGGAATAAATTCAGCTTGGTTGTGACACCTTATCTTTTTTTTTAATCTCAGGATCTGGCTTGCTAATCTTGTGTTAGAATTTGTATCTTTACTCATTAAGTACATGGACCTGTAATTTTCCTTTCTTATAAAGACCTTGTCAGGTTTTGGTGTTAAGGCTGTGCTATCCTCATAAATTGAATAGAAAAGCATTTCATCTTTCCTATTTACTGGAAGAACTTATGTAAACTGGTGTTATTCCTTCCTTAATGGTTACTCCTTCCTTATTCCTTCCTTAAATGTTTGAAAGAATTTGCTAGTGAAGCCATCTGGATCTAAATCTTTCACTATGGAAAACTTTTTAACTACAGATTAAATTTTTTGAAAAAGTAGATGTAGGACTGTTCACTTTTCTCAATTCTTCAAGGGTCAGGTTTGGTAAGTTAAATTCTTTTAAAAATTTGCGATTACATTTAAATTTATTGGCATAAAATTCTTTATATCTTCTTTTATTATAATTGTAATGCCATTAAGATTCATAGTGATGCCTTCTTTTAAATTTAATTCTGATACCGATTATTTATGCCTTCTCTTTTTTATTTTTCTTAATCAACTTTACTGGTCATTTTAAAGAATCAGCTTTTGGCATTATTGAACCTATTTTATGTTTTTTTCTATTTTTATTGACTTCTGCCCTCAGCTTTATTTCTTATTATCTTCTGCTTTTGGGGGGTTTAATTTACTGCTCTTTTTATTAGGTTCTTAAGTTTGTTCATTAGATTGCTAATTTACAGGGTTTCTTTTTTTCTCATAAATGAAACTAAGGCTATCAAGCTCCCTCTAAGTATCTCTTATTAAATGGCATCACATAAATTTTTAATTTAACATTATTTTATATTTCATTATCTCTAAGTTAAAAACATTTTCTGATTTCCATTATGATTTATTCCTTTACTTATGGGTTATTTAGAAGTGCATTTTATCTAATTTATAAACACATGGGCATTTTCTATTTACTGTTTCATTATTAATTTCTAACTTCATTGCATTGCAGTCAGAGAATTTATTATGTATGATTTCAATACTTTGAAATTTGTTGAGACTTGTGTTATAATGTAGCATATAGTCATTTTTTGTTATTATAATTGTACAATTACATGAGCAATATTATGGTTACTAGACTCCCCCTATTATCAAGTCCCCCCCACCAACCCCATTACAGTCACTGTCCATCAGCATAGTAAGATGCTATAGAGTCACTACTTGTCTTCTCTGTGTTATACTGCCTTCCCCATATCCCCCCATGCCAACCCCACCCCACTAAATTATATGTGCTAATTGTAATAGCCCTTTTCCCCCTTATCCCTCCCTTCCCACCCACCCTCCCCAGTCCCTTTCCCTTTAGTAACTGTTAGTCCATTCTTGGGTTCTGTGAGTCTGCTGCTGTTTTGTTCCTTCAGTTTTTTCTTTGTTCTTATACTCCACAGATGAGTGAAATCATCTGATACTTGTCTTTCTCTGCCTGGCTTATTTCACTGAGTATAATACCCTCTAGCTCCATCCATGTTGTTGCAAATGGTAGGATTTGTTTTCTTCTTATGGCTGAGTAATATTCCATTGTGTTTATGTACCACATCTTCTTTATCCATTCATCTACTGATGGACACTTAGGTTGCTTCCATTTCTTGGCTATTGTAAATAGTGCTGCAATAAACATAGGGGTGCATCTGTCTTTTCAAACTGGGCTGCTGCATTCTTAGGGTAAATTCCTAGGAGTGGAATTCCTGGGTCAAATGGTATTTCTATTTTGAGTTTTTTGAGGAACCTCCATACTGCTTTCCACAATGATTCCCACCAGCAGTGTAGGAGGGTTTCCTTTTTCTCCACCTCCTCCACAACATTTGTTTTTGTTTGTCTTTTGGATGGTGACCATCCTTACTGGTGTGAGGAGATATCTCACTGTGGTTTTAATTTGCATTTCTCTGATGATTAGCAATGTGGAGCATCTTTTCATGTGCCTGTTGGCCACCTGAATTTCTTCTTTGGAGAAATTTCTGTTCAGCTCCTCTCCCCATTTTTTAATTGGCTTATTTGCTTTTTGTTTGTTGAGGTGCGTGAGCTCTTTATACAATTTGGATGTCAACCCCTTATCGGATACATCATTTATGAATATATTCACCCATACTGTAGGATGTCTTTTTGTTCTATTGATGGTGTCCTTTGCTGTACAGAAGCTTTTTAGCTTGATATAGTCCCACTTGTTCACTTGTTCATTTTTGCTTTTGTTTCCCTTGCCTGGGGAGATATGTTCATGAAGAAGTTGCTCATGTTTATGTCCAAGAGATTTTTGCTTGTTTGTTTCTAAGAGTTTTATGGTTTCATGACTTACATTCAGGTCTTTGATCCATTTTGAGTTTACTTTTGTGTATGGGGTTAGACAATAATTCAGTTTCATTCTTTTACATGTAGCTGTCCAATCTTGCCAACACCATCTGTTGAAGAGCCTGTCATTTCCCTGTTGTATATCCATGGCTCCTTTATCGTATATTAATTGACCATATATGCTTGGGTTTATATCTGGGCTCTATAGTCTGTTCCATTGGTCTATGGGTCTGTTCTTGTGCCAGTACCAAATTGTCTTGATTACCATGGCTTTGTAGTAGAGCTTAAAGTCAGGGAGCGTAATTCCCCCCACTTTATCCTTCCTTCTCAGGATTGCTTTGGCTATTCAGGGTCTTTTGTGGTTCCATATGAATTTTAGAACTATTCGCTCCAGTTCATTGAAGAATGTTGTTGGTATTTTGATAGGGATTGCATTGAATCTGTAGATTGCTTTAGGCAGGATGGCCATTTTGACAATATTAATTCTTCCTAACCATAAGCATGGGATGTGTTTCCATTTACTGGTATCTTCTTTAATTTCTCTCATGACTGTCTTGTAGTTTTCAGAGTATAAGTCTTTCACTTCCTTGGTAGGTTTATTCCTAGGTATTTTATTCTTTTGGATGCAGTTGTAAATGGAATTGTTTTCCTGATTTCTCTTTCTGCTAGTTCACCATTGGTGTATAGAAATGCAACAGATTTCTGTGTATTAATTTTGTATCCTGCAATGTTGCTGAATTCAGATATTAGATCTAGTAGTTTTGGAGTGGATTCTTTAGAGTTTTTTATGTACAATATCATGTCATCTGCAAACAGGGAGAGTTTGACTTCTTCCTTCCCAATCTGGATGCCTTTTATTTCTTTGTGTTGTCTGATTGCTGTGGCTATGACCTCTAGAACTATGTTGAATAAAAGTGGGGAGAGTGGGCATCCTTGTCTTGTTCCCGATCTGAAAGGAAAAGCTTTCAGTTTCTCTCTGTTAAGTATAATGTTGGCTGTGGGTTTGTCATATATGGCCTTTATTATGTTGAGGTAGTTGCCCTCTATACCCATTTTGTTGAGAGTTTTTATCATGAATAGATGTTGAATTTTGTCGAATGGTTTTTCAGCATCTATGGCGATGATCATGTGGTTTTTGTCCTTCTTTTTGTTGATGTAGTGGATGATGTTGATGGATTTTTGAATGTTGTACCATCCTTGCATCCCTGGGATGAATCCCCCTTGATCATGATGGATGATCTTTTTGATGTATTTTTGAATTCAGTTTGTTAATATTTTGTTGAGTATTTTTCATCTGTGTTCATCAGGGATATTGGTCTGTAATTTTCTTTTTTGGTAGGGTCTTTGCCTGGATTTAGTATTAGAGTGATGCTGGTCTCATGGAATGAGTTTGGGAGTATTCCCTCCTCTACTACTTTTAGGAAAACTTTAATGAGGATGGGTATTAGGTCTTTACTAAATATTTGATAAAATTCAGCAGTGAAACCATCTGGTCCAGGTATTTTGTTCTTACCTAGTTTTTTGATTACCAATTCAATTTCTTTGCTGGTAATTGGTCTATTCAGATTTTCTATTTCTTCCTGGGACAACCTTGGAAGGTTGTATTTTCCTAGAAAGTTGTCCATTTCTTCTAGGTTATCCAGTTTGTTACCATATAATTTTTCATAGTATTCTCTCATAATTCTTTGTGTTTCTGTGGTGTCTGTAGTGATTTTTCCTTTCTCATTTCTGATTCTGTTTATGTGTGTATACTCTCTTTTTTTCTTGATAAATCTGGCTAGGGGTTTATCTATTTTGTTTATTTTCTCAAAAAACCAGCTTCTGCTATCATTGATTCTTTCTACTGTTTTATTCTTCTCAATTTTATTTATTTCTGCTTTATTCTTTATTATGTCCTTCCTTCTACTGACTTTGGGCCTCATTTTTTTTCTTTTTCTAGTTTCACTAATTGTGAGTTTACACTGTTCATATGGGATTGTTCCTCTTTCCTGAGGTAGGCCTGTGTTGCAGTATATTTCCCCTTAGCACGGCCTTCACTGCGTCCCACAGATTTTGCGGTGTTGAATTATTGTTGTTATTTGTCTCCATATATTGCTTGATTTCTGCTTTTATTTGGTCATTGATCCATTGATTATTTAGGAGCATGTTATTAAGCCTCCATGTGTTTCTGGGCTTTTTCATTTTCATTGTGTAATTTATTTCTAGTTTCATACCTTTGTGATCTGAGAAGCTGGTTGGTACAATTTCAGTATTTTTAAATTTACTGAGGTTCTTTTTGTGGCCTAGTATATGATCTATTCTTGAAATGTTCCATGTGCACTTGAGAAGAATGTGTCCTGTTTCTTTTGGATGGAGTGTTCTGTAGATGTCAGGTCCATCTGTTCTAACATGTTGTTCAGTGCCTCTGTCTCTTTATTTTCTGTCTGGTTGATCTGTCCTTTGGAGTGATTGGTGTGTTGAAGTCTCCCAAAATGAATGCATTGCATTCTATTTCCCCCTTTAATTCTGTTAGTATTTGTTTCACATATGTAGGTGATCCTGTGTTGGGTGCATAGATGTTTATAATAGTTATATCCTCTTGTTGGACTGACTCCTTTATCATTATGTAATGTCCTTCTTTGTCTCTTGTGACTTTCTTTGTTTTGAAGTCTATTTTGTCTGATACAAGTGCTGCAACTCCTGCTTTTTTCTCCCAATTAGTTGCATGAAATATCTTTTTCCATCCCTTTACTTTCAGTCTGTGTATGTCTTTGGGTTTGAAGTGAGTCTCTTGTATGCAGCATATAGATGGGTCTTGTTTTTTTATCCATTCAGTGACTCTACGTCTTTTGATTGGTGCATTCAGACCATTTACATTTAGGGTGATTATCAATAGGTATGTACTTATTGGCATTGCAGGCTGTAGATTCCTGGTTACCAAAGGTTCAAGGGTAATTCCCTTACTATCTAATAGTCTAATTTAACTCACTTCATATGCTATTACAAACACAACCTAAAGATTCTTTTTTTTCCATCCTTTTTCTTCTTCCTCTATTCTTTGTATGTTATGAATCATATTCTGTACTCTTTGTCTATCCCTTGGGTGACATCTATTTAGCCTTAGGAATACTTCCATCTATAGGAGTGCCTCCAAAATGCACTGTAGAGGTGGTTTGTGGGAGGTAAATTCGCTCAGCTTTTGCTTATCTGAAAATTGTTTAATCCCTCCTTCAAATTTAAATGGTAACCTTGCCAGGTAGAGTATTCTTGGTTTGAGCCCCTTCTGCTTCATTGCATTAAATATATCACGCCAGTCCCTTCTGGCCTGTAAGGTTTCTGTTGAGAAGTCTGATGATAGCCTGATGGGTTTTCCTTTGTGTGTGATCTTTTTTTTCTCACTAGCTGCTTTTAAATGTCTGTCTTTATCCTTGATCTTTGCCATTTTAATTATTATATGTCTTGATGTTGTCTTCCTTGGGTCCCTTGTGTTGAGAGATCTGTACATCTCCATGGCTTGAGAAACTATCTGCTTCCCCAGATTGGGGAATTTTTCAGCAATTACCTCCTCAATGACACTTTCTATCCCTTTTTCTCTCTCTTCTTCTTCTGGTACCTTCTATTATGTGAATATTGTTCCGTTTGGATTGGTCACACAGTTCTCTCAATATTCTTTCATTTTTAGAGATTCTTTTTTCTCTGTGTTCCTCAGCTTCTTTGTATTCCTCTTCTCTAGTTTCTATTCCATTTACCATCTCTTCTACTACATCTAATCTGCTTTTAAATCCCTCCATTGTATGTTTCATTTCAGATATGGAATTTCTTAATGATTGAATCTCCGACTTTAATTCGTTATTGAGTTCTTGAATATTTTTCCGTACCTCCATAAGCATGTTTGTAATTTTTATTTTGAACTCTCTTTCAGGAAGATTGGTGAGTTCTGTTTCATTTGGCCCTTTTTCTGGTGTTTGTGAAATTTTGGTCTGAACCTTGTTCTTTTGACGTTTCCTATTTCTGTGTGGTGCCCACTAGTGTGCAGAAGCTCCAGTCTCTGGAGCTGATCAGCCCCTAGAGTGAGGTTGGGGGTCGTAGGGGAGCAGAGCTGGTGCCTGGGGGGAGGAAAGATCTGTTTCCTGACTCCCGTCTGCCCTTCCTGTCTCCAGTATCACAGCCAGTGGGCCGAGCACACAGGTATAAGCCTCTGTGCTTGGCATCTCTAGCTGTTGTAGGTGAGGCCTCTCTCTGGCTGGCCTGACGCCAGAGCAGTGACTGCCTGTTTGTGAGCCAGTGCTGTCAGGCCAGGAGGAAGGCTCAGCAGGCTGCATATCACAGTGGGGGGCATCAGAGCTGCATAGCCAGCCAGGGGGTGGAGTGCCTGAAGCTTCCACAAGTTCCCAATCTGCTGGGCAGAGCATGCCCAGACAACCTTGTCCCCCTATCCCTTCTCCCGTGCAGCAAGCTCTGTGCAAACCCCATGCCTTCAGCAGCCCTCTCACTGCTAGGAAGCCTCTCAGACTGCCTGCCTTTCCCTTGTCTCAGAGCAGCCAGGTGTGGATCCCATCCTCCACAAAGGCCAGAATCTGTCTCTCAAGCACTCTGCCTGTCCCAGCTCCCCATCTTCCATAGCACCACACAATGTAGATTTCTGCCCACAAAGCAGATCTCTAGGGCTAGGTGTTCAGCAGTCCCAGGCTTCCACCCCTTCCCCAACTCTGTTTCTCTTCCTCCCACCTGTGAGCTGGTGGGGGAAGGGCTCAGGTCCCTCCGCATCAAGGCTTTCATATGTTACCCTGTTTTGTGAGGTCTGCTTTGTTCATGAGGTCTGTGTGCAGTCTGGTGCAGCCTTCTTTCCTGTTGCTGTTTTAGGGTTAGTTGTATTAACTATATTTTCACACTATCTGTGGATTTGGGAGTTCTCTGTCTCACCTCTCACTCCACCATCTTAAATCTCCACACCAACAGTCTTCTCTTTTTAAAGTTTAACTAACTCAATGCTGAACCCAGCTTCTCCCCTTTTAAAATGCCTGGGAGTTGTGGAGTGAGTCTACAGGTCTCCAGAGCCTGGTGCTGGATGAGCACTGGATACAGGACAGGGCTGATTCTGTCAAAGCACGAGGCAGAGGGTTTGTCCCTCTGTGCTTCAGAGGGGAGGCGTAGCCTTCCAGGGATAAGGAATCAGCAGCCTCTTCCCCACTGCATCCTAATCAAAATGCGGCAGTCCTGACACCTCATGCTAGGACTGTCACAATGTCTTCTCTGCTGTTTCACTCTGCAGAGGTCGGGCTAAGGATGCAGGCATCCTGCTTGGAGGGCCCCTTCTGGGGATTCTCTGGCCAACTGCTACCAGCCATTCCCTCAAATGGCCAGGGACACTCGGACTGAAAGTAATGGAGAATCTCGTGGGTTCCAGGAGAGACCAGGGCCAGCATATAGTCATTTTTTAAGCGCTTGTTTTTTCTGAGTGCTGGAGAAGAATGTTTACTTGGGATTGTTTATGCCATTGTTTTGTATGTATATCCATTAAGTCGAATTTGCTATTCATGTTGTTCAAATCTATTATATTCTTACTGACTTTTTTGTTTGTTTTATTGTACCTTCATGGATATATTAAAATCTCCCTCTATTTTTTCTTTTGTTTCTGAATATTGTTGCTCTATGCCATTTGAAGTTATCTTGTTTATTGCATGAAAATTTAGAACTATGAAATGATTTGTTTATGAATTTAAATTTTTAGTATTTTAAACTTTCTGGTCTCTAGTCATGCATTTTTCCTCCTTTAAATAAATTTGGTTTTAATATGGTTATACAAGCTTTCTTTTGTTTCATGTTTTCATGGTATACCCTATTCTGTCCTTTCACTTTGAATCTTTCCAAACCCTTACATTTTATATGCATCTGCTGGTAAAGTCATATGGCTAGGTTTTGATAAAAATTATCTAAGTCTGCAAACTTTGCCTTTTAATTAGAACTTTCAGTCCATTCATATTTGGTATAATTACTGATGTATTTGGGTTGAAGTCTATGGTTTCACTTAGGGTAAAAATCAGTAATACTTACAATAAGGCTAACATTATTGGCAGAAGAATAGTGTGCCTGATATCCTTTGCAGAACAATCTCTGTCTTTCCCCACCTTTGCAAGTTTACTCTAGAATGGAGGAGTATAAACCTTGGTATTGCTAGCCCCTTCAGTTTACAGAAATAAGGAGGAGTGTTGGTAGCTCTGCTTAAGAATTTATCTAGTTAAAGAAGCCAAAAAAGTGGCATTTGAAAACATCTGCCCTGTCTTCATGTAGCTAAGGTGGACAGGATGAGTTCATGTCTGTGATGCTAATGTTACCAGTCTAACTTCTCATGTCTGGGTACATGAGTGGACATGTTCTAGAAATAGAAGGATAAGCAGAGGAAGGGAAATAGAAACTGCTCTTCCTATATCTCTATAAGGGACTAATTATGAAAGCTTTTGGCCAATTATGTTGTTTTTAGAAAACTTATTGTCCTGAGTACGAATGTAGGCTCTACTGTCTCTGAGAATTTATTGCATCTGTAGGAGATACATGTCTTCTTCCAGATTCACCTGCAAAAGCTTTAAGACTGTAGAAAAGAATGAGGGGCTTATCTTCCCTTACCCTGCAGAAAGACTTTGAAAGAGACTATACTCGGAGTGCCGGTGCTCACCCTGGACTGTCTGCCAAAGACCCTCCTGGTGTTCCTCCAGACTGACAGCCTCAGATGGTTGGGTACTACTTCAGGGATGACTGTGTCCATGGGTTGCACTGGTGGGTGATAAAACAGCTCCTAGATGAGACAACATTTTGGGTAGCAGGAAATGTTTTTCCAAAGAGAGATAGAAATTAAGGAAGTGACTGTATGTCTTAAAAGCGGAGAAGAGGAGAACACCTCAAGGCAAGCAAGAACAGCCTGAAAGAGGGTATCTTATTTTCTCTCCCTCTTTGATCCTGGAAACATTCACAGTTTATTTTCAGTTTGAGATGTCGCTTCTTACATTAATTTCTTCCAATTTTTCTCTATACTTTCAGTAATGTCTTTTGCTCAAACAAGAGCCAGCCCCATGTTGGTGACGTATGCTGGGGGGAATCACAATGGCCAAGGGAAGTGGGGTTTTCCCCAACATCCTTCCACCTTGGAGGCCAGCGTAACATGCAGGCCTTGAGGTTTTGCAGGCATTGAGGTGAGACATGCAAATACATGGTCTCATCCAGTCTTTATTTTAAATCTTGCTATTATTTTCATTGTGGACCTTTTGCATTCATTTTGAGTTTTCAAAACTTCAAACAAAATTTGTATTTATCTTGATGGCAGAGACAAGGGTTGCCCCCTTAAACTTGGGCCTCAGGTAAGTGTCTTGCTCATTGCACCCTAGACATGCAACACGCATGCACGCACACACATGCAGATACACACACACGCACAGAGAGACAACTGTAACCTATACTCCCTCTCTACAAAGCTTATCACAGTTCTCTGAGCACGCCTCCATGCTTTGGCACCAAGGGTATCCCCTGCCTATCATCTTCTCTTTCTCCCCTATCTCTCTGTAGACACGTAGATCTAGCTCTCAAAGTCCTGAGTTATCTTTCAAGAGGTAAAATCAGCTTTAATGACCTCTCTAGAAAGAAATAATCACTGTTTCTCCCATGCTATTCCCTCACCCTGTACATACCTCCTTCACTGTACTTATCTCACTGGATTTTCATGATTAGTTCACCAGTCTACCTTCTCCAATAGAGTAAGTGGTCTTTGTGGGCAGGCATCTTGTCATCTTGACATCTTTCTATTTCTAGCTGCTAGCACATAGTAGGTGCTCAAGAAAAGATGCATTCAATGCTGAATGAAGACAAGGTACTGTCAGCACTTTACCAAAAGAGAAGTAAAGTTCAGAGGGCTGGGCAGCTTGCTCAAGGTCACCCTGGGTCAGCCAGGCTCAAAGCCAGGTCTGCTGCCCAAGGCCAGTGCTGCTTGCATACCCAGGATAAGCATCACCGCTTGTAAAGCACCAGCGCGCACGAGCTTGTGGACAGCCAGCACCCCCGCTAGCCACGCCCGCTGTCTGCCCAGGGCTCAGCTGTGCTGACCCGCCCCGGGGCAGCTCTTCAGAGCCTTCTACCCACCTCACCTCCCTCCAAGGAGGCTGCCTCCTGTGGATCCCAGCAAAGTTCCTGGACTCTGCTCCTTTCGGAGCTGATGGCATGGCAAAGTCTGCCGAGATAAAAGACGTCCCTCATCTCCAGAGCAGAGAGTTGAGTTTGGCCAGCAACTCTGGGAACAAATAGCCAACGTTCCCAAGGTGTTGCCCTCAGAGAGAAGACTTTGCAGCATGAAATGGTCTATTCTTCATAGGACTTTTTTCTGGAAAGCCTCAGGTCCTGAAAGGGAGCCACTTAGGCAGTCAGAAAGAAGGCTTTTGTCGGGGATTTTTTTTTTTTTTTTTGCTTTTCTTGTCTTTTTTTAACCTTCTGCTTCTGACGCTGCCACTCTGTGTCTCTCTCTCACCCCTGGAGCTTTCTTTTCAATACTGGTCATTCGTGGAATCAGCTCTGGCCTCTCCACTTGTGACTGGTGGGAAAGCGGAGCCGCCTCCCTCTAATGAGGGGCCCTCCCGGCCCCACTGCCCTCATTTTTGATACCTGGGGAGAGGATGTACAGGCAAGGGGCGATTGGATCAGAAAGGCCCCACTGAACAGACATCACAGCCAAGCTCAAAGAGTGCAGGAAGTAGAACAAAGCGCAAAAACATTTACAGAAGTGCTACGGTGTAAGGGGAAAATGTACTAGCAACTCTAACAAGGTCAATGGTGAGCGGAAAAAAAATTTTTTTGAAAGGAATTGCCAAGGGAAAAAAAGAGAGAAACCTCAAAAGGGGGCTGAGGACTCAGAGTAGAGCCTGCTGGTTGGCTCCTGGAACATTTTCCTTGATAGCTTCCCATGAAGCCCTATTTCTGCCAGACTTCAATACGTTGGAAAAGTTTATGCAACTGGTTGGGAGGAGGGTAAGAAGTGGTGAGTCACCAGCATCAGCTGTGTGTGTGTTTGCTTTCAATGCAGGCTTCCTGTGGGATCACATAAATGGAGCCTCTTTGGGTCTTTGGCATGTGCTGGGCTGGGCTGGGGTGGGTGCGTGTGACAATCTACTTCAAGGGAGTGTGGGGCTCTGGGCTTCCATGGCCGCTAAGAATGGAACAAATGAATTAATGTTGCCTTGTGTGTGCTCTGGTTTCCAGTGTAAAAGAAGAGCAGGGAGGATTTAGGTGGCACTAAAGCTAAGTTCTGTGACTGTGGCAAGTTTCTCAAGCACCCTGAGCCTCAGTTTCTTTACCTGTAAAATGGGTCTGATATAATCTCCTTTGCAAGACTGTTCTGAGGATCATGATGTCCAGCCTGCATGGCAAAGGGACTCCATAGTAGTTACTGCTCAATTTTTTCTTGTATTCTTGTTTTGTATTTTCTTTTTGTTTATCCCTGATAATGGGTGAATTAAAGTAGAGCTTCTCAAATCTTTGGCTTCTGAGCTGATGGAATGGGCTCTTATAAGCCTCTTTCCCAGGAGATTTTTAATGGGACAGGCAACCTTAGGTCTTCGACTCACTCCTTCATCTTTATTAGTATGTTTTAATGTATTGGTCAGTTTGATATGTAAATATTTTTTTACTATCCACTGCAATTCTTTTATCCTTATAAAAAAGCCTTCTTGGAAACTTGCTGAGATATAATTGACATACAATAAATTACATGTATTTAAAGTGTTCAATTTGATAAATCTTGATATATGTAGGATATATCTTGATGAATATATATAAATATATATATCTTGATAAATGCCTATGGATGAAATGGCTGGATCATATGGTAGGAATCTGGTTAATTTTTTAAGAAGCTGCACATTATTTTCCAAGATGTGCCTTGAGAAATGGTTGTACCATCTTACGTTGGTTTGGAAAATGGCAAGAGTCAGGGCCATTCCAGAGCAGAACTGGGGGCTGGTGGGTAGGAAACAGTAAACACACCTATGAAAATGCCTTTTCTGGAATGTATTTGCTCCAACCCCTCTGTCCTTAAACCACTTAGCTCAAGATTCACATCCTGGGATTGGCTTCACTTATCTTACATGACCACACCTTGACTTCATTGAGAGTACATGTGATAGAAATAATCTGCCTCAAAGATTGGGGTGCATTACTAAAAGCAGAGGGGAAAGACAGGCTAGCCAAGGCAATAATCAGGAGACTCTGGGTAAGTCACTTAACTTCCATTCCTCGGTTTCCTATCCATGTAATAGGGACAGTCCATTAAACAACAACTTATCCCCTGGGGTTGTAAAAGAAAAGAGGAAAAAGTATTAAAGGAAAAAACTGTATGACCTGCTTAGGGCAAGCATGGCCTAGAGTGAGGGCATGAGTTTCCTATTGCTGCTCTAACAATTACCTCAAACTTAATGGCTTAAAACAACACAAATGTATTATCTTTTGTTTCCCTCGCTTTTCCAGCCTCTAGACACACCTGCATTCCTGGGCCCATAGCACCTCCTCTGCACTACTCTCACCTCTGCATCTATCACATCACCTTCTCTGATTCTGACCCTCCTGAATCCGAGAGGATCAGAAAATGAGGATCTTGTGATTGCATTTCAGGCCCATCAGATAATTCAGGATACTTTCCCCACCTCAGTCAATATCCTTAACTTAATCATATCTGCAATATGGTGTATATTTTAGACTAATGCAAGGTCCAAATCTAAGAGCAACCCTTTCTTGAGCTTCCCTTTTACAAAAAACAAGGAGTTTCCAAAGGCCTCTTGTGCAAAAGCAGCCAGTGGGCAAAATACGAATAACTTCATAATTTTCACGTAAGTACCCTGGAAGGAGGGAGGAGAGTGTGAGCAGAGGGGTGAGCATGTGCCGAGTTGGGGCCCATGAGCGGCTGGGTGGCTGGCACAGCCAGCAGGAGGTGGGCGCAGGCCTGCTGCAGTGCTATCCAGTTTCAGGTGGCAGAGTAAGGGTTGGGGGTGAAGCTGGTGGGTGGACTCCTGGGTCCGTCCCCGCACACTGGGTCAGCTCGCAGTGGGCTGAGGATGTCGCAGAAACTTGGTCACTCTTCCCAGAGCCGGTTCTTCCCATTCCCACCCCAGGATCAAAGGGACCCTCCCCTTCCCAGGAACCATTTGTTTATACCCTTGATTTCCTGGCGACCTCCTTTCTCGACCCTGCTCTTTATTCCTGCTCTCCCAACGACTCCCTCACCCGGCTCCTGCTGTGTTGGAAGGAAGAGATGCTGACCTTCCAGCCCAGATGGTGGCCCACGGACCACTCCCCGCTCCCCATGCTGGTGGGAGCCTGGCCAGGCCTGAGTTCTCCGTCAAGCCTCACCCTGTGGCTGCAGGAGATTCCCGAAGACCTGTGGGCACTGGTGTCCCTTTGTTCTTCCAGCCCCGACCAGCGGGGTCTGTCCCTAGTTGGAGGAGTCATCCCCAAGCCAGCTATGCCCTCTTTTCTCCCTTTTGAAAATAACTTCATTTTTTTTTCTAATTACAAATATGAATTATACAGAACATTTAAAAACGGAATTGAAAATTACCCATGATGCCCTACGCAGAGAAATGTGACCAAAGGGGATTGGTCTCAGCCTGCAGACACCCTCTGCTCACTGTGAGCCAGCATCACCGCACTGCTGACCAAGGTTGTCTCTGATGGGCAGAATCAAGGTTCAGGCTCATGGTCTACACCAAGTCAGTCCTTGATGGAAGGTCTGTTTTGTTCCACTGCAAGACAGTTGGTATGAAGTGATATGACGCAACAGAGGAGCAGAAGGTTGGTCTGCAACTCAAGTTGCCTGGCATACCTGGAGGCTCACTTCTTGCTCTCAGAGGTGCTTGTAATGCTTACTAGAGCAGCCATAGATCTCTAGAGGGTAAGGAGTGACTCTGAGCTCCAGGGATTCTCTTCCTCCTTTGGCAACAATGAAATGAACATTTCCTGCAGCCACAGAAGTCAGCTGGTCCCTCCTGCTTTGTGTTTTGAGTTAGGCTTGCCTGGTGTTATTGGATCCATCCTGAACTTCCTCTGGGAAGGGAGCAGGTTTCTTCTTCTCCAGAACTTGGAATGGAGAGAGGTCTTCTCTTAACTTGCTGAGAAAATTACAACTTTCAAAGTGTGAAATCACTAAGGAGCAGAAAGAGAGGAAAGGCAGCGGAGGGAAATGAGATCCACTGATGGACTAAAAGGAGAAGAACCCTGTGGGTGCCCCTTTAGGTCTGTCCCAGGAAGCCTCACCCCAGCAGAATGATAGCCAAAGCTCCAGGACACCATGAGGAGGTCTCTAGCTCATGGATCTTGATCTGGTGGTATATGGACTTTCCAGTGGGGCATCGCTCCGTCACCCTTTCTGGCCCCTGGTCGGGAGAAACTGAAGGGAAACTGTTGAACAATGATAAGACCTCAAAATGAAATAAACCTATTTTCGCAGGAAGATCCCTCTGCATCTCTCGCTCTACAGGCAGCTTAGCAGTGTTTCTGAGGAGATCAAGGGACACGAGCAGCCCAGCGATGAGCTCAGGCAGAGTTTGTACCAGTGGAATGTGTTCAGGCACAGGCCGCTGGATGGGCCTTGGCAGCTGCGACTGTCCCATCAGGACATCTGGACTTCAAAGAAAAGAATATGACATAGATTCGGGAATTGGCCTCCACAGATGAACCGAGAAGGCTCCAGTTTCTCTCCAGGGATCTTACTGGCTCTGCACTTTGACAAGAAGATGTCATAGGAATCACAGATGGGAGAGATCTATGGTATAGAAAGACAATGATGAATTGTGAATCAGAGGGGAAAAGACGTGGTAACCAGAATGGATGTGTCAAGATCCATCTCCTGGTCTCTGGAGGGCTCCAGATCTGGAGAGCATTATAATTACTACCAAGATCATGTTTTTAGTCACCAATATAGGGTTTATTCTTAGCATAAATATGGTTTAAGGTCAGGTTTTCCATAGAGGATGCAAACTGAGCATGACAACCATGGAAATAACTTGGGTCAAGAGACTTAGTCCAAGTTCTGATTCTGTCACTTGCCAGCTATGTGACCCTAGACAAGTCACTTCCCCTTGTGGGAGTCAACTTCCTAATTTGTACAAATAGGTTCAACTAGTTCATCTACAAAGCTTCTGCCTGAAGAATTCAAGGAGCGTTTTTTTCTAGAACTTGTGGCTCAACAGATGATACACAGTACCTGCCAAGAGGAAACTCAAGTGTTTTCACAACCATTAGTAAAATTTCAACTTAACATTCAGTTCCATATCTCCCTACAGGACTGATATGCCACAACCAACCCTACATACCATGACTGATCCTTCTGAGACTATGGCTTATAATGATACCTATAATGATACTTAGATTTCTCCTAAATCCCTACTGTCATTGCCTCTCCCCACCACTCCAAAAAGTTTCTTTGACATGGTATTCCCCACCAGCTCTATCTGTCAGATGTTTATTGTGTGGTTGTTTATTTTTAGGAGTAGCCAGGAAAACCCTAGATCCCCCCTGGTCTCTGTCTGCCTTCCATCTCCGGTGTGGCCATCACTGTTCCAATGGCCACCCATCTAAGACTTGAATTCCCTCTACCCTGTTCCTGAACAAAAGTTGCTCACCCTGTGCTTCCATAGTTCTACCTTTAGGAGTGGAGTGGGAGCTAATTTCCTTTCAGGGCAGTCGTCCTCCTCACCATAGATGTGTTTGAAAGGTATTTGAATGTTGAGCTGAACTCTGGCTTCCTGAACTATTTCCCCTTGGTATCAGTCTAAACATATAGAATAAGTCTAATTCCCCATCCACATGACTACTCCAAGATGTTAGAACCCAGCATCTACGTATCTCCAAGCCTTTCCTTCTCAAAGCAAAGTAGCCCTAACATGGTTACCTATTCTTCATTTAAATAGTTTCCAATCCTTTCACCATCCCTGTTGACATCCTCCAAATGTACTCTAGTTTCTCCATGCCCCTCCTCAATTGTTTCCTGGAACTGAAAGTGGAGCTCCAGATGTGGTTGGCTTGATTGAGCTGTGCAGAATTTGCTTCTTTAGATGCAGTCTAAGATTGCCTTTGCTTTTTGGCAACTACATTATACTGTTGTATTGATTTGCAGGCAACTAAAACTCTACAGTACTTTTTTTTCTTAACATGTGCTCTTATTAAGCCATTCTTTTCTTGTATGGCTGATTTGGACTCAAGTACATGGTCCTATATTTGTCCATTCAAGAGCTCCTTCTTGTGTGGTTCAGACCTCGTCCTAGTCTTTTGAGGTTATTCAGAATCCCAAGTCAGTCATCCAGCTGTCCCTCTGGCTTTAGGTCAACTGCCAATTTGATCCACATGTTTTCTAGAGCTTAGTCCAAGTCATTGATTAAAATGTTGAATAGAACTGGACCAATGGCACAGCCTTGTGCTACCAGAAATCTTACTTGGGGTCAGAGATCACACACTGACAATCCTGTTGCCAGAGGCAGCCTGCAGATGTATTTTATTTGGTCTGCCATAGTATTTTCTCTCTTATTTTTAAACTTTGAATCAGTGGCGAACATCTGGATTTCTACCTTTTCCTGAAAGATTGAAGAGGTCTCAATACTGGGTCGACAACCCAACATGGCAATAACCAACTGGTGTGGCCAGAGCAACTGTGTGTCATTGTGTAGGTTGTGACTGCAAGACATAGGCTCTCCATTTTGTCTCTGTCCCCACCACTCCCTATTATCAGGCACCTGGGCCACTCTTACTCTTTGATGATCCCTACCTCACTTCCAAAGGCACTGAGTTAGGGGCCCCTGCTCCCTACTCATCAGCACCCTTTCAGTATGATTTGTTAACTCGTTATAAATCCACTTAATTGTACCATCTCCCACGCCATATAGTTTCCCTTGGATTTTTTGAGAGATCTTAATAAGTTCTGTAAAAAGAATTATCAGGTTTTACTGCATCTCCTTGGTTTACCAGATTAAGACTGTGGAAGATGAAATTGAGATTAGCTTGCCTGTCTTGGTCTCTGACTCTTAACCATCACTATTTACCTTTCTAAGCATACAAACTGTCCTTTAAAACATTGTTTTTAGGACTTTTGGGGACTTAACCTGGAACTGGTAATCAATACCCCCAGCAAGTATGCATGAAGACACCTTCTCCATTATGACAACTACGAGCACATTTTACTCATCTTTAGTGTTCATGCACTTTTGTTGCTGTCCATGAGGTCTAGTTTGGCATCATTTTCACAAATATTGTGATCTCTGGAACAGAACCACTCAGGCTAGGAGACCCAATCCATCTGGAGTCAGTAACTGTTTTGGGATAGCTTCGATTCCTTTTTACCAATGTCTGTTCTGCTCTATTCAGACAGATTATTCTCTTCTCAGAGAAATCCCAAATAGAGGAGCAAGAGAAGATGAGGAACTTCATATTCCTTTTCCATCAGAATTACTATGCTATTAGACTCGAAAAGCAAGTCTATTCCTTCTTTTTTTTTTGATCTTCTTGTTTTAACTGTTACTTTAAAAAAAGAAAATCCCTTTATATTGTTGTAACAGAGACAGCCAGCCATCCACCAGTGATTTGTGCCTTCCCTTTCATAGCGCAGCCTTGCATCTAGGAAGGGCTGTCCTGCCAGGAACTACATTTCCCAGCACCCTTTGCATTAAATGGTGCCATGTGGCTGGTTCTTTCCAGTGGAATGTGGGAGAAGTGATGAACATCACTTCCAGGCTAAAGAGCTTAGGATGTGAGTGGTCTTCACTTCCATTGCCCTGGCCTCCACTAGCTTACTGCAGAGGGTCCGAGACTGGCAGAGGGTGGAGACACAAGGCAGAAGGAGATGAATCACTGCACCACCATGTGGAAGGCTGCCTGCCAATCAGGACAACCTCCTTGAACTGTTCCAGGAGAAACTAGTTTTAATTATGTTACACTGCTGAAACATTGTGCTCTGTGAGTTTAAATAGCTAGCCTTGCCCTAAATAATGTAGTCATCCTAAGTGTTTTTTAGAATTCTCAGTTGCCTGACTCTAGACTGCTTTGCTCTCTTTGTTCTTGTGAACGTCTTTCCATCTTTGGCTGTATGTGTCTTTAAGAACCTCAGCTCTCTTGAAATTCCCTTTGCAGTGAGTCTCTTCAGGCATACCCCGCTTCGCTTCCTCATTGGGACCATTTGAAACTGCATTGTCAGAACTACATTTTTACAAGCTTCCAACTCTCTGTGGCTCATTTCTGTTACAGCCACTGCCTTAGAATCAGACTCCATCACTGTGCACCTGGGCTCTCTCCCCAGTGTCACACGGCCTCCAGGAACCTCTTGGATGGCTGACATGAACTATACCAGAGACTGTATATTAGTTAATATAATACTAGGTGCTAAATAACTACCGAGATGTACAATAGCACAAGCAAAATAGATGTTTATCACTTACTTACATAAAGTCAAAACAGGTTCACCTAACTGGGGGCAGGCTTTCCTCTGATTCACGAACCCAGTCCCCTTCCATCTTATGGCTTCAACACCTGGTTTCCCAGATGTTTTCGTGACCAGGCTTGGTGTTCATAGCTTCTGCATTGCCACTCCTACAAAAACCTCTGGGAAATGTCATCTAGCTATGGGTCCAGGATAAAAAAAGTTCGTAAGCAGCTAGTCAGTCTTTGCCACAAAGTGTAAGGCTCCTCGTACTTCAGAAACCACTATCATAGATATTAGCCTATATTTTTCTTCATTCAGTTGCTCATCTTCATTGAACCTTCAGTGTGTCCTGAAGAGTTTAAGGTATGAGGCATCTTCAGTACCCGTTTCTGCCCCAGAAGGATTGGTGAGTACTCCCCTGCTCACATTTTGTCCACTCCTAGAGACCCTCCCTAGCTAAGCTGATAAGAGCACCTCTGCTGGGCTACTCACTTAGTGACTTGGCCATCTCTTGGACCAGGGGTTTTCAACTTCTGAATCACCGTGGATTCTTGCTCCAAATTCATCTTGTTCCCAAGCACTGCACAAGCCACAAGGAATACTGTGGGAAGCAAGAGAGACACCGTATTCAAAATAATCCCATAAGATAGGGCGCATTTTTATTTCCAGTTGAAAGTTGAGTCAAACAGCCGGCCTGAAGCTACACCTGCAGTCATCAGCAGGTGAGGGCTGGGGCCCAGGTCTCCTTCAGTGAATGGCACATACCTGAGTTCACTTTTATGCTTCCTCCTCATCTGTGCAAGTCCACCCAAGTCTGCAGGCCTGACACCAGAAGAAACTAAAGTGTTCTGGGGAAGAAACACTTTAAGAAATGTGGAAACCTAGATCTTGTCCTTGATACTGTGTCAGCCTGGAATGGTGGTGCTACCCTCAGCTGCTCTGCCGGAGGGTAGTAGAGACCAACCGGGAAGCAGAGACTCCCATCTAGGGCCTCCCACGTGGCAATCCCGCCTCACGGCTCAGGCTGTTCCAGTCTGGTGAATTTCTCCTCCCAGACATTCATGCTGTCGATTCAATGGCATCCTTCTGAACCAAGCCCCAGACGTTTGGCTTGCTTGGGCTTTGTTTCTCAAGTTACCACTTACCACTCACCTAATATGCTATCGCCCTACTTCTAAGTAACACAGCTGCAGAAAGGACACCTCCTACCAAGGTCGCGGCCACCGAACAGCTCCTGCGAGGGTCAGGCTGGCTATGTCAGCCGCACACACAGGCCAGGAGCCAGCCACAGGGCCAGCTCTGACCTGAGCCCTTCTCGGGCTGCTCCAGGGCAGAGGGAGACAGGCCGCGGCATCATAAAATAACCCCAGATGTGAAGGGATGGGGCCAGAAGTTTGGCTGGAGGTGAGGCCGTCGAGATTTGTCTGTGTGGAATGGATTAAAGTCACCCTGAACCACAAGTCCCAAGTTTATAAAGACTTTTTTTTTATTACACCAAGCAAGTGATGTTTATCATAAAAACTTTTGAAAGTAAAGGAACTAAAAACGACTACTATCATCGTCACTTGGATACAATTCCTCTTAACCTTTTGGTCTTTGCTATGGTTTGGATTGCGCTCCCCACCCCACTGCCAAATTCGTATGTTGAAGCTCCAGTGTAACTCTATTTGAAGATGGGGCTTTTAGGAGGTAATTAAGGTAATGTCCTAATCAGATAGGATTGGTGGCCTTATAAGAAGGAGGTTTCGCTCCCTCTCTTTCTCCATATACACAAAGACCACGCGAGCACACATTGAGAAGGTGGCTGGCCATAGCAAAGAAGAGAGTCTTCACACGGTACCTAATCAGCCAGCACCTTGATCCAAGACGACCTTGGACTTCTCAGCCCCCAGAACTGTGAGAATATAAATTTCTGTAGTTTAAGCTCCCCAAGTCTTTCATATTTTATTATGGCAGCCAGAGCAAATGTATGGTCTTGATTAACCTTCTTCCCCTGGGAACACTTACTTTTATTTACCAGCATATGAAGCCTTATTTTTATATACAGTGCTTTAAAAGTTGCTTTCTTGGTTATACAGTATGAATTGTGTTCTGTCATTAATTGTTACACATGTCATGTGTAATGGTTGCAATATGTTTGATCTAGAGTATTCTTGGATATGGATCTGCTACAAATTATTTAAGCAATATTGTAATTTTTGGTATTTAGGTTGTGTCAAAATGTTCTCTCTTATAAATAGTGCTATAAGGAACAAAGTGAGAGCCGGAGCCCTGGGACCCGATTGCCTGGGTTCTGATCCTGGCTCTGCAGCTCACTGGCTCTGTGTCTCA
Organism: Smutsia gigantea; assembly: GCA_032199065.1. Classification (NCBI taxonomy): domain Eukaryota; kingdom Metazoa; phylum Chordata; class Mammalia; order Pholidota; family Manidae; genus Smutsia; species Smutsia gigantea. The sequence continues at coordinate 167,191 of JAVSCE010019741.1, read as the reverse complement.
GCTTCTTCCCCAGGAAAATGGGAGAATGAAAGATCCTGTTGTGCCAGTTAAATGCGCTAATCCAAGTAAAGCGACTAGAACAGAGAGCAGCACAGAGTAAATGCTCAGTATATATGGATTTAGAGCTATCTCAAGGCCAACAGATGGCTCTTGTGGCCTTCCAAGAGCCGGCGATCCAAGTGAGCTGTGCCTTTCTTCCCTGGGGTGGGGCAGCAAGTCTCTCCAAGCCCCTTTATCCCTTTGCCTTTGGTCACAGTAAGTACAGCTTCCCACAGGAAGGAGCTGCTACCCTGGGCCCACACCAGAGCTACAGAACTGCATGGAGCCAGTTCCCATGCCCTCCCACAATCCCAGTCAAACATGAGGTTCTTGAGAAAGAGAAATAGACTGTCCCCAAAGAGGAGAGAACAACACAAACTGATCTGCAGTTAATATTGGGAGAAATTTAACCCAAGCGTGCCGAATAAACACGTGTGCTCTTTGTCCAAGAGACCCCAGCTGGAGGGGCTGGGCTCCCAGGTAAGCCTTATTTTCCCCTCTAGTATTAATAGCAGTTCTGGCTCTGTGGAGAGAAAGGAAAAGAGAGGAGAAAAGAAAATGGAAGCCTCACTCCCCCAAAAGGAAAGGAATCCAGATTTCAAAACACTCAGACTTATTTCTCCGTCAAAAGGCAACTTCAGAAACCTGTCCACCCTCCATCAAAGAGCAGAGCTCTTTGAAGCTACCCCCTCCCCAAGCCTACCTGCTGATTATTCAGGAAAATATTACACTGAATGACTCTTTCGAATGAAAGGTTTTGCAGTGCTTGCGTACAGCCCTATGACTATCTTGCATCTATACATGATTAAAAATTTAGATGGCTAACTCTGAAACAATCAGATGCATCAGAAGCTTCTTAATGAGCTGCTATCTGAACTGCAAACTTCAGAACAGTGCTTCTGTGGAAATTCCATTGTCTTTGCTCCAGTAAAGTCATGGCGGGGTGGATTTATTCACGTTTATTTTTTGGCAGACTGGTCCTCCCGAAATATTGGGAGATATCTTTCTTAGCAAGATGTGGGAGAAAACAATGATGCTGTCTCTTTCATTTAGCTGCAGTTTGACAGGAGTACAGTTTATTAACTTGAAAAGCAGCAGAGACATTATCTGAAGCCCGGGGAGTCTAGTTGAGATCACCTCCCTTTAGTACCAGTGGGAGTTGGCGACATTTTGAACCTGCTCACCATTAAATGCCTTCCCGAGTGGTGGAAAAGCCTTTTAAAAGAAAGCCGATGCATTTATGATGTAAATTCGTTATTTTGACAGTCTTTGAAATCTGTCATATTCACATCCAATTTAATGCCTCGCAAAAAAAGGGGGGAGAGCTTTTCTTTTAAAACACTTTTAAGATTTTCAAAGTCATTTTCATGTAGCAAACTATTGTTACACCTAATATATCCTGAAAGTATTTTAGCCAAGGAACTTAGAGGATTCTGTTGTAAGTCATGTCGAGTTTTAAAACATGGCAGGTTTCAAATAAGCTTTGACCAGGATATCTCTTTTTGATTAGTTGAAAGCTGTTCTTGATTTCCACGTACACAATTAGCCAGCACATATGCACTTAGCGGTTTAGGCAATTGTTTAGCATAACAGAAGTTGACCTTATGAGTGGCCACATATGTTGTTGTGTATTTTGGGTAACTGGATCTTCTAGACCATTGAATACAGGGGTCTCGTATGGGTTATCTGGGAACATAGCTGAAACCCTAGAGCAGTGGTTCTCAACCAGGAGCCATTTTGCTCCTCAGAGAAAACTGAGCCACATCTGCATCTGGAGACATCTCTGGTTGTCCCTGTGTCATGGAGGTGTATGGCATCTGTAGGGTTGAGGCCAGGGATGCTGCCAAACATCTTTGGGTGCACAGGCCAGCCGCTCACAGCAAAGAATGATCCATTCCAAAATGGCAAAGACGAGGCTGAGAAACCCTGCCCTAGAGGCAGGTGGTAGAGGTCTCTCCCTGCAGGCCAGTGCTAGATATCCTCACACCCGTGCACGGAACTAGTGGGTACCAAATCCGCAAAGCGTGAGGACCCCCCTCAGCTGCTTTTTGACAAATAGGTCTTCTGAGACTCCTCTCCACACCCACAGGGAACAGGTCCTCCAAGGAGAGAGGTGTCGGAATGTACCATTCAGATGTTCCCCCAAGTAATTTTGATGTAGTTGACGCACAAGTGAACATCTAGGCACCATCAGGTATCTTTTCATTTTTAGAGTCTCTGCTTTGCTCAGAATTATTAGCTTTTAATGTGTACACAATTCTAATGAGCATGCCTATTGCTTTCCTGGTTCAGAACATAGTAGTAGTAGGGTGGCTGGCAGAAATGGATGGGAGTCCCCAACTACAGCAAAAGTGACAATGTTCCATAAACAGGGAGGAGGCAGAAAGTCTTAAGATTAAAAAAAAAAAAAGCCCAGCAGATACAAATTCTCAAAGCACAGCGTCCTCATTAGGGACAGTTGGGCAGACAGACAATAAACAACTAAGTGAATGGTAAACAATTAAAACATCCGCTAGTGTAAGCACCATGCAGAGAATTACAATAGGGTGAGAGAGAGTGGCTGAGTAGGTACTTTTGTTTGCAAGGTCAGGAAAGGTCTGTTGAAGCTGAGAGCTGAACAAGAAGAAACCAGCCAGGGGGAAATAACATCCCAGGCCAATAGCACATCTAGAAAAAAGGCCCTGAGGCAGGAATGATCTTGGGGTGTTGTAAATAAAGACCCAAGAGGCTGGGCTGGGGTTGCCCAGAGGGAGAGTGGCAGGAAGTCTTTGCTTGCCGCCTAAGGACCTGGGTCTCAGTCTATACACCAGAGGAAGCCATTGGAGAGCTTTAAGTAAGACAGAGACATGATGTGATAGTTTTAATAAGACCCACCTTGCCCACAGGTAGAGAATGGATTGCAAGGGGCAAAAGGAAGAGAAGGGAGTCAGGACGGTAGGCAGGCAATGCCAATGGACTCTGGTGGTGATGGCTGAGGTGGAGAGAAGTAGGTGGAACCCAGATAAGCTGACAGAACTTGCCAATGGATTGGATGTGGGTGATGAGGAAACGGGGATGAGCCCCTAGACTTTCAGCTTGAGCAAATCCCTTTCGAGAAGATCATCTACACAAATGGGATGGGCCTGTGGAGACTCTAGGGTATTGGGGGCTCTGTTTTGTCTTTGTGAAGTTTGAACTGCTGACAGTGCAGTACGTTCCAGGGAGAGGCAACTACAGCCCGGCCACCACCGATATATAGGCGGTACTTAAATCATCACTTAGGGCTGGACAAGAGAAGGGGACCATCACGGAGAGGCAGAACCATGGATGGGAGCAGCAAAGGAAGAGGAGCAGATAGAGAAAAACCAGGGAAGGAGTAGAAGATGCTCCAAGCAGGAGAGAGTAGTTAATGATGCCCCTGGTGCAGTCAGCCCCAGGAATGCACAGAGCACAGGGGGCTGGGTGCATTCTTGCCAGACAATCCCTTTGCATAGGGGAAAGTGAAGATACTCCACAACTAGTGAGACTCTGGCCAGTCAGAGCAGACACACTGGGCCTTAGCAGCAGGTTAGGGTCAAAGAGACCCTCTGCTGTACCAGCCACTAACTCTTCAGTGTCTGAACTGTGAGGGAGTCCAGCAGGTCCTGGGGGAAGAAGGGCAAATGGAACAGCACCCAGAGGACTAGAGACTGTGGCTGTTTATCAGCCCATTAACCCAACAGCTCAGTATTATCACCCCCAATGTAGTTCATAACCACCAGCCCACAGTCCGTGGTATTTGCCACTGTCAGCTGATTAGAGGACAGTGTTTTTAACAGTCTGGTCTTAATCACCTGCCTTAGAAACCCTTGAGTCCCACCTTAGGCTATGCCAATAAGACTCTGTGGCAACAGATCTCCAGAATCTGCATTTAGCACATTTGATGAAATTCGAGAACCACAATGTAGGGGAAAAGTCCTAAGGATTGAAGGCCTTTCTGAAGTTGAAGGTGGGTATGATCCCAGGGTCTGGCTGGGTACCTCTATCTGTGGGAAGGGGTGAGAGGTGACTGGTGTTGGGGTTCAATATGATTGAATCCAAGCCCCACATTTTTCAACTCAGTCTTCCATCCCAACAAACCTTCTTGCGTTCACTAATCCCTGTTACCGAGTAGGTTTTAGCTGGATCCACACTTCCATATCAGTTTGCAAGGCATTTTCATCTCCTACGGAGGTCTTCCTGCAGTTCTACTTCAAAGTGGCAAACCCGAGAAGCCTGGAGAAAGAGTTTTAGTGAGTGTTTAGAGATGCCTTATCGCTGAAGGGGGAGGGGGTGGCGCGGGGGGCAGGGGAGTGTTGGGTAAAGGAACAAATTTCTCCAAAGCAGTTCAGAGCTAGCCTAATCTGCTGAGGCGATCAAACGGAAGCTTAAAAGATCTCTCCTACAAAGGGGGAAATTAAGTTTTCTGGCTTGTCAGTCACCCAGGATCTAGGCTGGTGTTTTCTAATACGTAGAGTCCTCCTCTACAGGGTGCTAATTACAGGATTCTGGAAGGAGGTGTGTGAGGGTGTGCAAACACACACCCACATGCATACCATCTCACGTGTGGGTATTTATGCATGTGAGTGGGTGTCCGCACAAGTAAGAGAATGAAATGCCTTTCCTCTAACTGCACTGGAGAGAGAAATTGGTCACTTTGGAAACCATTATCTCTGTTTCTGAATTGAATTGGCCGGTGGCGTGGGCCAGGGATTGGTTTTTTACCAAATCACCCACAAATTCTATAATTGCCTGATGTGAAGAAGAGACACACGGGTATACTTTTCTTTTCTTACCTCAGAAGATTCTGTTCTTCCCAATGCATCTCCCGGAGAAGGGAAATTGAATGTTTGGAGGCTAAGTCGGCGGTCACCTCCTCTGGAGCTTAGGGACAGAGAACCCTAGGCACGTTCAGGGTTTGCCCACCCTCACCCCAAGTGGTGAGCATGGCTCAGGGACAGAGTCTTCGCATCTGGCCTTCTCCTTGGCATAAGTGAGGGCCAGGCTGGTAGGAAAAGGAAACCGTTTGGAACTCGGCCTGATAGCCTTGGTCCTGGTTCAGAACATAGTATACCACATAAACCACCATAACAGAGCCTGGGAGAGAGAGGATGTCCCGCGTTTGGCTATGGGGTGGGCTGTTTCCTTTGCAGAGAGCATATTTAATCATGTTTAAGTATAGGGGGAACAGTCACTGCCATCCTTGATTTTCCCACAGAAGGGCTTGGCTTTCCCAGTGTCAGCCACTAAGCACCAGGGGGTTTCCTCAGCCGGGCCGGGCCCAGCCTCCCTCCTTCCCGGGGAAGCCAGCCTGAGGCCCAGCCACGGCGGGGACATGTCTCTCCTCACCCTCTCGGCACGCTGTTGAGCCACACTGCACGTTATGATCTCTCAGGATGCACAGCCGGGTCTTCTCTCTTTTAAGTTTCACTTTCTAATCGACTCAGTTTTTGAGGACGAATTGCCCCGCGGTCTCCTGATTAAACAGATGGGCTGGCCTCCTCCGCTGCGCTCAGCTGCTGCGGAGTTAGGCCCTGGAGGTTCTGGGAGCTCTCTGCACCTCGGGGAAGCCTTCTCGGAAGGGGTGGGACGTGCTAGCATGCGCTCCACAGCTCGACGGTGCAGGTGTGGGCAGCGGCTGGGCCACCCCCCCCACCCTCTCGATGACCTGAGGACGTTGCTTAGCCACTCTGTACCTCCGTTTCCTCAGTAATCATGCCTTTCTCATAGGGTTGCCTGAGACAAGAGCTAACACATGTGGAGGGCTAAGGAGAGTGCCTGGCACGTAGGCAGTTCTGTACAACTGTCAGCTGTCATTATTCTGCCCCTGGAGTGGTGGCCCTGAGAACTCTGTGGGAGGGGTTTGTTCACCTTCCCAGACGGCTCACCAGGTAATGTGGGGCGGGAACTCACAGGGGTCTCCAGCCCAGGCGCCTGCACTGGGGCGTTTCCCTCTGCAGCTGCTGCAGGGAGCATCTTTGTGAATCTGCCCAGAAGGGCTTTTGTGCTAATGGAGGGGCTGCAGCAGGAGGTAATTCTGGAGGTGGGGGGGGGCACCAGAGCCTGTGCAGGCCCCTCTGGCAGTGCCTATAACCACCTTATCATCACACTATATCCAAGCAGGAGAGGCCCCTCCGCGCAGGCTTCTGACGGTCTGTCCATTCATCCTGCAGCCTCAGCAAAGCGTAGGTACCCATGCTGCGGTCTGACTAGACTTTTCCCCTAAGTCTGTGGCTCCAGACTCTTCTCCCTGGTATAAGGTGTGCGCTGTCCTCTCTGATACTCCTGACAGGTCTCCCCACTTCCACTTGATGTCCTGAGCCCATCCCCCAAGGGCAGCCGGGCTATCTCTTCAGCACATGAGTCATGACATCGCATTCCCTGCTGGAATCCCCCCAGTGAAACACAACTCGGGAACCTTTCCACAGCCTGCAAAGGCCCGCCTCATGGGGCCTCTTTGGCCTGAGGTCATTTCTCCCCACTTTCAGGTCCCCCAACTTGCCAGGCTCAGTACTGCCTCCAGGCCTTTGCCTTGGGGTACCTTCCACCCAGCTCCTTCGACCTTCAGCTCTCAACTCCCACGTCACCTCCCCAGAGGGGCCCTCCCAGTCACCTGACCACAGCAGCCCCTCCTTAACCTTGCCAGGCTCCTCCCCTTCCCTCTGCACATTTACCACAATCTGTACTGACCTCACCCACACTCCCCAAGAACTGGGTCCATCTGACACATCCCTTCCCCCCACTGTTGGCATGCACACACATATTTTTTTAAAGAGTAAAATACTGCCCCTGGACTGTTCCATGGGGCTCTTTCAAGTGCCTTTTGATACAGGATGGAGTCAGCATGAAGCTGCAAATGATGCTTGACCACTTACCAGCAACAGGGCCTTGTACACATCACTCCCACATCTCAGGTCCCAGAGTCTTAATTAGAAGATGCGATAACACTAGCTTATCTTCAATGATTTGGGACGGGACTGGCACGGCATCCAGCCTGGTGTTCATGCTCAGTAAGTGAGGATTGCTCTGGTGGAGCTGCAGACTTGTTAGTATGGAAAGGGAGGCGGGCTGTGCTACACATCCTTCAGCCGCACCCCTAAATGCCAGCTGTCATTCCCTGAGTCCTTTACATACTGTCTCAAGGACTAACAAATGCAAACCTTTTTCCTAGAAGGGATGCCACAGTCACCCGTTTGCTTACCTTGACCTCAGAAGAAGTTAGTTTACAGGCTGAAACAGAAGGGTTCCAGGGAAAGTAAATACACACTTGTTTAAGAGTAAGAGAGGGACAAGACTGTCCAGGTCAAGGACAGACCACCTCATGAAGGTCAGACACCTCGACTCCCCAGACACATCAAAGTGAGCCCAACTGGCAGGTGGTTAGGGTGGAACTTGAACCTGGGCCTCTAGGCCCTCCTGCTGGAAGGCGTGGGCAGTTTGAGAACAACATGAGGGCATCAGGGACGGGGTAGGAGTGGAGACGGGTGGACCAGGAGGTGGAACAGAGTTTAAGATGCAGAGCACCCACTTCTCAGCCTTGACCTTGGCCCATGGCGTTGCTGCACCTGGCTAGAGAGAATCCTGAGCCCCAGGTGGTACACCCTGCCCACCCCCAATACCCGCCCCCCCACCTGTCCAGGGAGCCCTGTTCCAGCCCAGCCTCCCAGGAGCACCTGCAGGGCAGCCAAGGCCACTCAACATGTCCTGGGTAAAATCCCTTTGTTTTGCCAGGGCTCGGCTTCCCGCTCCCAGGCTAATCGCCGTCATGATGTACTGCTCACATGGCAATTGCCTGGTGATTGCCGGGATTAAAGAGCTTGGGTTTGAAATCCACTTGGAACTGCAGGAACAAGAGGGTTGTAAGTAGAGAGCTGGAAAAAGGACAGTGATGGACCATGGGAATAAAGTGCAACTTCTGCATGCTGCAGGGAACCGCACCCTCCTTCTCTGAGCTCACACCACCCTTTAATTCAGTGGAGGCCTATCTGCAATCAGCACACCCCTCCCCTCCTCCCATAAACAGACTGAATAGTGTAACTCCTCCACTGACCCTCCGGCCCACAGGGATTGCTTTGGACTAAATGTCAGGTTCTGTAGCCTTTTCCGTGACTTGGAGACTTAGAGAAAAGGACAACCAGAGAAGATTGGGAGACCACCCGTCCTGTTCACTTGGCAAGGGCAGATGATCAGGACACCTGTGGAAAGGGGCGAGGTCAGTGGGAAGAGGAAAGTGGATAAATAAGAAGCCCCCCTCCACCCCCGACCCCCAGCCTTTGCTGAGGGAGAGGCAGACGTGATCAGGTGCACTGGACGGCCGCAGCCTTAAGTCCTTTCAGCCGGGCAGGAACCAGGCCAGAGGCACAGGGGTGTCTGCCCTGTGTTCTGAGACAGGGGCTCCTCAGGAGAGGAGCAGGGACATGGCCAGGCCAGAGACCCTTAGAAGGGCTGTTGCCTCATCTTGCAGTCTTGGCGCCTCAGGAATAGGAGTACAGGGTGGGGAGGAAGTTGGAGCACATTGCCTGAGTTTTCTTAACAGTTACAAGTTGGTACTCACCAGTTGTGGTTGGGGGTGGGAGGGGTGGCTGGGGGGTGGAGGGCCAAGTGAAAGAGAGAGGAGAGTGGGAGAGGAGGCCGTACTGAGCTGGAGTGACTTCCAGCCCAGCAGAGGCTGCAGCTGAACCAGTGGGAAGTGCTTATTTCCGATTCTAGAAAGTCTGTGATTACCCTTGCTGGCAAGGCTCTCTCTTCTGAAGCCCAGAATGGTTGGGTTGCAAATGACAGGAAATCAAGATTGGGAGAGAAAGGTTGAGGTGTTTCTCCAGTGGATGAATAAAAGCCTCCAAAAGAAAATGCTTAAAAGCTGAAACGCTTGCTGATGACCCAGATGGGATTTGTATATCTACACCAATGCCAGAGGCAGAGGCTGACCATGCTTAATTACCCGAAAACAATTCTTCCCAGAATCACTCCAAAATTCAGTCTTCTTTTAGCATTCCAGTGGGGGTGGGAGTCTTTGCGGAGGGGGAAGGGGCAGGCAGCAAGAAGAGGGAGCAGCGGTGGAGGCCAAAGTCTTGAGCTAAGCCACTATAATTAAAACTGCGAAGCAAGATTCATTTGGAAGCCCGAGTGCTTTAACTGTCAAGCATGAGATTGTAATCTTCCTCGTTCCCTAATCTCTCTCTCATTTTATAGTTATTTATTTGTTGGTTGGTTTATATAAATGTATGCAAATATGTAGACACTTTTTTCTCCCCACTTTGGGACCATTTGAGAATAGGCCCATGATATCATCCCCTCTCATCCCTCTTAGTGTGCATTTCCTAAGAGCAAGGACCTTACCTTCCATAACCACGGTGAATTACCAAATATAGGAACTCGATTATGGTAATAATGCTTTTATCGAATCCACATTCCAAGTTCATCAATTATCCCTGTAATGTCCTTTATTGCAATGGCTTTTTCTTCTGACTCATGATGATTATACAGCGTACCAAAAAAAGGCACAAATATATAATACCATAAAATACAAATTAAAAATAGTAAGATGAAATATTAGAAAAGAGAAAAAAAACTACAGCTCGAGGCGATATTCCATCATAAGAGATCATCCATGAAGGCCACCATGTTTGTTGCTGAAAGTGAACTATGCTTTTACCTTGAGTTTTCTAGCAGCGGAAGCAAGGAAGGAAGGAAAATCAGAAAGCCCTGGCGGCCATCCCAGGTGTGGGTTTCTGTCCTGGAAAGTAGCTTTTTGTTTTTTTAATGTTAATATCTATAGTTCATGACTGTGGCACCATCTCTCTTCCCGGTTTCCTCTCCAAGCTCATGTCTCCCTGCCCTCCGAGGTGAGAAAAGCTAGGAGAAGCCTTCCAGACCCCAGTAAAAAAACCACCGCACAGACCCACCCTGCGTAGCTCTTGTGGCATTCTGGTTCTTTCTTTCATAACACTGTCACCAATTGTCATTTTATATGCATTGATTTAAATTACTAATGGTTCATATACACTTGTGTGTGCATTCGACTACAGCTTCTCTCCTATTGGAGTGTAAGCTTCTGGAGGGCAGGGACCTATCTGGTTTGTTTTCCCCAGGGTTTCTCTAGGCCCTAGAACAACCCCACTAACCAGTGCTGAGAAGGTTTTGCTGAATAAATGAGTGTCCCCAAGAACCGGCCTTGCCACACATGTCCCACTGCATGTGAAGTATATAAATCCTGAAGGAGCCAGAACAGTTCCTCTGCTTGAACGTGGAATCCAAACTCAGAGGACAGCTGGGCAGCCAGTGGACACCTGATAGCACTGCTGACAGATGGACATTGGGACTGGCCAAGCGGGGCCAGGGACAAAGGCTGGCGTTGGCCAGGGAGGTGAGGACACCCACCCGCCTCCTCTGTGTTCTGCAGCTGCACAAAAGAGCCATCTGGGCCACACCCGGCAGGAGGGGGGGGCCATGGCGCCAGCGTTCCTTGTGAGCGCTGGGCAGCCCTCTGTCTGGCCCCACTGCCTCCTCCCCCGGGGAGCCCAGAGCTCCGCAGGCGCCTCCTGGCATTAAGGCTTCTGCTCCCACCAGATGCTGGGCTCCCAAGGGGGGACCACCACCCACGCCACCCTCTGATACCTTAGAGGTCACCTGGGGAGCGGTGGCTTGGCCCCGTGTGCCTGTTCTCCCTCTGCAGCCACCTCTCCTGTCACCCTCGCTACCTCCACTTCCCTTCCCCAACCCCACACAGGAGGTGGGCCCCAGTTCCCCAGGATTCAGTCACAGCCTCCAACACATCTTTTATTAATATTAATTCTTTTAAAAAAATTTTTTCAGTGCTATTTACCATCTGTTTTTTTCCCTTAACTGAGAATAATTGGAGATGAATCGCCTGCTGCTTGGGTCCCCTGCATAGTCTCAGAAGGAACAATGGGAACAGACAATGACTGCATTTTTCCCCCAGCAAAACACACCCGGGTAAACCCTCCTCCCTGGTTGCAGGAGCTGTACTACATCCAGTGGGTCTCACACCCCAGCATTTCATATCATCTCTCTGTTGAGAGTCCTGTGCATCTTGGGTCCAGCAAGCCTTCTCCAGAGGGTTCTTTGATTTCTATCCGCCAATTTCACTAATTTTCTTCTGTCCCAACAACATCTGGTACATTTGATGTTCCACTAAAGTTTGCACCATCTGCAAATATAAATAGCCTGGTCTTGATTCCATTAGAGGCCCGTGAATGGAACAAAAATATTCCGAACTGCTTGTGCCATGAGGCCATGGGCCTCAGGACTGGGCTCCGCTTTGGGGAAAGGTAGGAGAGTCCAGGTGGTTTCCTCCCTCCAGTGGAGCCAGACCTTTTGGTTTCTGGCTGATGGGCTCTCAGCCTCCATAGATCCCTTCAGAGCCATGCAACCGTATGTCACTGTTGAAAGGACCTTGCAGAAGACCACTTAGAAGATTCAATGCTGAGGACAGAGCAGGTCTCCATGAGTCGACTTCACCGAAGCAGGACGTAAGCCCTGGTGCTGACCCCCTCACTGGTTGCACTTCCTGGGAGAGTCAGAGGGCCCTGCCGTCACTCATTGGCTCAGAATGGCACCTGAATTCCATTTCTTACAGGCACTTGCTGGCTTTCCGTCCTTCCCACTAGATTCTTTTCTGCCTCCTGCCCTGATCTTTGGATGTGCACACCTTGCCAGGTCCTTTTATGTCCATCCTTAGGCTTAGGCTAGGCTGAGCTTATTCAATCTTCAATCTCTCTCTATTTGCTCCATGCCACCATGTGAAGACAAAGCAGGAAGACGGCTGTCTATAAACCAGGAGGCGGGCTCTCACCAGACACCAGATCTCCAGAGCCTTGATCTTGGATATCCCAACTTCCAGAACCGGTAGAAATGAATGCCTGTTGTTTCAGTCTATGGATTTTTGTTACAGCAGCCCAAACTGACGGGGACGCCAGGCCTCACGTTCAACTCTCAGCTTTAGGGAGAAACCTTTCTTGCCAAAGTTACCTGAGTTTGACCCAAGAATGCCCTGACCTTTGCCGTGCCCTCCCAGCAGAGCCTGGCCTCACCGCTACTGTTTGCCTCTCTCCACCAGCACCCCAACCACACCTCCTCTCTAAACCCCAAACTCATTCACTACACAACCTCCAGCTTCTCCAACAAGAGGAAACCTCGCACTGTGGGGATTCATCGCCACAGCCCAGTCGTCTGCAGCTCTCTTGTCAGACAGCGTTGACATCTACCAGCCTTTCTGGAAATAAGTCTCCGATGATACCATACTGTGGTATCACACACCAGGAAGGAATTTGCTAGATAGAAGAGACTGAGATGCTGGGTGTCCTGGACTGAATGTTTGTATCCCCCTCAAAATTCATATGCTGAGGCCCTAAGCCCCCAAGGGGCTATATTTGGAGCTTCTTAAGGAAGTAATTAAGTCTACATGAGGTCATAAGGGTGGGGCCCTGATCTGCTAGGATTACTGGACTTCTAAGAAGGGACACCAGAGACCCTCTCTCTCTCTCTCTCCCCCTCACTACACACATGGAGGAAAGGCTATGTGAGGACATGGAAGGAGGCTATTTGCAACCTAAGAGGTGAGCCCTCCGCAGACATCAACCTTGCTGCTCGCACCTTGATCTTGGACTTCCAGCCTCTAGAACTGTGAGAAAAAAAAATATTTCTGTTGTTTAAACCACCCAATGTATGTGATATTTTGTTATGGCAACCTGAGCAGACTAATACACTCTTTTAAACCAGGTGGAGGGGTTTCAGTATAATCATCATTCGTTCAAATAAATAACTGCTGAATAGCTCTGGGGTCAGGTGCTGGGCTGGGCACTGGGGACACAGTGGGGACAGCAGGCATTTACATGCCAATGTGCTTTGTGGTTCTGAAAGAGGGGAGTCTTATACATATAAGCCCCATCCCTATCTGACCACAGAAACTTTCTCCAGAAGCACTGTCAACAGGTGCTTTAGTAACACTCAGTAATGTGCTGGTCCAGTGAGATCGATCCCTCGGTCTGTGTGTCACCCTAGTTTTTATTGGGCCCCTACACTTAAGACCAGGCTAAACACCAAGAAGTTTGAAAAACAAAGAGAAGCCAGGCGATTGGGAGAAAACAGTGTGTTGGAGAGGGCAGGGGCCTTGGAATAAGGCAGACCAGGGTTCACGACATGGGTTTGCTCTAATCCTACCATTTACAACAACATAGATGGAGCTAGAGGGTATTATGCTCAGCAAAATAAGCCAGGAGGAGAAAGACAAGTACCAAATGATTTCACTCATTTGTGGAGTATAGCAACAAAGCAAAACTGAAGGAACAGAACAGCAGCAGACTCGCAGACTCTAAGAAGGGACTAGCGGTTACCAAAGGGGAGGGGGAGGGGGGGAGGGCGGGAGAAGGGGATTGAGGGGTATTATGATTGGCATACATGGTGTAAGGGGGGGTCACGAGGAAGGAAGTATAGCACAAAGACAAGTAGTGACTCTGTAGCATCTTACTACACTGATGGACAGTGACTACAACGGGGTGGGGGGGGACTTGATAATATGGGTGAATGTTGTAAACACAATGTTGCTCATGTGAAACCTTCATAAGATTGTATATCAATGATACCTTAATAAAAAAAAAAAGACTTGGGTTTGCTCTTTATGAACTGTGTGGCCTCTGGTTAGTTACCTCTCTGTGCTTCCATTTCTTCCCATGTAAAATAAGGATATCTTAGGTGATTCCTCAATATAAAACATAAAAAATACTTGGTACTCACAGAATGGTCATAGATGGTCACCATCATTATGTCATGGGTAGACGGTGCCCTGTGTGGGCAGACGTTAGAGGACTCAGCTGCTCTGGCCCATCCCTCCAGGTGCCACTTCCCCACCCAGAAACCAGCTTCCTACCAAGCAAGCCAGAGCCTGGCTGTCTTTGAGTACCCCTGGGAGCCCCAGCCCCTCACGGCTGCTCTCTCCCTCTAGGCCCATCTTCCACTTGGCCCAGGGATTCAGAACTGGGGCCCATGGAACTTAATCCTTTATTTCTATTTATTCAGTGGTAATCATTCCCCTACACTTAAGTGGAGGTCTAATTACAAAAGCCTAATTCCGTATTTTCCCTAGCAGGATGATAGCCAGGGTGTTCTTTGATCTTCAAGAACTTCATTGGAGTTCAAGATGGACTGGATTTGTGTTTCCACACTCTGATCCATTTTATTATCCCCCTGAGGAGCTGGTTAAGCTTTCTCAGACTTCATTTTAAAAGCACCTTGCCAGGCCCTCTGTCCCTATTTGTTTTGCAGTCAGCAGGGTCGTCCCCACCCACTACCCCTGTTTAATTTCTCTATTAAAACTCTTTGCAAATCCACATTAGCAGGTGGGACAGCCTGGGCTTGCTGAGATTTGGAATCGAAATGCAGCCTATATCCATCGAGGTTTGACCTCCCAGGTGAGCGTTATCCAATATCTGTGTGTGTTCTTTCTCTGCACTGTGCTCCAGCAAGTATTGAAAGGAATATGGGACTCTGGGTCACAAGAAAGTGGTTTGAATCTATAGCTCCCCGCGTGGCATTGGGCGAGCTACTGGAACCCTACAGGACTCCATTTCCTCTTCTGAAAAGGAGTCCTATTTGAGGATTTCCCAGTGGATCAATCTGCTCAGGCTGCCATAACACAGTGCCACAAACAGAGTGGTTTAAACAACAGAACTTTATTTGCTCCCAGTTTGGGGTGCTAAAAGTCCAAGATCAAGGTGTCGGCAGGGTGGGTTTCTGCTGAAGCCTCCTTCCCTGGCTTGTAGACGGTCGTCTTCTCCCTGTGTCCTCACACGGTCATCCCTCTGAGGGGATCCATATCTGAATCTCCTCCTTTCATAAGGATGTCAGTCATGTGGGATCAAGGCCCACCCTAATGACTTCATGTTTCCTCAGTCACCTCTTTAAAGGCCGTGTCTCCAAATACAGTCACGATCTGAGGTACGAGGGGTTAGGACTTCAACATAGGAATTTGCGGGGCACACAATTCAGCCCATAACCTCTGACGGAAGGTAGGGGGGAGCAGCTGTGTTACACTGTATAAGAGGCATAATTCACATGGAATCTGCGGACCACCTAGTGCCTTCAGTCATTTAATGACTTTTCCTTGTAGCAATCAACTACATGTTTCCTGCTGCACAAGGAGAGATGAGGGAGCTCTTTGGTCAAGGACGCTGTAAAGAACGTTTGCTGTTGAAAAACAGTCTGAAATGGCGTTCGACTGCCTGCCTGCCAGAGCTTGCATACCATGTCCACCGCTCACTAGAGCAATGACCTCCAGCAAGTCCCACAATTCTCCGCCTCATCTGAGGGCAGGACCATCACAGGACAGCGGTGACGGTGACCTGAGATAACAGTGCAAAGCTCTTAACGGAACACCAGGGGCGTAATGAGCACCCCATCCCTGTGAGCTACCGGTAGGTCTTCCGATTGCCCCTTTGGACGAAAGCGGCAGATAGCAAAAAATTCAAGGCTAACATGGAGTGTGTATGGTTCATTTCTGGACTTGGGTTTTTCCGACTGTCCCTGGTTTTTTCCAGGAGAAATAGTTCCAATTCCTTTAACCTTGCTTCACAGGGCCTAGTTTCCATCACTTTGATCATTTCTGTGGCTCCTGCCAGGACACCCTCCAGCCTCAAGCCCTTTCAGGAGGGGTGACACAGACTCCACTCAGCAGGCTAATGAGGAACTGGCTAATGCGAGAACCAAGAGGGGGATGGCTCGGGGGCTGGGGCATGTCCCGGGCCTTTCATGTGTGCGGAATCCAGTTGCCTTTGAAGAAGGCAAGGAGCTCTGTTGACTACCACCAGATGCCCTGGATTTTCCAGGACAGGCATTTTTGGAGATGGTTCAGATTTCAACTATTCTATTTGATTGTCCCCATAAACCAGGAAAATGTCCCAGAAGTTCTAACTTCTCTGCTTCCCCACTGCAGGCCTGAGTGCCTCTTACCTGGTTCCAGGTAGTTTTTGCCGTAAGCACCTTTTATGAAAGCATTTTTCAGCACAAACATGCTCACCACATAACTAACTGGCTGTGAGGCATTTTGCCATAAAGGCCAAAAAAACAACTGGCTGACAGTTGGTTTGATGGTGTGTTAGTTTCACCAACTGGTTGACGGTTTGGTCTCATTTCTCCATGGACGCAGGACCCCCATCTTTATATTATATACATCTTGGCCCTCATACTAGTCTATACAGGAGTACAGAGTTTGGAACCCACATTTCCCGTAAAACTTTGGGACATCTTATAATGCCTGTGAGACGCTATGCCAAGAACAAACAACATGGGAGAAGGCTTTTACAGCAGAAAACGCAGCTGTAAGTATGCATCCTGGTATTTGGAAGCTGATACTGCTGTTCAGGAGGGAAGAAATTTTAGCAAAAAAAAAAGAAAAAGTGGGATGCCAAATGAGAAGAAAAAAGAATGTATGCTACTATGAACAAAAAACTTAAAAGGCAAGTGCTTAGGTACAATCCACAAATTAAAATCAGTTATTGGTGTGACAATGCCATGAATCTACACACATTTTTTTAATGCATTCAAATATTTTGTAATTTGCGATAAAGTCTTTTTAATTTTGTTACTCGTTTTCCATGTCTCATTATGTCCTTTTAAATGAATGTCCCACTTTTCTTTTTCATGATTTTATCTTTGGTGGCAGGATTGCCTTACCATCAATTAGTTATGCCTCAGAAACGTTTGTGGCAAAGATGTACACAGCACAAACAGCGGATATGCTCTGACACATAGATGTGATACTGAAGTGTTCCCCTAGCCTGGCAGGGGACAGATGACGTCCTGATGTGGTGAGGCCGCATGATGGCAGCTCCGGAGTGGGAGGGCCGTCCTGATTTCAAAGACCCTTCCCTTTGGCAGGCCAGGAGTCACACATCATGCCAGACCACTCTGGGAGGACTTTATATTCAGACGATGACGAGGATGGTCTTGCTGACTTATCCTCGGCCCGTGAACATGGACAACAGCAATCACCACTGAGTCTTTTTCACCCAACTCTCCATCTGACCCCAGACCTTAGCTCAGGGTCAAGCACCTAACAGGGGCTCATCTGGTAGCTGGACCAAATGGAAGCTCAGTCTGTCTTCATCCTAAACTTATTTTGATCGCTTTTAGCCCTAAATATATCACCTTATAATTGTACTATTCAATTTCATCTGGTTTTTGTAGGGCCGTGTTTTCAATTTGTCACGGTTGTTTTGAATTTTATTCTTGGCTTTCTGAGTCTGAGCCACCCCACCAAATTTAGTATCATGTGAGGATCTGATGAGCCCAAGCTCCAGCCTTTTGTTTAAGTCATCCATCAAGATAGGCCTAGCCGTGCATCCCCAGAGGGGAGGAATTCTTTCAAGTCGATGCCATGACACTGATTACACAATAAAGAATGGCTTTTCTTTTTGGCCACAGAATGATGTGTTCGTGGTAGAACATTTACAAAGTGCAGATAAGCATAAGGAAATAAAAATAACTTGTAATGCCCCCACACAAATGTAAATGCTGTCATGTGGCATGGATCCTTCCTGTTAAATATATATATACATTAATCAACATGGATTACGTGGTATACATCGCACTTCAATGTGCTAATTTGTGGATTTGATCATATAGCATGACCAAAAGCTAATTTTTCATACTTGACTACTTCGCAGACACTCCCAAATCAAAAGCTTTTATATATAATGTACACACACACACACACACACACACACACACACACACACACGGGTGAGCACGTACAAACATGGAACCCAAACTATATTCCATGAATACAAGCCACATGAGATGGTCCCAGAAAACAAGGCTAGCAGTGCTAATTCTTATGAGAAATGCTTTTCATAATACTGGCATCTAGGAGATTCCCAATGTATATAGACATATTAAAGGCCGTGAGAAATTAGGCAATTTTTTTTAAACCGATGTAATTTTTTTCTAACTCAGCATTCCCCAAATCTAACTATCCTTAAAACCCTGTTTCTAGAAGCACCTATTAACTATTCCTTTGGGAAACACTTGTAGAAATGTTGTTATAGATTAAATCTTGACATCAGGAGGAAGTGTAATAATAATTTTTAAATGCACTTGACTTAAAGTCAGGAGACCAGGTCTCTCCTTTGCCTAAATGACTTTGGATAAGTTACCCTCGAGGGGCCTTGGTTCAGCAAAATAGTTGGATCTCCCCCTGGTAGCCCCAACCTGCGGTGCTCTCCTTTAAAGTGAAGATGAACCAAATGAGATTGGTCTGGGATAATGTATTCTTTACCACCTCACACAGTTATTTCCTCTCGTGTCACAGAAATAGTCACCATTTATTTGGCATTTCACCCAGGTTACTCACTGGCTCCTTACCGCAACCTCATGGTGGGGAGAACCCGAAGGGGGTTAATTCACTTGCCCTTTGGCCACATAACCAGTGAGAGAGGATTTGAACACTAGGGCCCCTGCTCTTAGTCAAAGAGCTGCACCACCCCAAAGTCCCCCAGGAGGTTGGTGATCAGTTCTGGCACCTTCCCAGGAAAGGGTCAGCCACTGGTCATCAGTAAACGGGTCTCCTTTGCTCTTTTCCTTCAATGAAGCTCTATCCTGACATGCAGCAGACAAGCCTCGGGGGCCCCTCGAGGCTTCTCCACAAGCCCTGATGGTTTGAATGGAACTGGCTTCTAAGATGTCCAACTGCTTTGCTTCTCCGGGTGAACCTACCTCTACACGGAGCCAATCTAATCACTTGGTGGTATCAAATCTCTGTGCAACCCAAGGGAAGGGGACGTTTCTGTCCATCACCCTGTTTTATTGGCTTTTTCTTCCTGTCTTTAATGGGAGTGGGAGGTGGGTAAGTGGCATGCAAGTTCACACCAGCCTCTCCTGCCTGCCCAGTCTACTTAAGAAGAAATAGCTAAGATATATTGAGTGCCTCTGATGTGGTAGGCACCGTTCATGTGGACTCTCATCCCAACACCCCTACAAGGTATTATACCTTCACTTTATACATGAATCCATGGAAACAGAAGTTGAATCATTTGCCTAAAGCCACACAGCTTGTAAGGCTTAGAGCCAGGATGCAAACCCAGACCCAATCCTTCCTCCAGGGACAGTGTCCTTAACTCCTCAGTAATCCTTCCCTCCTTCCCTCCTTCCCTCCAGCTCGCCCCCACTGTCCCCTCCTGCTCACCTTCCCAGCTTCTCTTCCCCTCCATGCAGACCTGTACTCTAGGTCCCCCACCCATCACACTTTGTCTTGCTTTCCCAGCCTTCTCCCAGCTCCTAAAGTGCACCCCCTACACACACTGCTTCCTCCCGAGAAGACCCAGCCTGAGGGGCCCCAGATCATCCCTGGGCAAGGTGGGTAATGCAGCTTGGCAGAGGGGGATGGAGGCCGTCCTGCATGGTGCTTGTCATCCTGCAAGAACCAAAGGGGACATGAACCGTGTGTAACAGAGACACCTACTGGCTGCTCTGAGCCCAGGGCCCAGAAAACTCCAGAATGGGGCTCAACTCCAGGGCCAGGTAGACACAGCCCTTTGGCAGGGTTTCCTGTCTGTTCTTCCCCCTCTCAGGTTAGGCTGGGCTGGTCCCTGAGAAGTCCTGGGAGGACCCTGATCTCTGCTCTGAGGACAAAGCAAAGTGAAGAGCTGACTTTTATTGCAAAGCATCAGCCCCTTTGTGAGGCTGCTCACAGCTTGGCCAGGTTGTCAGGAAAGGGGGGTGGGGAGGGTGGGAAGGGCCATTTATAGCTAAATAAAAAAAGAGTAGCTTTTCTGTAATGCACCGAGAGGGAAAGTAACAGTTCACTCAGGTTGCCTGGCTGTTATTCAGGAAGAACCATCTTCCTTCCCAGGCTATCTCCCTGTGAATCAGGGTTTACAGCCCCATATCCAGGGCCTGGCACCATTTGATGTAGAGAAATAAAGTCCACCATTCTGGTTAATTGCCATAATTTGCCAGGTCAAATATTGAGCTATATGGTGGCTGGAGAAGACAGGATAATCCCTTGCTAGGAAATCACCAATCGAAAGGACAGCCAGGGAGATTGTTCCTCAGATGTTCTGCCAAAGGACAGGGGAGACCACTGCCAGCAACTCCCTGCTCTCCCTTTCCTCCCCCTTCAGAGAAGGACATGAGAGCTGGGGCTGATTACACACAGGTATGAGGGACAGTTGTTTGCAAGGTATACCCAAAATATTTCCAAAGTTCCATCCTGCCTGAACCATCCCCACTTGATTTGCTCTTCTGAACGGGGGCCTTATTCTCCATTAAAACTATCAACAAACATTTATGAATACTTAGATGTGCTTTGTACAGCGCTGGGGTTTTAAGAAATAGCAAGATGCTTAAAAAGGATCACCATTTATCTCCACTGTGAGAGAGGGAATCCCCACATTTAAAACACCCTTTCTGGTTATTCTCATGAGTGTATTCATATAAGTCAAGTCCAAGGAATTTACAAACTCTGTGACTACAGATCTAAACACATGGAAAGCCAAGAAGTGAGTCAGTCGATTAAGAACAGTTGGACACTAGACTTTCCTCAAGACAATCAAGTGATTGTTCCCAATTACTTGCTATAGAACATATGTTCTGATGATTAGATAGGTGACCACAGATAGTATAAACTCAGAAGGCTTCTCAGAGAAGGGACTTTAAAGGGTCTTAAAGAATGAACAGGTTTCGACAGGCAGACCTAGGAGGGGAGAATGCCAAATGAAGAGGACACGCAAGGAAGTCTGCCCACTGAGTTGCAGCAGGAAGGAAACCCCATGACCATAAGCACCCCCGCTCCCCCCAAAGTAGATCACAGCCAGTTTGCAATAGGCTTTGAACACCCAGCTCAGGAATCTGGGCTTCCTCCTGGTGTCATGAGAAGCCACTGAAGTTTCTTGAACTTCAGTCACATCAGAGCAATATATTTGGAAGAGTGCAGAAGGAAGAGATGAGAGTCAGGAATAAAGGCTAAGAAACTGATGGAATGATTCTAGAATGGCCAAAGCTGTAGGACCACGTGACTGGCTGACACGGAAATGCAGATGCCTGTGGAGCAGAGGGCCCTGCATGACCAGCTGGCATGGAGGACCAAGTCTATCGGGCGGTTCCTCCCTGGAGCTGGTGAGAGGGTGAAATTTCAAGCATGAGCATTTTTTTTTCATTGAAGTATAGTTGATGCACAGTCTTGTATTGGTTTCAAGTATAGAAGCATGGGCATTTTTTAAGGGAGTGGGCCTGAGCATAGATCTTTGGATGCTCAGATGCAGCAGAAGGTTCCCCAGGAACTGCTCAGGGGTGGGGCTGGGGCAAGAGAGAGGCAGGCCTAGCAAACTAATTTCATAAGGTTACTTAAATAACTGAATGCAAGGAGGGGCCAGCTAACCCAGCCCTCCCTGATAGAAATACAATTCAAGACTCATACATAATTTTAGGTTTTCCAGGGGTCATATTTAAAAGAGTAGAAAGAAGCAGGTGAAATTAGTGTTACATTTTAATTAACCTCATATATCCAGAATAGTATCATCGATGCTTTAAAATGATTACTGAGATATTTTACATGCTTTTTGTTTGTTTTTTACTAAGTCTTTGAAATCTGGTGTGTCTTTTATACGCAGAGCACATCTCAGTTTGGACCAGTTACATTTCAAGTGCTCAAAAGCCACATGTGGCCAGCAGCTACTAGCCTAGACAATACTGAGTTAACCTCTAGAACACGGCCTCTCAATCCTGGGCAAATTTGTTCCTAGAGGACATTTGGTAATGTCTGGGGACCGTTTTGGTGTTATAACAGGGGATAGAGACCAGGGGTGCTGCTAAATACCCTAAAATATACAGCAGCCCCCCAACAGAGAATGACCTGGCCAAAATGTTGTTAAAAGCAATTCAGAGCTCTGGGAGGAAGTGGGTACTCAGTGCCAGCCTGTCGGGGTAATGCCACCATACACTCCTGTGAGAACTCGGGCCTCGCCTCAGACAGGGCAGGCTTCCAGGCGCCAGTGTCAGAATTTCCTGGTGCTTTGTGATACAGCAGGGACTACACCCTGAGCTGCTCAGATAAGCCAGATTGTGTTTGCAATGATTATAGTCCCATACTTATCCTCACTCCACCCCACCCAAACCTCACACTGTGGCTGCTGTATAGTGTGGGTCCCTCTCAGGCCCATTGTACAGTAGACAATCATGTGAACAGCGATCCCTATAGTTGTGCAGTGCACAACCTGTGCAACTGTGCATGGCAACTCCACTGCCAGGAGCCAGGGGACCATGTCCCCTCATCACAGCAGACCCTTCTGGATTTCTTCTTGTCCATCCCCATGCTTAGAAGCCACAAAGAAGTAGAGTGATTGATAACTGTGCATGTAATAGAAGACTTTTTCTCAACATGGGGGCTATAATCAAAAATCGAAAGTGCCACTGATTCCTGTCACAAAACAAGGATCCCAGTCTTCCTATAAGAACAACCTTTCCCTCCTTTTCTCCTTCCTTCCATTCCTACAAATATTTATTGTAGTGCAAAGTTCTGAGCTCCTAAGGGGGCTGGGCTTGGTGTCTGAGGGGAAAAGGGCAGGGGGTTCACCGCTGGTTGCACTGACATCTCTGCAGGAAATCAAGATAAACTTAAAGCAAACTGTTTTCAGTAGAACCAGCTTAGTTGATGTTAACAGGTGATATAACTTTTAAAACCCCTCATCAAAAAATAAGGGCAATTCTATATTAAACGAGAGTACTTACAGCATTATGACTATGTGTACACACTAGAGCCAGGCTTCTCTGCTTGCTAACTGTGCTACCTTAGACAAGTTACTGAAATGCTCTGTGCCTCGGTTTCCCTGTTTGTAAAATGGAATACTAATAATACCTGCCTCCAAGGGTTGCAGTGAGATGTTTAACAAGTTAATATAGGTAAAATGCTTAAACTCATGTTTGCCATGGAGTAAGTGTTCAGTATATGGCAGTTTGTAAGGTAAACAGGTGCTGAGGGTTTTGTTGTATTTCCTGCAGAACTGCCCAGAATGCACTGTGTCTCTTGACGTGAGGAAGGTGCAGGGTCAAGTGGGTAGTCTTTCCTAATCTTATTTTTGACCACCGTTTTAGACTAAACTCTCTAGAAAGCAAAGCCTGAGGCCAAGAGAAAGGGCTGCTGCTTTATTTGCGAGATGCAAGCCCAGGGCAGTGAGGATGAAGGAAGTGGAAAGTAGGCAAGGAGAGACATGAGTGCTGTCTCATCAGCCCAGCTGCTACTTCACCATGAGGTTGCTCAGCCTGTGGGCTTGCTGGGCACACGGGATTTCTCCAGAATGGTGGCACGGAGGAAATACACTCCAGACTAGTCCCCCAAGAACAAGGAAGGATTTATCTGCTGAGCTCCCTCCATGTCCCACTGGCCCAATCTCCGCCCGTGAGAAGCTGATTCCACTGTGTCATCTGGCCCCTTGACAGCTGCTCAGAGGAAGTTAGAGTTGTGAGTGGGTGAGTTTCCATCTAAGTCTGGAAGAGAAGTGTCCCAGCAAGACACCAACCCAGAGCAGAAAAGAAGGGGATGGGCAAGGGCATCTGAGAAGGTCCTGGTTCTGGAAAGTACAGCCACAGAACCCATTCAGAGGAAACCTTCTCTCGGTGAATGCTCTGGGTACCATGCTTCAATCCAGCTGAAATGGCTCGGGGAGCCCTGCTCCAGAACCCCTGCCTTCACAGTACCACGAGGAAGTCGCTACAAAATGAAAACCATGATGTGTTTGGGAAGAACCCCCCCTGGTTTGGGGAAGTTAGAAAGGGAGGTATGATGGGGTGTGGCTGAAGGTCAGCAGGAGGGGGAGGCCAAAAGAAGAGAGTGGACAAGCGACCCGGAAGTGGAGAGGCAGTGTCCGTGACAGGAGGTATTTGTTTCCTACAGCCTCCGTAATAAAGGACCACAAATGGATGACTTAAAACAGAAAATTATTCTCTCACATTTCTGAGGCCAGAAGTCCAAAATCAAGGTGTCGCTGGGGCCATCCTCTAGTGGAGGAGATCTCCTTGCTTTATGCTAACTTCTCATGGGTGCAAGCAATCCTTGGTGCCACGTAGCTTGCGTCTACGTCATTCCATTCCTTGCCTCCACCTTCATAAGGCCATCTGCCCTGCACGTTTCTGTGTCTTTTCTTATAAGGACCCTTGTCCTATTGGATCAAGGGCCACCGCACTTCAGTATGACCTCATCTTAATGAACTACCTCTGCAACAACCTCATTTCCAAATAAGGACACATTCTGAGGTTCTGGGAAGGACGTGAGTTTTGGGGAAACACTCTTCAACCCAGGGAGAAGAGCATGGGCAGAAGTCTGGAAGGAAAAAGAGAAAGCCAGGCCAAAGAAAGTAGCCAGAGTGGCCCCTGAGTTAGGAGAGAAAGTGAGGGGGGACCCTAAGAGCTCCAAAAGCCCAGGGCCTTATCCCAAGCAGGGAAGTGAGGACTCTCAGCAGATCTGGGCTCTGCAGAGCCCCTCAGCCCACACATGGAATAGTTTGGAGCGATTTGAGGCAGTGTAATAGTGTGATTTATAATAAGAAACATACATTTGATCTTGGTTCCCATTTCTGGCACCGAACTCCTAAAACCCTTGGAATTTCCCAAGTGATGAGAGGTCCACAAGGTGTCTTATGTTATGTTAATGTGATGACTCTGTGTCCTCACCTAAGGAGGGAGGCTGGTTGAGGGGAAAATCAACCATGTGATTAAAGGGTTGGCGATTTCGGGCCCCCTCCCCCACCCCCACCTTTAGGGAGGAGAGAGAGGCTAGAGGTTGAATCAGTCACCAGTGGCCAATGATTTAATAAATCATGCCTGGATAATGAAGCCCGTATGAAAACCCAAAAAGGACTGAGAGCTTCCGGAGATTTGGGGAGAGCGGCGTGCTCAGCGAGGGCCGCGAACGCTCCATGCCTCTTCCCACATACCTTGCCTCATGCCTCTCTTCCATCCGCTGCTCCCGAGCTTTTTACAATAAACCGGTAATCTAGGTAGCAAAGTGTTTTTCTGAGTTTGTGAGCCGTTCTAGCAAATTAACCATACCTCAGGAGGGTGTCGTTGGAACCCCCCATCCACACAGCCTGTCAGTCCCGTGGACTTGTTACTGGCCTCCAAAGTGGGGGTGAAGGCAGTCTTGCGGGACTGAGCCCTCGACCTGCGGGATCTGATGCTGTCTCCGGGTAGACAGTCTCAGAACTGAGTTAAATGGTAGGACACCCAATTGGTGTTGCAGAGAATTGCTTGGTGGTGGGCAAAAATCCTCACACGCTGGAAATGGTGTCAGAATCTGAGGCAGGTTCATTTGGGAAGGCTTCAGGATGGACTTGAGATCTGAG
Source organism: Smutsia gigantea (assembly GCA_032199065.1). NCBI lineage: Eukaryota > Metazoa > Chordata > Mammalia > Pholidota > Manidae > Smutsia > Smutsia gigantea. The sequence goes on along the minus strand of JAVSCE010019741.1, from coordinate 141,806 downwards.
CTAGGTCTTGACAAAGGATGGGCAGGGAAGGTGGGCGCAAAGGGCCCAGAGGCAGGAACGAGTTGTGTGCAGGCTCCACCAGCACTTTCAGCTTGGTCCTCGTGGAAACCCCACGGCAGAATAGCCTCAGATGGAGGGAGTGGGCGTCCCGTTGTCGGAGCACAGACCCTCCCACAGCAGAAGACGACTCTGAGGGCCTGTGTGGTGGCCTATTGCCCTTGAAATCGGACTGACACGTGCTGAACCATGACTCTGTGGCCCCTGACTCCATATCCTCTGAAGGACCTCCCATGGCCGCTTCTGGAGCCTTTCCTTGGGAGGAGTTTGCTGAGACAAAGCAGCAGAGAACTGAGGCTCCCGGTCCCCGGTGGGGCGGATGAAGTCTTCTGTCCCTCCCGCCCCCACCTCTCCTTCCCCAGTGCACCACTAACCCCAGAGGTGGGAATGCAGAAGAGGGCTGTGCTGGAGAATACTGGGGTCAGGATCTCCAGCAAAGAATGTCAGCTATGAGAGCGTTCTGCTGACCCCATCTAAGATGTGGGTGGCTAGAAGCTGCAGGGAATTTTAGATTAAAAGACTTTCCAAAGACACTTCTTCAAGGTCAGTGACAGGAGGATCCAGGAACATCTCGTGCCTCCTGCCAAGAATTCCAGAGGGCAGGACCCTCTTCTGGGAGCCAGGGCTGGAGAGTTTCCCATGGAGTCCCCTGATGGGGGCAGATTCCAGCTTTACCCATGTTTTCCTCCTCTAGAATTCAAAGCTGAGGAAGACCCCAGCATGGGGCGGTGGAAAACAGGCAGGCGCTGAGATAGGCAGACACACATTTGAATTCCACCTCCCCCCTTATGTCTGTGTGATCTTCGGCAACTGTCTTAGCCTCTCTGAGCCTGTTTCTTCACCTAGAAAAGTAGATTAAAATGAATTCAGGCACTGAGTACTGTGCTGGCATATATGATAGATGCTCACTGTCATTTCCCTCTTCAAAAGATGGCCAATGGGGCAAGACAGTATGCAGGGCCTTGCTGTAGTGGGGCGGTAAAGCCAGATTTCATTCATTCATGCCTGCATGCAGGTAACAAATAGTAATTGAGAACTACTCTCTGCCATTCACTGCCAGGGGTGCTAGGGATTCAGCAGTGAGCCAGAGTCCCAAGGGAGACAGAAATAAATAATCAGGGAAATAAATATATAAATCAGTTAGTAGTAAGTGCTAAGAAACAAAGCAGCCCCCAGGCCCAGAAGTGCTGGGAAGGAAGACACATGAGAGGATCGGGGCAGCATTTTAAATAGGGACATCAGGGAAAGTCTCAAATCAGATGACCCTTAAAAGAGACCAGAATCAAGCCAGATGAAAAGAACTGCAGTGCAAAGGCCCGGGGCAGACCACAGGGAACAGCCATGAGGTCAGGGCAGCTGAAATGCAGAGAACAGAGGGGCAAAGGGTTGGAGCAGAGATCGGGAAGAAGTGGGTCCGTATCATGAAAGGTTTCATCCACCACAGCAAAGACTTTTGGCTTTATTCACAGTGAGAAGGAAGCGATCCTACCAATCATATCCTAACTTTCATAACTAATATTAATTGGGCTCTTACTTGGTGCCACGCATGGAGCGAAGCCCTTAACATACATCCAACTTGTTACTTGTTATCAGAAGAAGGTCATGTAAAGACCCATGTGAAGGCAAGCACAGCCTGAAAGGAGGCACCCAAGAGCCCACAAACACCAAGCCTCCAGAAGCTGCCAGAAGCTTGGAGAAAGGCATGGAACAGATTCTCCCTCAAAGCTTCCAGAAGAAACCTGCACTACCAGCCCCTTGATTTTGGGCTTCTGGCCTCCAGAGCGGAAGAAATAAACTCCTGTTGCTTAATCTACCAGGTTTGTGGTAATTTATCATGGCAGCCTTAGGAAATGAATGCAGGTCTGTGCAGTGTAACGGAATGAGCCCTGTATTTAGAACTGGATGACCTGATCTGAGCTCTAGCTCGACATCTCCTAGCCATGTATCTTCGCACAACTCCTTTACTTTCACCCAGGCCTCAGCGTCCTTCACTGTAGAATGGGTACGCTATTACCTGGCTTCCAGGGTTGTAGTGAGAATGAAATGAGGTCTAAGACAGGGAAAGCAGGTGGAGACAGCAGAGCACCTACATCCTAGAGGGGCGGGCTTGGGGGGACGAGACAATGAGCTGGAACCCCCAGTGCCCAGGATAGCTCTCAGGACAGGGCTTGGAAGCAACAAATCCAGGGCATTTGTTTCCAAACGCTCCCGCGCCTTCTTGGCCAAGTGGCTTCTCCCTGACGTCACCTCCTGAAGAGGGGGAGTCCAGCTCCTGGCCAGGCAGAAGTAACCATTTGGAGAACCAGTCAGGGAGCACTGGCATTTGAAAATTCAGTCATTACTTCCTGCGGGAGTTTGGGTGTGTGGGGAGGAGGGAGCCCCGTGCCAAGACGTCTTAGGGCTTCAAAGTCAAAGAAAAGGCAATTAATTTGTGGTGGAATTAACTGGGAAACTCTAAACCTAGGCCATTACCCTTGTACAGTAGACCCTTTTGGCCCCATTCAGAGTACATGGAATAGTGTGGGCCCTGGTTCCAACAAGATTGTCTCTTAAAAATAAATTTAGAGTCTAGACAAGGTTACCATGACCCCCTTGCCCCCCCTCGTTCTTCATATGTCACCAGGTTGGGGAGTGTGCTCAGTGATAGACTAAGATACACCAAGTCCTGGACCCCCAGCCCTAACAGTAGCTCTACCTCACCCTGGATCTGGCATCCATTAAGCCCCTCCCAGTGGAGGGGTTCTCTCTCTGGGTTGTGGAGATGGGTTCACGGATAGATACATAGGTCAAAAAAATATGCCAAATTGTACTTTTCATGTGCAGCTTATTATGTCAGATATACCTCAATAAAGCTGTTCTTAAAAACACCTCAAGGCTCTCCAGAAGTCAGAGGAGAAGGTCTCCACCTGGAAATCTTGTTTGCAAGGTTGCATAATTTGCCTATGCCCAGGCACACATGTTCTGCTCCTGAGACACTGGAGGAAGGCATCAGCCACACAACCGGGCATTCTCAGTTTGGACAGAGTATCTCTAAGGGCGCAAGTAAAGTGCCAAGTGTTCCAGGTAAAATCTCTCCCGGGAAGGGAAAATGAACATGGATACTCTGTAAGCAGATACAAAGATTTTCCTGGGGCAGAGGGACACAGAGGTCTGGTTCGGGCCAAGGCTGGACTTGAGTTACTCCTGGCATCTGGAGCTGCCACCCAAAATTCCCCTAGTGGTTCTGCGGAATTCGTCCTTCTGGGTCTACGGAGGACCTCCTGGGGAAGAACCTTCTTGTACACAATGGTCATGCAGTCATTTGCAGACATGTTTGGCAAATTTTGGGTGGTAGGGCTGGGAAGGACCCAAGCCATTGGAGAGTCAGGGCTTTACTGACCCCTGGCCCTACATGTCAGGCCTTATTATGCTGTGAATAATCTGTTTAACTAGTCAGCAATTCAAGACATTTTATTTAAAAGAAACTGATGTAGATGAACGGATAAACAAAGTATTTTATACACACACACACACATATATATCTCAAATAGAATATTATTCAGCTTTAAAAAGGAAGAAAATGCTGACACAAGCTACAACATGGATAAACATTGAGGACATTATGACAAGTGAAAAAGCCAGTCACGAAAGGCAAATACGGTATGATTCCACTTACATGAGGTACTTAGAACAGTCAAATCCCTAAGGACAGGAGGTAGAATGGTGGTTGCTGGGGGAGGGAGGAGGAATGGGGAGCTGTTTACCGGGGACAGAGGTTCAGTTTGGGAAGACGAGGAAGTTCGGGAGATGTTCGTGGGGACGGTCGCACAACAGTACTAACACTGCTAAGCTCTACACCTAAAAATGGCCGAGATGGCAAATTTTATGTTATACCCATTTTACTACAATTTTTTTAAAAAGAAAAGAAACATTTGTGAAAAAATAGAAAATAATTTTCCATGAACTATTTTTTTATACAAAATATAACACTTCAAAGAATTTTCAGACACTTGTCCTTTGGGACGGGTGAGTCTCACCAGTTCACAGTGCGAATGAAGGCCGAGGCCCAGGCAGGCTCTCTGCAAAGGATGGTCGCCGCACCTGCCTGGGAGAGGCTCTGAGGTGCGGCTGGTGGAGTCCCTGGAGGAGAGATCAGCAGGGAGGAGAAACCAGGTCCGCCATGGTCCCTGCCACACCATCAGAGGATTATGGGAAGGAGGAAACCAGATAACAGAAGTAGTTGTGAAAAGGCTTTACAAACTGAAAGCCCGCGATGATGGTTGGGTATTTCCTCGGCCTCCAAGGGGTCACATCTGTTTTTACAGGTGGCACAGTGGTGCAAGCCTGGGCTCAGGGCTCTGAGGGCCTCCCACAAGGCCCCTGCTCTGCAACCTACTGGTTTTGTGACCTCTGGTAACACACTTCACTCATCTGAGCCTGCTTCCTGGTGTGTGAATGGGCATGCGAAAACCTAGAGGGGCGTCCGTAGCAAATCAACACAGGGCTGTGCAAAGCACCCATGTGCTCCACTAATGCTGGACCCTGTGTCACAGCCCTCCAGTGAGGACTCAGGTCCCCACACCCCAACCAGCCATGAGCAATTAGGCAAGTACTGGATTCCCCCTGAAATCTTCTCCAAAGACTGGCCTCTCATACCTCAGACCCGAGGGGGGCTCTTTACCTTGAGGGTGGTCTGAAAGAGGTTATCAGGCACCTGCTCTGAACACCAGAGAGGCCCGCATCTGTGTAAACCCGTCCCGTCCTGTGCCCACAGGCCTGTCAGGGTGTTGAAGGAAGCTGTCTGAAGAAATCTGACTTCTAAGTAAAACGGAGCTGGGTGGCGTGGCCTGGGGCAACACTGATTATTGTGAGAAGCTGATCTTCAGGCCTAGTTGTGGAGTGATGGCCACATATTTGTCAAGGTGGAGCCTTCTGCACCTGAAGAGAAGGAAAAACAGAGCTAAAGAACCAGGGGGACCGTGTCCCATGAACAGGACTTCTGAAACATGACACAGCCTTCTCCTGGCCTCCTGCGGGACTGTGCCTGCAGCAGCAGCTTTGGGGTTCCCTGTCTATGGGGGGGGGCCTCACCACTTGAAATGGGGTTTCGGAACCACTGACCAGTGTTTGGGGGCAGTACAGTCAGAGGGATTCTTGTAGGACTCATGGGACGCTGCCCTTGGACAAAGCATGGACCTGGGGGACTCGGCTGTGACCACATTCCCCTCCTGGTGGAGCTGGGGAGAGGGTGTGGGCGTGTTGGACATGAGAGATCAAGAGAGACAAGAAAAGTGACTTGGCTTGATGCTTTTGTGTTAGGAAATGCAGGCATCTCAGTCTTCTGAAGAAAGCTCGTGTTGACCCTCTTAACCGAGACAGAAGCTAAAACCGAGGAATGAAAAACAATAATGTTTCTGTGGAGATTTTTTAAATTAAATAACATGAAAACAAAAGATAAAATAAAATAGATGGCTTTAGGCTAAGCCTTCTCATCTGACTCTCAATCCAGTCGGCACATATATGAAAGGATATTGCTCCTCTTTCTGAATGCGGTTGTATCGTCAAATAGCACTTTGTTGAAAATATTAAAACCTAGAGGTCACGCCAGACCCAGCTTGAAAGCGAGAAGACATTCTTTCGTCTCAGCGCAAGTGCATATTTGGGATTGTACATGCAAATTCTTTGCAGACTGACCTGCCTTCCTGGCCGGCAAGTACAGACAGAACATTTGAAAGCAGGTCTTGCTTTAATTTTTGACAAGTGTTAGGAAGAGATACTCTTCACAGCTTGAGAGGGAAGGAGGATGAAAACCAGCTTGTGGTCCGAGCGTGTGGAGGGTGGGCGAAGAGAGGAGCTAGCTTCTGGAAGAAACCATCTGACTCAGTTTCTGCCTCTGCTGAGGGTGATCTCTGATGATAAGGAGGGCGTGGCAGGAAGGTCACTAGGGGACGTCCAGGGACATCACGGCAGCTAGTTCAACGGCGCAGGTACCCAGGAACCTGCCAAGCAGGTTGAATATTTCCAGGTGGGGAGGAAGCAACAGAGGCTTGGGGTGCCAGAAACTCATCACAGTTACCTGGTTTAAAGTGGTTTGCTGGTTCAGGGAATTCATCCAGCCCTGAGCCTATGGTCCAAACGAACTCTTGAAGGGTTCATGGGAAATGGTCCTTGGACAAAATCTAGAACTGTGGGCTTTGACTGTGACCAGATTCCCTTCCTGGTGGAGTGTGGGTGAGGGCACGTGTAAGGCAATTTGCCTCTTCCCCCAGCCTTCCCCTACTCATGCTCCCATAAGTATAAACACTGAGTTCTCACCAGCCTGGGAAGATGTGGAGAAGGGAAACTAAGACATTAACATTGACTGGGTATGTACCAGGAGCCTGGAACTTGACACTGAATCTTTCCACCAGCCCATGTTGTAAATGCAGAAATTAAACTTGAGGGGGGTTGAGCAACTTGCCTCTCCTAATGAGCAAAGGGCAGAACCAAGATTCAATGCAACTCTGTTTCTGAAGCTCCTGTTCTTGCTTCTATACGGAACCAGCCTACATATATAAGAGGAAATCGGAGACGTCCAATGACCAGGTTAAAGGCATTTGGCAGTGGAAGAAATGAGACCAAAACATGCATGTCCCAGTCACCTAGTTCAGGCTGCTGTCACTAAGGACAGGTGACCTCTCTTAACGCCTCACGTACATTGGACGATTAAAGAAAATGCTAGTGTGGCCAGAGAAATGAGTCATGATGCCCCTAAGCTCTCAGTTGCCCTCTTAGCTCTCTTAATCCATCCCCCAAATTCATCCCCATGGCCTTTTTTAAAAACTCAGGTATAACTCACATACCATAAACTTCACCCATTAAAAGTGTACAATTTTGTGGTTCTTAGTATATTCACAAGGTTATTCAACCATTACCACTATGTAATTCCAGAATATTTTCATCACCCCTAAAAGAAATCCTGTACCCATTAGCAATTACTCCCTAAACTACCCCCAACCCACAGCCTTCAGAAACCACTGCTATGCTGTCTGTCTCTATGGATTTGCCTATGACTGGTATTCAAATAAGTGAAATCATATAATATGTGGCCTGTGTGCCTGGCTTCTTTCACTGAGCAGAATGTTTTCAAAGTTCATCCATGTTGGAACATGGTTCAGTACTTATTCTGTCTTATAAAATGGGGGTATTTTTTGTCCATTCATCAGCTAATGCACATAGAGGCTGTTTCTACCCTTTGGGCATTATGAATAATCCTGTTATGAACATTGGTGTATAGGTTTTTGTGGACACTTTTGTTTTCAGTTCTCTTGGATATATACCTAGGAGTGGAATTGCTGCATTTCACCCTATACTTGAGGAACTACCAGTTTTCCAAAGTGGCTACGCCGTTTTACATTCCCACCAGCAATGTTCTCCCACATCTTCACCAACATTTGTTATCATTTGTTTTTTTTATTGCAGCCATCCCAGCAAGTGGGAAGTGATATCTCATCATGGCTGTTCCTTGCATATCTCTAATGATTAATAATGAACATCATCTAATTATTGGTCATTGGTACATCTCCTTGGAGAAAGGCTTATTCAAATCCTTTGTCCATTTATTAATTTGATGAAGTCCAACTTACCAGTTTTTTGTGTTGCTTTTGTCTCTGGTGTCACATCTAAGAAACCATTACCTAATCCAAGGTCATGAAGATTTATACCTATGTGTTCTTCTAAAAGTTTTGGCTTTTGCATTTAGGGCTTTGACTAATTTGAGGTAATTCTTGCATGAGATGTAAGGTAGGAGTCCAGCTTCATTGTTTTGCGTATGGATACCCAGTTGTCCAGCACCATTTGTTGAAAAGACTAGTCTTTCCCCACTCAGTTGTGTTGGCACATTTTCCTAAAATCAATGGATCATAAGTGTATGGGTTTACTTACAGACTTTCAGTTCTATTCCATTGATCCATGGGTCAGCCCTTATGTCAGGACCTCATGGTCTTGATTACTCTGGTTTTGTAGTAGGTTTTGAAATCCAGAAAGTGTGAGCCTTCTAACTGGGTTCTTTTTCAAGATTGTTTGGCGACGCTGGGTCTCTTATATTTCCATATGAATTTTAGGATCAGCTTGTCAATTCCTACAAAAGGCCAGCTGAGATTTTGATCCTGTGGCCTTTTATCTCCAAAAAAGGAAAGGAAGAAAAGCTGTGGGAAGGTAAGGGCAATTTTCCTTAGCACACTGATAAATGGGAAGGACAATGTCCTCCAAACTAGTTGTCTTACACAAGCTAATAAAAGCTGATACAGCTGTGACTTTATGATAATAACAGCTGAATAACACAGGGTTTCTATCCAAGCTACCCCAATAAGGGAGCATTTTACATTTGCCTAACATGGCCGCTTGCAAAGGAAGTGACCTGCAAATGAACTGATTCCCATCCAATTTAATCTATCACCAAGAGTGGCAAGATACACAATTTTAAGTTGGGGCTTAACACACCATCTGACATTAAATGGTATATCTTCTGTGATTTTTAACCAAAGTCACTGAAATATGACCAAGGTATAGAAGTCTGATTGTGCTAAATTAGACCACTGTTAATTAATTAATGCAACAATTAATTAAATGTTCAACGTGGGCCTCAGTTTTCTCATCTATAAACAGAGATCATTCTTGGGTGCCTTTCCACCCTGAAGATGTATGGTCTCAGCAACTGGCCGAGTCACAGAGAGCTGCAGCATCTTCATATCTCTGCTCCCTGCTCACTACAGAAGCTATCACCTCCGTTGGTAATCCTCATTGAAAGGACCTCCTCAGAGCTACTTCTTGGCCGAACACAGTGATGAAACGGCATATGCCTGTTTGCATGCATCCTTCTGCTTTATGAGGTCCTCCAAGATAAGAAAACAAATGTCTGTAAGAGAGGGGAAGACCTCACTTCAGTGACTCTTGGACTCCTCTTCTCATACATCTTTAGGTTAATAATTTCAATTCAGGGGGAGGCTCATCTCATAGGATCACTACTAGTGAGCTTTGCAGGGTTTCCTAAGTCCATATGCATAAGTCACGGACCAGCCTGATTAAATGAGGCCCATATGAAACCTTCCCAAGCTCTAAAAGTGTGTGGTCTTTAGGCTCAAAACAATGCCAGGCAAGCATCCTCCGATCCCTACCCTCTAAAATCTTGCAGTATATCTCAGAGGAAGGAAACAAGTTTTTATATGACTTCATGTGCCAACTCCCACAGATGGATAGTGATTTCCTAGAATACTGTGTTGAGAAAGATTCTGAGGCTGAGTGTCAGCTCCAGGAAAAAAGTGAAGTGACAGAGTACGCATGGGGTTGGGCCTGGCAGCATAGGTTCCACATGTTTGCCATCCCTCATCTACATACAACAGCAAGTTTGTATATATGTAGGTTCACTAATCTGTGAACTCTAAAATAACTATAAAGACTCTCATATTGTCTTTATACTGAGCATAAATTCTAGAATGAATAAATAGTGTATTGCACATATATGTGCAATGACTTTTCAAATATAAGTGGATGTAGTAATAAAATGCAAGCTATTTCAAGGAATTAGTAAATTCAGGGTGGATTTCTTTCATTATATATGTTTTCTGTCCACAGATAAGGAAAGCCCAATTGCTATGATATGGAGGTCTGCAAGAACCTCTTGATGTTTAAAAGGTATCCTCATCCTGAGAAATGTGGAGCCACAGCCTTAAAGCCTTCCCATGAGCAAAGGCCGCATCAGACATAATCATGTCATGATAATTTGATATGAATCAAATATGCCAAATGAGTTGCTTATACTATATCCTCACATCAACATGGTATTTTCAACAGCCAGGCAGCCTATTTTCTTGGGAAGGAAGGTTTTGATGCAGTAAGTTAACTTCTTCTCATGCTAATGGGCCCCAAGGATGAGGGAACAATCCCACTCCAATCTCTTCCCAATGTTGATCTCATAAAACATCAGAACCAAGGGCCCTTCAGCATGCCTACTCCACTGGTTCTCAAATAGTGGTGTTAGTAGCAGATATCTTCTTGCCACAGAATTTTACCCACAACTACAAACTATAAAATAGTACAGTTGAGGGAAGGGTGACAGACCTAGACTCCGCCCTGCAGGGCCTCATCAGGGTCCACCACAGCTAGGCTTGCAGACTGCCCATCAAACCCTGACCCCATGCCTGCCTCTACTGTGGGAGGTAAAGAAACCAAGACCACATCCTCGGTCCCCACCCTCAAACCAAATCCTATCCAGTTGCCTTGGCAAAGCCCAGGAAAGCCAGATACATTGTCCTCTTCCCAAACTGACAAGCTGAAAACAGCTGCTGCCTGATGCCCCGAGGTTGGACTTGTTATGCCGTCAAAGGATGACCAGCCAGACCTGGAAGCCTCATGGCTCTCCTGATCATGAATCCTTGCAGGCTTTGAATTTGTTTCTTTAAAAAGAAAAGCAAAGAAAAAGTAAAAAAACATGCCAAAATGCAGTCCTATCCTGTATCTGTAGGGTAAAAACTGCCCCAAAAGCCCACCTCCACCCCTTTCCTTCCTTCCTCATTCCCCCTCCTCTGTTCCCACTGCTTTTGCTTTCCTCCCACTCCGAGCCTGGTTGAGTCAGGCTCACGGAGGCGCGCCCCTGTGGTCTCCAGCCCAGGCAGCCGGCAGAGCAGCGAGGGCCCGACCCATTCCACGCCACCCCCTGGGCAGTTCCTTGGCAGAGATTCGAAACGTTTCTATTTAAATAACATTTTAACAAATGTGGAGGGGTTCAGTTGTACTTCAATCAAATTCCGTTGATCCAGTTGGGAGCTGGGTCTCTGTGGACGGTGCGCACGGAGTTCCCTCTGTTTTCTGATTTGAATTGCTTTGTTCTCCTTCCAGGAAGGGGGAAGGAGGGGGATGCATTTGGCCGAAAATGAAACATTTCCCTTTTAAGTCAAAACTTGAACATGGCTTGAAGGAGAGTTTAAACTCCATAATCCCTGGTCCTGAGCAAAAGCAGTAAAAAGCCTACAATTTCCTTTTTGGAGGAGAGAAATCAGGGAAACAGCTATTGGGCAGAGCAGCCTGGCACCCTCTGTGAGCCCACTCCTGGGGCAATCGCTCAGAAATGGCCTCCTGCAAGGCAGCGGGCCATGTCCTTCTGAGTCTGTGCAGATACGCTCTGTGTTTCAGTTGGGGGGGAAACCACGGAGGCTGCTCTTCTGTGGCTCCCAGCTCTTTTTTGCACTTTCCATACCTGTGTGGGTCCTGTCCACTGTGTCCATCACCACACCACTGGCCCCACTGCCCCATAACCTGCATGTGGGATCCACTGTCTCTCTTCCCTCCTCACCAACCAGCTATCATCAAGAGAGGATGTCATGGGGGAGTGAAGTGATGTGAGGCCTTTGCACAAATCCCTCAACTCCCCAAGTTTGGGTTTTCTCATCCCAGACATGAGAAGATTGGCCCAGATACCATTCTAAGTTATCACCCATTTTGAAAATTGTTTGAATCATCAAGTAATAGCACTGGAAGAGATGTGTTCACAGTAGTACTTCTGGGGACCATAGTAAAGGACTGTGGCAGATTGCATTTTCCAATATCACTTGGATTTTCTCATTTTTCTGATTAAAAGAAAAGGGGGTGGGGGGGCATCTAGCTGAGCTCTGGCCTCGAGGTGCAGAAGTGTCTGGCTAATTTGACCTTGCCCTGGTGCTTCAAGCTCTCTCTCTCAGGAGGCCTTGTGCCAGTTATTTAAACTCAACTGATAAGTGTTTAATTAAAGGGCAAAATACAGATGGATGGATGACTAGACGAATGGATAGATGGAAACTTTATCCAACTAACAAATGTTTTCTATCCTGCCCAGGGTTTGATGCCACAATGAAAATGACAAGAAGCAGGTGTCGGAAACATAGCAGAACCAACCCAGTGTGTCCCATGTTCCTTAGCCATACACGTTCGATCCAGCCATAGCTTTGTTTCTTTCAGGCCAGGCCTTGCCGCTAATCTGTCCATTCTGGAGGAAGAGGAGGTATATTACATAGTGATTTCAGAGCCTAGGAACCTTGAATCTTTTTTCCAAGGAGAATATTGCAAACTTCTGATATGATTTCTCTACGCTAATATTTATGGTGGAAGCTCACTATGTTAATCAGAAGACTTTTGGTTACAAGCTCCAGAAGTTCAACTCAACTTGGCTTATGTCCCAAAAGGAATTTGTTGGTGTATATAAACAAAACTCCAGAGGTACATTTGCCTCTGTGTGTAGCTGACACCAGAGCCATAAACAACATGACAAGAAACCTCTCTCACCATCTCTGAGCTTTGCGCTCCTCAACTATGGCTTCATTCTTAGGCAGGATTAGGACGATGGCTGACTAAGAGTGGATGGACAAAGTGGAAAAGGAGGGGTCTACATCCAGAGGGAGAGATAGGAAAGACACAAAAGTGCTAGCTGGCCATCACACTGACTTACCTATTCTGCCTCAGGACGCTGTATTTTTCTCCACTTCTCCCCAGGACCCATCTATTTTCATAAAAGTCACAGGACTTGTGAAATAGTTCTGGGGCCCATAGTAAAGGATCGTGGCAGATTACATTTTCCAAAGATGGCCATGATATCTTCTTTCCCAAAAGTTTTTCTAGAACCTTGCCACTCCTCCTCCCCGTGAACCTGGATGGGCCTGGGGGCTGCTTGTCCAATCAGGTATATCAGAAGTGACGCTATGTGACCACCAAGGTTAAGTCATAAGGGTGCCGTGCACTTCTGCTTGGGTGTTTTGAGGTGCTCACTCCTGGAACGTGAGCGCCATACTGTGAGGAAGCCCAGGCAGCCCATGGAGAGTCCATAGGGAAAGGAACTGAGGCCCACAGGTCTCGCCAGCCATATGGGTGGGCCATCTTGAAAGGGAATCCTTCAACCCCCAACTGCATCACTCCAGCTGAGGCCACGTGGGACCGAGATGGGCTGGTCCCACCCAGCCCTGTCCAAACTGCAGTCCATGAGCAAAAGGGATGATGCTGTAGTTTTCAGGCACTAGGTTGTGACATGGTTCATTCCACAGCAATAAAGAACCAATGGAAGGGTCTTAACAGGGATGGAGACTGGAAGCCTGAGTTCAGGGTATTTCCTCCACTCCTGACGTCTCTTCCATCCCCTCGGGTTGGCAATATATTCAATGTACTTTATGATCCACTTACATAAGGTTCAGAAAGTCCCATCTACATAAAGTTCAAGAACAGGCAACACTAATCTTAGGTGTTAGACGTCAGGGAGGTCATTACCTTTACGGAGGGAGAAATAATGGAAGAGGGCAGGAGGGGGCTTCTGAGGTCTTGAAATGCCTGTTTCCTGATCTGGGAGTTGGTGACATGGACTCACTTGCTTTGAGAAAATTCATCGAGCCGCACCCTGGTTCGCTGTGTGAGCTTTTCTATTTATGCCAAACTTCAGTGAGAATGTACCTTTAAAAAAAACACTACCTAGTTTAGAAATGATGCTGAGTGGATCAATGTCAATGCGGTTCATGTGCCTTTGTCTTTTAATAACAGTTCAGTTCTTTCAGAAACGATGCTGTCCTTGCTGCATCGGTGTAATTCATCATGCCAAGCTTTCCTTTCACACTGTATAGACAGCTGTCGTCAGGCCCCATGCTGGCCGGGGCCCTTTGTATGGACTCTGCTGTTTACTGGCAAGGGCAGCTCTGCTCAGCACCTGGGCTTGCTTGGAATCTCTAATCCCCTCCCAGACGCTTCGGTTGATTTCATGTTTAGCAGAAAAATTTCCCCTGATAGACAACAGGGTGAGCAGAAAAGAGCCCAGAACATGGAGTCAGACAGACATGTACTATTAACACGTTTCTGCCACGTTAGGCCTGGGGCTTAACAACTCTGAGCCTCACATTCTGATCTATGAAATGTGATCATGTTCGGACCTTCCCCATGGGGCCGTTGTGAAGCATGAATGGGAAGAGACAAAGTAGGCTACCCGGTGTCGGGCTTAGGGAGTTTCCGTAGTAAATGTAAGCTGTTATTGTGCTGGGCGTTTTTGGTTGCTGGAGAAGGATCTGAAATAACACCTGTTTCGAATTTCAGAATTAACGAATGTTCTCTTGCAAAAAAAAAAAAAAAAATTAAAAACACAGGAAAACACCCAAAATGAAACAGAAATCACTCAGTGATAACTACTGAATCACAATTTTGCAGCATGCCCTTTTACACCTCTCCTGTGCTTATGTAATGGGCATAAATCTCAGTCCACGGCTTCAGGTGGGCAAGAAGCAGATCTTTATTTCCTCTAGCTCGACCTGATGTCGGTTGTGAGCCCACACGCTGCTGCTGGCAGGAACTCAGTCACATTGATTCAATCCCCCTCTTTCTCAGGGGTTGTCTCCAAATTCCCATGGGGGATGAAGGAGGTGGGGGAGGGGTCAAGGGCGAGGGGATGGGGGCCACGGATCTAGGCATCCATCCAAACAGTTCACTGCCCATTGCGTCTCACTCCTATCTGCAGGTCCTGTGGAACCATGGCCTCTGCCTCGTGGGTTCCCCGGGGGCTGGGGTCAAGCCAGGCTGCACCATAGAAGCTACCTGAGGACCCATCACAGGGTCCCCTCCACAGCATTCCCTCTCTGGGGTCAAAAGCCCTCAGGAACTGGCCTCAGGGCCCCTAGGTTCTTGGCGCCTTTGAAGCATCTTCCAGGTGCCAAGAAAAAGTCTCATCCAAGTGAAGGGAAAGGCTCAGGACTTTTTCTCAGGAACCCTCCCGCCTCTAAGCTCTTGGCCTCCGCCACCCACCACCCCCAGGATACCTCCGCTGCCTCACACACACCCTGTCATCCCTAGAGAATCTTTACCTGGGCTAGGGCTGGGGAAAACTTTATCCATCATGCCTTCTGCTGTTTAAGCCCCAAACCCTGATGACTTTCCTTTTCCACAGCCTTCTATTCCACATCCTTTCCCTGAGGCAACAAACACCAAAGAGCTGAACTTTAATACCAGGAATAGTGGGTAGGGAGGAGGCTCAGCAAAGGGTAAAAGGAAATGCAGATATAAAAATATCCCTTAATGTTTGAAAAATATTATACACACACACACACACACACTAACCACTATGAGGCAGCTGCGTTGCCTAAGTTTTCCATTTAGCAATGCAATGATGGACCCGCCGGTATCACTACGGCACTTACTGACTGGAGGTACAATAATTTACCTCACCGTTCCCAGCATTGGAGAGATAGGCTATTTCCAAATCCTTATTACTGTAAATAATATTGCAATGAACAGCCCGTGGGAACACCCCTCTCGGGCTGCGGGTTCTAAGGCAAAGGGTAATAACGTCTCTAAGACCCAGTTTCTTGATCTATAAGCCACTGGCAATACCTCACAGACTCCACGAAAGAATTAAAGGAGGTAACATATGGGAAGTGCTCGGCAGATCCATATTCAAGAAAGGATGTTGAAGATGATTATGATGAGGATGACAGTTCTTACACATCCATATTTCCCCCTGGATAAAAACCTAAAGACAAAACTGCTGGGTTAGATGATATGTATGTTTTCTAAAGTCTTCTGGTAAATAATTTGACTTAGCCTCACTGCACTGTGCCCAGAGCCCCTTTGTCATGCTGCTGCGCCTGTCTCCCAGCTGCTGTGCATGTTGGCTGCAACGGACCCTTCCCCTTGCCCTACATGAGCCCCCTACTTGGGAAGTACCTGGAATATTAGCCCACCTCCCTCCCAGGGCAGCCATGCTGTTTGGTACCAGGTACAAAGGCCAGCCCCTCACCTCAAGGTGGGACAACCTGCGGTGCCATTCATGCCCCCAAGCTCCGTGGGGCATCAGGCTAAGAGCAGACTTCAGCTGAGCCACGTCTTTGCTAGGCTCTTCCTCTATCCATCTGTCCTCCTTTCTGCAAAGATTTTTTCCTAAGAACTTCCTCTCAAAGGTTCTTCTCCTAAGAACCTCCTTCAAAAAAGAAATCACTTTTCTTTAGGCATGAGAATCCCTTCCTAAGACATTCTTCCTGTAGCAGCGGGTTGGGGTGGGGGTGCAGGCGGGAGGTCCAAGAGCCTGGCGGGATGGGGGTGTGTGCTGGTAGAAAGAGGTTCTCAATCCCAGGAAAGCTGGGCTTCAGATGGTGCATCTTCCCAAACAAATGTGCACCAGATGTCCCCATCCAGCAAGCCAGTGGAGTCTCAGAGACAAAGTAGGGGCAGACAAACCTTGCCATGCCCAGCCAGCCGATGGTAAGAGAGGGTGAGGCACAGCTTTACCGCCCTTCTCAAAGAGAGGTCAAGGAAGCCGGAAAACAGGACCAGAGGGGTCAGGGTGAGAGGGCCAGGAATGGTGAGAGGTGTGGTCAAGCTGAAAGTGAGCACAGAGGTAGCTGAGACAAAGTTCAGAATGGGGTCAAGGTGAAAAATGAATGGTCTGTCCCAGTTCACATACATCCATTTCACAAAGACACTCGTCAATAACCACCTGATGCTTCCATGGTAGAAAAAAACAGTAATAAAACACCTGGTGCTGCCTTTGGGTGGATAAGCCAATATCTTTCATCTCTCTCCTTCTTCCTCTCTTTTTTTATTCTTGATGACTGAAGTACCCACTCTGTGCGGCCTTCTGCTCAATCCACACTGGTAATAGTGACAAGACTTTGATGTCCTCCTCATTCAACAGAATGTTGTTTAGTTCAAAGTAAAGAACAGAGGCAATTCTTTGCTTTTAAATTATTAGCTTCCTAAGTCTTCTGTAATGATATAGTTTGACTGAAGTGTGCAGTTTATTAACTACATAAAGATGACATTATCAGAGCAGAGAAAGGCCTGTGCCAGTTGTGCCTTTCGGCCTAGCAGCAGGGGTCCGAGACACTCTGATCTCAATCAGTGCTAAATGTCTTTGTGAGATAGAGAGAGAGCCGAAATTATCTTTGGCATGGCGGCAGCATCAATTATTCAAGCCCTTTTCCTTATGAATTAAAGTTTTCTTCAACTCCTACCCCAGTTGTAGGCTTGGGGGTGGGTTTTTTTTTTTTTCTTTCCTTTTACTGTTGTTTTTCCAGTCAGGAAAGGCCCTTGGAATAAATCTCCAAGCACTCCCTAATCATACTCTGTGGCTGACCTTTGAACAGCCATATCCCACTCCTCCTCCTCCTTCCTAACTGCTCTCTCCGCCCGCACTCCCAGCCCTGGTCTTCTCTGAGGTGACCCGAAGGGCTATTCAGAGAAAAGGGGGACATTGTTTCTGTTTGGCTTTGTGCCAGAACGGTCAGCAGAGGCCAGTGAAGTGGCCCCTTGATAAGAAGTGTCGGTTTGAAATCTGATGGAATGGGGGCTTCCACAGGATGTTTGAAACCCCTCAGCTGACCTCAGCTGTTCCCTGTACCTCGTAAGGAAGAGTTTGACCATCAGCCTGCCCTGATGATCGAGACCCAGCTCTCCTTAATACGCCCACCCTCTATGCTGGTGATTTTCGAACTGCAGACTGAGACCCATGAGTGTGTCATCATATTGGTTTAGTGAACCATGTCCAGGCAGAATCAGATAGAAAGAAAATATCTGAGTGCATTTGATACGTCGGGTTAAGAATTGTTTCTTGAAATTTTAGTTTCAGATATGACTGTACTGGATCACCATATATCATCAGCACCCCCTTACCCACAAAGAAACCTTGAGACAAGGATTTGGGGACAAGTAGCTTATTTGGGGATTGAGGTGAGGAAGCTGGAGTGTCAGTCCACAAAAACCCATCCTCCATTGGTCAGGTTGTGATCTGGGCATTAGCTCCCTGGCGCTTCCAGGGTGCCCAACACATAAACCAAGTATGCCTCCATGGCCAGAGGACATGAGTGTAACTATCAGAGTGCAGAGAACTGTGCATGTTGACCTCAGGGTAGTTCAAGGGCATAAAGATGAAGCACCAACAGTGTTCTGCCGTGTAAAATGGCAGTCCCTGTGTATGGTGTGAGATAAGGATTAAGCTTGGTTTGTTTGTTTGTTTGTTTTCATATAAATAACCATTTCTTCTGGCACTATTTGACTTACGTAGTTTTAACCATAAAGTTTCTTCTAATCCTAACATTTTTGTTAATTGTCTACACTTTCTTCTATTTTAGTATGATTTAATTTTTACATTTAACTCCTTAATTAGACTGTAATTTAATTTGCTATTTGATAGGTGATGCATATGTAAATATTTTTCCAAGTATAACTAATTATTCTAGGACCATTTATTGACTTGACCTTTTTATAATTAAATTATATATATATATTATTATATGTTAAATAGCATATTAAATTCTAAACTGTTCCTAGAACTATATTCTGGCTGTGCATAATATCATCCAATTTGGACAAGTATCACAGTTTTCAATATTATACTTTTTAGTATGTTTTAATATCTAAAAGTGCCAGCCTCTCTGCTTTGACATTTCTTCTTTTCAAATTATTTTCACAATTCTTACCAATGTATATTTATCTGAAAAATGTTAAGCCCTTGCTTAAGATTCATTAGACATAAAAAAGTCACTTTGGAAGAACTGATACACCTCAAGTTCTTTCTGCTCCAAAATATGACATGCTTTCAATTTACTCAAGTCTTCTTTCAAATACCTCAGTAAAGTTTGGTGGTGTTTTTTTCATTCAGGTCAAATGCCTAACTTGTTACAATTATTGCTAAGAACTGGGGTTGGGGAGCTATTGTAAATGTAATCTATTCTGTCCTTACATTTTTTTAACTGGTTATCGCTGATTGTATTAGTCAGTTTTTATATATTCGACATAACAAACAACTCTAAAAATCAGCAGTTTGTAGCGACACACGTGTTTCGCACACGATAGGTCAGTTGCCTTTGTCTGATCTTGTCCAGGATTGGATGATCTAGACTGGACTCCAGGCTTCATGTAAGTTCCAGTCTTCATTCCTAGACACTGTCCAAAAGAGCGCTGGTTACCCAGAATATGCTCCTCGGACTGCTGAGCAGAAGCTCGAAGAGAACGAGCTGGAAACTGGCTGTGCTTCTTAAAGCCTCGGCTAGGAAATGGCACTTTCTCCTATGTTCTCTTTAGTCAAACGAGTCATATGGCTCACAGGGTGGAAGTATACAATGACTTCACAGAAGTCGTTGCAAAAATGGGGAAAAAGAAGAATTTTACACAGCCAGTAAATCTACCTTACTGGCAAACCAGAAAGTTACTGAATTTTGAATTGTTGTCTTTTATCTAAACCTCTTACTAAATTCTTAGTTAAAATAAATAATTGTAGGTGATTTTTTTGAGTTTTCTGTATTTAAAGACGTGTTATCTACCCATGGCTTTTCTCCTCCTTTTCCAACTCCTGTCTCAACTCTTACTGCATTACCAAGAAATAGAGTAAAATGATGAAGGTGAAAGTAAAATAAGCTATAATAAAATATCATGATATTGGTGTAGGGACAGCAGAAAGATCTAATAAAAGTCTTGAGAAACTGTTATATATGCAACAAACGTTGAAGGAAATCTACCAGAATGAACTTAATATACTTTATTACTATAGTAGATTATAATGAGTTATTTACATGTCTGTCTTTCAAAGAAGACACTCAATTCTGCCAGAGAAGAGACAGTTTCTTATATATCTGGTGTCCCATCAATGTTCATGGCATTGATATTTGAATGAACAAATCTATACCACAGCTAATAAATTTCTCTGCAGATGCATGTTCCTTCTGTCTGACACTGCTCTGCCTCCGAGGGGGTCGATTCTTTGGAATCCTGTATGACTGGACTTTGCTACCTTCCAGACCCGAATCTGATTCCACCAAACACTGTTTTCTTATCCTTGACCCTCACTCTCTTGTATCCAAATGACTCCCCAAGTTCTGTTGATTCTTCCACCCACATATCTCTCTCAAACATCTGTTTCTCTCCTTCATTGCCACTTCCTTAGCTCAGCTAATCCATTTTCCACATTACTGCTAGAGAGAACTTTCAAACATACAGACAGGATCGTGTTCTTCCTGATTTGAAATCTTTTGATGATTCTTCACTACACTCAGAAAACTCTCATATTTAGGTTGGGACTCATCACCTGGCTTACTTCTCTAGCGTTATCCCTGGTCCTTCCATCTCTCACACCAATTTCTGTCTAAATGAATGTGTTGCAGCATCCTGGAATGTTCAGAAGAGTTGATTGGGAGCTATGTAACTTTTCATTAACAAAAGTGGGAAAACATATGAATGCTAAATAAACTCCCTTTCTTAATTCCTCTCAGACTTTTAAATGTGGGTGGGATGGAATAATAAAAAGGTCTTTAGTGGTGCAAGGTTTGGAACCACTGAGATACAGATGGATCATAAATGATCATAAATAGGTATAAGGGAAAAATATATTATTACTTGTATGCCCCTCATCACACACGATGAGTTGAGGAAGAGAAATGTGAAAGAAAAGGTTGCTTAAGGATAAAGCATTTTTTTTCCTTCACACTTCATAGCAGTGATATTACAGGGAAATTTTAACTATGTTTTGGAAAAAAAGAAGGGGTTGAAAGTCACCACAAATGTGCCTTAAGAAGTCAAATATGTAGAGTCAGCCTACAGGGAGACTGGACTGAAGGACACATATTTGGGCATATAAGTTAATAGTGGGGCTAGGGCATTTCCCTATGAAAACTCTTGGGATGTGGAGAAGCCCCACCATTCACAACATTCCTGGGCACCCTCCACGGAAATTCTTGTTCCCTAACCCCCTGTGGGCCCTCAACACTGCTGGGCAGTCCTCCACGTTCCTCTTGCCTGTTCTCCCATTCACCCTCCTCAAGATCTGCTTTTGTATCTCTTCTCCTCTCCTTCTGGGTCCCTCAGGACCTTCATCTATTCCCAGGCCTTCAATATTTCCATTACGTCTCTGAGGGCGTCAACAAAAGCTACATTTCCATTCCTGTCTCCTCTTCCAGGGGGGCCCATTTGGCATTTTCAAACTCAATGTCATGAATGTATCTGCCCCATGCCCCTTCCAGGTGCCATCAGTCTCAGGGCTTAGTTGACTTCTGAGAGACTCAAGCTCCATCATCTTGTCCCCAGCTTTCCCCTTCTGGGACAATCCCCAGGCCCAGAAGCAAAGCCAAAGCTTGACCCCAAGGCAGTGTCCCTCAAACCAGCTCAAGAGCAAAAGAAACCCTGCCTTCCCCAGGATCAAAGCTCTGTGTAGCCAGATCACCAGTGGCCAAGTGCCACGCTGCTATGGCGATGTGAATTTTAAGCAGCCATCAGCAGAACTCGCCTCTCTTCTGTTTCACTGACCCTGGACCAGCCTCTCCAGGCTGGGACTCCTCACAATGAGGGCCCAGGTGTCTGGGAGGGCCCAAGCCAAGGGTCAGGGTGGCCCCACCCTGACATCCCGAAGCCTGATACAGGATCACACTTACGTCTGCAGAGATAGAATGCATTTCTGCAGAAGATGTGGAGGTACCAGCAGGCTCAAAGTCAGAACCACAGCAAGGAAGCTGAAAGCAGCCCCTCATTTCTCTGCCCTCCAGGAACCCAGGCTTGTCTGTTTCTTGTCATCCACACAAAGATGACTGACTTGGTACCCAATCCCAGGGATGTTATCTTCTCTTGGGGAATAAATCACATATCGAAACATCACAAGTGCATTAACTGATGGCATAATAAAGATTCTCTCACCTCCTGTTAGGCCGTGCTCTGGGACCCCAGCTCTTAGCTGTCCTGCTCTGCGCTCTCTGCCAACACAGTATATTCTAATTCTTAGATTAAAGACATGCTCCCCAATTAAACTTGGATTTGAAAGCAGGACCTAATTTTATTCATGACAGCATGCTAAATGCCTAGTAGGCCTTCCATGAAACTTGGATAAATGAATGGATGGATGGATGGATGGATGGAACTATGGAAATTTAGGAGAGAAAAAAAAAAACCTTCCCTCTACCAGTTAATGTTCCGTGATTGGAGACCTGCAAATTAACTGATGAACGACAGATGGGCAGATTAATTAACAAAGATTAATTCTCATATTAGCGTAGAAAAGGCAAAGTTTATTCACATGCATGAGAGTGCACAAAGAAATACCTCCTTGAACAGCTAGCAGTAAGTTGATAAATCATCTAGAGTTTGTATGTCATCTTAATAAGAACACTGGCTAGGATTTCAAGGGAAGGCAAATGGTGGGAAGTAATGAGAAACAAGTAGAGGAAAACAAGCAAAGGGAATGGGAAGTTTTGATAAGGCTTTGTTTATGTAATTTCTCATCCAGGTGCAAGTGGTCCATCTTTTTTCTAACTGCAAACCTCTGAGAGAGGGGATTTATGGAGGCTGTGTTTTTGAGAGGCTTTGCTTAAGTCAGCAAAAAAAGTTTAGATAGGGTTTTTTTTTCTGCAGCTGCTGTTTGTTCAGATGTTTTCAGCTTAAAATAAGCTTCCTACCACGTGGTCCAAGTGGATCCCATCCACATGAGTCCAAGAGGATCCCATCGGATAGATGGGGGGAGGGATGAATGGAATGATGAAGGTGGGTGGTGTAGACTCATTTGTGTGTTTGGGATGGAGAATGAAGAAACATTTCACAGCAGAGCCAAAGCCAAAGTCAGTCTCATAAAACCTTCACTTAATATAAATCTCCCTGCTCTCAGATTACACCCACAACCTGAGGTGCCTACAATTCTAAGTGTGGAGATGCATTTCCTTGAGCCAGTAGCCCCTGTCAAAATGGAGCTACAGTGGAGAGGGAAATAGTATTACTTGACAACTTGGAGTAGTATATATATGGAATATATACATAAAAATATATGAAATATGAGTGTTTAATAATATGAGAAATAAATTGAAAGAGATGGGCAGCTATATTGTGATAGAAAAGAAGACCCTGGATGGACTTCTAGTTCAAACAACAGGCAAGCTAAGCTAACACAGACTCCTGTTCATTATTTAACATGGAAATAATACTGAATAAAGGTACCAATTACTTAGGCCCTGGAGGAGAGCACCAGGAGATGGCTGGGGACTCAGACACTTGAAGGTCCAGACCTGAGACACCTCATCAAGCTGGGATATCTGAAGGGCTGCCCAGGACAAGAAGGTGACTCAGAAAACAGGAGGGACTTCTCTCTAAGGTACAACAAACATATAATAGGAGCTGCCAATAGTGAGAACAGAGAGAATGAAGACATGAGGCCTCAGACTGGAGAAACACCATCCCAAGCAGGATATACACAAGCATACAAGACATACTTGAGGGAAACAGCAGACACTCATGACAAGACCAGTTCTTAGAAGCAAAATGAAGAAGAAAATCTATAAAGCAACAGCAATTGGACATCTCATCAGCAACAAGATAGGGCAGAAGATGATACAGTATCTGAAGTGCAAGGAGAAATTACTCTCAACCTATCGTTCTTTATGCAGCTAATCGATCATTTAAAAGTAATGATGAAAATAGCAATAGGATACAATAGTAATGAGGGTAAAATAGATATTTTGGGACAAAGAAAAAAACAGTTCACTTCTCAAAGCCATCAATGAAAGACTCACTAAAGGATGCACTTCAGCACAAAGAAAACTGGACCTCATAAGGAGAACGTGGGGTTCTGGTGGCAATGGTGAGCAAAGAGTTGAGTAAACACATAGTTGAAGCTAAATGACATTGACTACAACACACAATAATGGCTCGTTTTTTTTTTAAATCATAATGAAACTAATAATAACAAAGAAAAAATTGGCTAACTTTGGCTCTTGAGCAGCCTGTTTTTATATGGACCTTGTGCTAAATATGTACACATGACATAAAAATGACCATTTGAACCATTCTTAAATGTACAGTGCAGTAGCACAAAGCTAATTCACATTGTACAACTATTAACCGCCATCCATCTCCAGAACTCTTTCATCTTCCCACACTGAAACTCTGTCCCAATTAAACTATAGCTCCCCATTCCTTCCCCAGCCTCTGGTAACCACGGTTCTGCTTTCAGTTTCTATTAATTTGACTACTCTAGG
Source organism: Smutsia gigantea (assembly GCA_032199065.1). Classification (NCBI taxonomy): domain Eukaryota; kingdom Metazoa; phylum Chordata; class Mammalia; order Pholidota; family Manidae; genus Smutsia; species Smutsia gigantea. The sequence continues at coordinate 117,798 of JAVSCE010019741.1, read as the reverse complement.
GAGCTCAAAGAAGTGGAATCATTAAGTATTTGTTCTTTTGTGTCTGGCTTATTTCACTGAGCATAATGTCTTCAAGGTTCATCCATGCCGTAGCTTGTGTCAGAGTTCCCTTCCTTCTTAGGGCTGAATAACATTCCACTGTATAGACACATTTTGTTAATCTAGTCATCCATTGGGTTGTTTCCACCTTTTGGCTATTGTGAATAATGCTGTTATGAACGTAAGTGTGCAAATACCTGTTCAGGTCCCTGCTTTTAACACTGTGGGTGGGTAGGGAGGTATTTATCAAGAAATTGAATTCCTGGATCATATGGTAATTTTGTTTTTAATTTTTTTGGAGGAAGCTCCATACTGTTTTCCACCATTTCACATTTCTACCAACAAAACACAAGGGTTCTAATTTTCCACATTCTTGCAAACACTTGTCGGTTTCTGGGTTTTTAGATAGTAGCCATTCTAACTGTGGTGAAGTGGTATCTCATTATGGTTTTAATTTGCACTTACCAAACAATTAGTAGTGATGTTCAATATCTTTTCATATCTTTATTGTCTATTTGTATATCTTCTTTGGAGAAATGTCTGTTCACGTCCTTTGTCCATTTTTTTAATCAGGTTGTAGTATTGTTGTTGAATTTTAAGTCTTCTCTATACATTCTGGATATGAATCCCTTATCAATTATATGATAGATTTTTACTTTTTTCTTTCTAAATAAGAATACATGACAGAGACTAAACGTAGCCTTCAGGGTCTAAAATATTTACTAACTGACCATTTACTGAAAAAATTTGCTGACATAGAAAATAAGAGAGAGGATGGAGAAGGAAGGATAGAAATATTGTTTTGCCTTTTTTGTTGTTGTTTGCTTTCAAAGCAATAGAAGTAATTAAGGCAGTGTTAACATGAATTTTAGATGATGTATATATGGATGGTAGTTATAGTACTCATATTTTTCCATATTTTTTAATTCCAAACTTTAAATATATAACACACACACAAAGAAAATCACATGCATTAGCCTTCCAGTGGAATGTTTCTATCAGTTGTAAGTGGAAAAAATGCCCATCTGAAAAATAAGGCTGGTGATGCTGTCTCCTCACAGTGTTGTAGTGAAGATTAAATGTAAGCAGGAATTCATGGAGTGACTCTTTAAATGTAAGCCTGTAAGCTATGGTTGTCCAAATCCCTAACTCCCCAAGATCAAGAACTTCAGGACAAGACAACTTGGTGGCTACCTATGGGCTAAGGAGGAGAAAACAGAGGATACCAAACTGGTTAGGAGACGCACTATGAAAATGGGTTTCTGTCTAAAGGTTCTAGAAGAGACCTGCTGTGATTCTGCCCAGGACCAGCTCAGAGCATGGCCACGGTCCTGCGCACTGAAGCCTGCTCCACCCCAGCAGGTGTTCTTCATAAACACCCACTTCTCGGGGGCTGGTGCTCTGAGGCTCTCCACATGCATCATGCTGCATGGTCTCCAAGCTCACTGCTGAGGGACGGATGTGTTGGGGTGTGCACAGTATCCCACTACCCCCAGGCCCCCATCCACAGCCTCCCAGGTATGCACCACTCAGACGTCCATGCACACACACACCAGGGTGACACACTCAGTCCTGGTGATTGGATGTGTACTTGTGGGTGCACACACACCTCTCCACACACGGGCAGGATCCCCCCCCTCTCAGACACAGCTGATGCTCACGGACCTGTACCCAAACCCAGTCCCTAATACACCCCTCCTCTCACGGTCCTTTGAATACCCTTGTTCTGCTTCTTGAGAATAAAATGAGGCTGTTCCTCCCTCATCCCCCTGTCCTATGGCCATACACAGGTCCCTCCCATCAGCGGAGAATTTGAACAGCTTGTTTTACGGTACCATTTATTCCCCCTGTAGACCACTCAGCTCTGGCCCTCTGGACACCCCTGCCTCCAGCCACACTTGCTCAACAGAGGAGCTGACCTATCAGTCAGGCTGAGCAGGGAAAAGTGACTGAAGCTTAACCAGTTTCCAGTCCTAGGAGTCAGTTTGATGCAAAGAGATGACCCTCCAAGGGTGGGATTCTACGGGTCATGGTCTGAAGGGGAGGGATGGGGTTTCTTTTTCTGCAGAGTCTCAAACCTCACTCAAATGCACCAGGGACAGAGCACTGCTCGTTATCCCCATCAGGGCGCAATAGCCAGGAGAACCATGAAGGGGCAGCCAAGGGGGCGCAAACCCAGGATGGTCCCCACCTGGGCCGGCTCCGGGGCTCTGCCACTGAGGACAGGCAGACAAGTGGTTGGGGAGGCCCAGGCTCTCCCGCCGCCCCCAGCCCCACCCCAGGGCAGCTTTCCCAGGAGGAAAGTACCTCTCCCCAAGCCCCTCTCCCTTCACCATCACAGGTCTCTGGATTCCCAAGGGGAAACTCAGCGACCATCTGTGGGGATCTGTGAGCCTCGGACTCCCTCTTCTGGTGAAGTGTGAGGAGGAGCTGGCACCCAGAGCTGAGGGCGGGGCCCCAGAGGCCAAGGTGAGTGGCGCCTCCGCCTCCCCAGCTCACCTGTGCACCCAGCTGCCCTGGAGTACTTGGCTGGTACACACCCCTTAAAGAGCCTTCGCTCCTTTCCTAGCAAACAAGCAAGGACGGCACGGTGAAGTCCCAGCCCCATGTGGACCGCCAAGGGGCCCCTCCCTGAAGGCAAAAGGACAACTACCTCCAACTCCTGGGGAAATTACTCTGCTTGTAGGTTTTCTAAAACAGGAAAATAAGTACATTCCTGAAACTCATAAATGCAACAGATGTTAAAATAGGATTCTTCTGTCTTCATTTCTGCTGTGACCCTAAAGGCCAAGAACAAAACAGTAGGTGCTAACCACCTGCCCATGTGCAAGTGAGGGGCTGGACACGTGGGCAGAACTAGCACAGGAGGTGGCCCCAAAGTCAGCCTTGCAAACCCCGTCACTGGGGAAGAGGGTGCTTTGCCTGCTCTTAAGCTAAGAGCGGGTTTCACAGGCTTGACTTGTGCAGCCAGAGCGAGAGGGAAAGTACCAGAGGAAAGCTGGGGTCGGGTAGGGCCATGCAGCATAGTGGGAGAAAGAGGGCAAGGCTGCCCTGCTGGGGAAAGGGTGCTGGAGTCTGCACAGAAGGGAGTCAATCTGCAGCTACTTGAATCTCCCCTGGCAACAAGGGGTGTGACCACAACTGAGAGGTGGACTATACGATGCTCAATGGCCAAGAGCTGCTCAGGCAGCCGGCTGAAGGAGACGCAAGGAAGCTGAGGCCAGAAGGCCCCAGAAACCTAGACAAATCCTACCTAAGTAAGCGCCAGCAGGGGACCCCAGTAAGACTATGATGGTGGTTTCTGTGTCAGTCATCTAAGAACATCCTAGTTCTCCCACCCACCCCTCCTGGAGCCGGAGGCCACACAGGAGTGGGGAAAGGAAGGAAAGCAGAGCAAGGCACGGAAAAGAGACACTGACCCCAGGCATCTCCCGCCACAGGCATCCCAGCCTGGAACAACGACAGCTGGAGGAGGGAAGGGGCTTAGCCTTTGCGGAATGTTCCAAGCCCTGCTCGTGACACTGACATCTGACCTGCCTGCCTACAGAGCTAAATGGAGATCGTTCTTGTCACTGATGGTACTTGGAGGATTTATGATCCAAAAGGGACCGAAAAAGTTACGAGACTCGCCTGAGCTTTCATCCAGGGTTAGGAAGAGCAATAACTCACAGGGCCGGTTTAAAGGGAGAGTTGAGAGGGGAAAATAAAGGTTTCTTCTTGCACCCTATGAAGTTCTAAACAAGCAAAATATTTTATAAGTACCATTGCATTTTATATCTTTCCAAGTCACCCTATGAAGAAGATCCAATGATCACCCTCCAGTTCACAGATGAGGAATCAAGGAGCTGCCCCAAGCTGGAGGGAACAGGGCAGGACTCACACGTCCTGCACCCCTGTACTCTCTACCAGTGACCTGCAGATCCAACTTCTCCAGCTTGCTTCCAAGAAGTAGTAGAGCTCCATGAGGGAATCTGCTTTCCTCCTAGTATCTCACCGGGCGTTGGGCTCCTAGCAGATAATCATTCTGAATGAATAAAAAGCCGCCCGACCATGGAATATAGCTGCATTTTATAGGTATATACTAAATATTTGGCCAAGCAAAAACTGATCAGCTAACTCCCATCATGTCCATGTGCCTCCTGACGGTCAGCAAGTCCAGGTTTTGGCCATGCACCTGCCCATTCACCTTTAGAAGTGTGCAGAGAGATGTCTCAGTAGCTGCAGTATTTATGGGCTGAGTAAGGGAGCCATCTGAGTTGAAGTACTGAGTTCGGATGAAGCTGCAGGTTAAGAGGAGGGGCATGAGTGGGTTGGCAACCCTCGTGAATTTTCTTTCCTATGAGGACTTCCCATGCAACTTTTAAGAAATGGTTGTTTGCCACCTAGCCCTTTATCTTAACCCACCATCCAGCCCAATCATGATCAGAGCAGGATCCAGGGCTTTGGGCAGAAAGCAACGACAAGGGATACACGCCCAGCAGCCTAGGGGATGTATCATACCCTGTATCTGCAGCCTGTAACCTCTATTCCAGGGTTTCTCAACAGTGGCACTGGTATTTCAGACCAGACAATCTTTCACTGTGGAGAGCCGGGGCCCTGTCCTGTGCTTTGTAGGGTGGTAGCAGCATCCCTACGTACTAGATGCCACTGGCATGCCAGTCTTGACAAACAAAAATGTCTCCACACCCTGCTCAGTGTCCCCTGGGGGCCAAGTTGTCCCCTGATTGAGAACCTCTGCTCGAGATGAATTCCATGAACTAAGGGGATTCCCCACAGCTGAATTCCCGTGGTGAGCAAGGTGCTTGGCACATCATAGGGACTCAAAAAATACTTGAATAAATAACTGGGAGAAGAGGTGGGAGGGGTGCCAGCTGGACTGGCGCAGCGGACATGAGAGCACATGCTCAGATCTGCTGCTGCAGGGAGCACCTGGATAGATGGCCCCCAGCACACTCATGCCAGGGACAGGCTTCCCACGGGTGCTTCCCGCTTCTGACCTTGCACACTGGGAGTACTGATCCAGAACCATTCTCACCCCTCCAGTGGTGGCTTCGGCTCAAGGACACCCCAGCAGACTGTCCGGAACCTTGGAACTACAATGCCCTGTGAGACACTCCTTGACCCCTCCTCCCTCCCCAGGGGTCAACCCTGTTCCATGGTCTGAAGGCTCTCACCCCCTTCTCCAGCTCCCACCCTTTATCTTTCGCAAGAGTTTTCCCCCAACACATCCCTTGCCCATCTGCTCCTGTCTTGGCATCTGCTTCTTGGTGGTTCCGATCAACACACCAGGCATTCTCGAAGGACGCCTTCCCCCACCCCCACCACCACAGATGCCAGGCCTGGGGCATCCCCGGCGGAGCTCCGCTGAGAAAAGTATCATACACAAGCCAGTTCAGACAGGGAGGGAGTCCTTGGGAGGGACCCGATGTCCCCTTTTCCAGAAAACCAAAGAAGACATGAGTTTAACTCATAAATGATAGCTCATAAATACCTAATAAAACCAGACACGCACTAACAGTCCAATCCAAGAGATTCTTACAAGTTAACTCTTTATCGGTTTTAAGGCAGCAAGTATAGGTCTCTGGTCCACATGCCTTTTTTCTGCCCAAGGGAGGGAGGGTCAGGAGGAAGGGAAGGAGCTGGCCACTGGGTGTCCAGCCAGAGCACTCTTCCCCATAATCCACCCCATCTTGTCTCTCCAGCCCCCAAATATTATCTTAATGCACTTTGGTTCGAGAGCAAGCTTGTCTCACGCAGTGGAGTCTGCTGGGAGCATCCTCTTGGTCCATGGACCCTGGCTCAGCCGGCCTTGCCATGGGCCAAGCTCTCCCAGGGACAGATGACCTCCTTTTCTATGGCCTGCTCAGCCGACTCTCCCGTCCCGGTGTCCTCTGAGTCCATCAGACAGGTCCCACTCTCAGTAGGCACATCCATTTTGATCTGGAAAAAGCTTCAGGCACAGAAGGAAAGCAAGTTTGGGGATGGGAGGGACCCCAGACCCCTGCTTACCCTGTGGAAGAGTGACACACAGACGAATTTGCCAACAGCCGTGCATGCAGCGACTGGCTTGGTTGGGTCCTTTTTATATGTGGTGGAAGGGGACTCATATTTTCCTGCTGAATTAAGGATAATTCAAGAGATGCTTTGTTTTCATTTTCAAGGGGCTTGAAACTTTACGGCTTTGGTGCATTCAGGATGTCCCTAGGAACATACTAGTACTCGATCCTCAACCCCGTTAGACTGCCTTCTGATGAGGTGGTGGCCCTGAAGAAAGAGCCTTTTTAAAGTCCGAAGCCCATGTGTGTGGCATGTCAGGGGCTGCAAAGCTAGAACATTCTCTGAGCAAGGTTAATTGGGAAGAATCAATAGACGTGATTCCAGCTCACCCTGTATCCTGACCCCTTCCTTCCCGCTTCCCCAACTGAGAGAGGCCGTGTGCTCTTTGCTGTCCCCCAAGCACACTGCACAGCAGAGGCCATGGGCATTCAGGTATCTGCAGCAACCAAAGCCATCGGCATGGCACCTTCTTTCTTGGCGACCAGGCCAGGCCAAACGCAGGAGTATGTTGACTGGTGCAAAGGCTGCCTCTGTTTCTCCCAAAAAGGTGGGGGTTGATTCTCTGATTTGCGTTGTCTACAGCTGTTCTTTCCACCTCTGGTTCAGGAGTTACCCCTCAGAGCCTCGGTCCTACACCCGGTCAGCTGCCTGGGGGCATTTAGGGTCCTCGAGTCAGGCTTGCAGCACCTTCTAAAATGGAGTTGAGGGGCCACCTCTCGACAGAGACTGAGCATTACCATCTTCACAGACACAACTGCAGGAGCAGGGGGTCCCTGAACGCCCCTCCGAGGGCCTGTGCGGACAGTACAGGAGGTGGGCAAGGCCGGGGCAGCAAGGGCAGGGGGCAGGGTGGGGTAGGGGGTCAAGGCTGCAGCCCCAGCCCCTGCCCAGCCTCCCACCACCTGCGGTTCCCATGCTGCCACTGGCCTCTCCTGCCCTGTGCAAGTGCCACTGTTCATTAGACTAATGTTCCTGGGATGGGGCAAAGTAGGCAGAAGGGCATAGAAGAGAAAGAGGGAGGACAGGAAAGACACCTTTCCTTCTTCCTCAGGAAGCCAGGGGAGAGTAACGCTGAGTTTCTGGAAACTATCCAGTGACCAAAGGGTTTAACAGCCTGTTTGTGGTGCCTCGTTGCCAGGACCCTCCTCATGACCCAGCACCCCAGCCCTGAACTCAAAACCACATTCACACCACCAGGGGTTCGGTACACACCACACGTGCACACAGAGACATATGTGCACACACACATGCATGCCCGCACACATGCACACACCCAGGCGTGTGCACACACATACATGCACATCCCCAGACACACATGCACACAAGTGCATGCTCATGCCCACATCAGTGTAGACGCACACACAGCACAGTCCCCTCTGGTTCTCACTTTGCAACTCTCCTGGATTTCAGCCGTGGCAGCTGCTGGCCCGCATCCCCCAGGGGCTGCACCTTCCCATGGGACACGGTAGGGCATTTAGGAGAGAGCCTGGCAAAGACCGGTGGTGAGGCTAAGCAGCCTCGTCTCAGAAACCTGCGGAAGGACAGGGCCCCGCGCGCCTTGGGAGGGTCCCGAGGCCGGGGCAGGGGGTGGCCGGCGCAGGCACCGCTGGTGTCCGTGTCCGCGTCAGAGGGCGCTTGTTGGGCTTCAGAGCCGCTGGCCACCCCCTTCTGCTCCGAGCCCAGGTTGCTCTCCAAAGCCACTCTGATGGGCGAGGGGCAGACGGCGCTGCTGGGCCGCCTGATGAAACGGCTGGGCGAGGGGAAGGGCCTCCTGGGGGAGCGGCAGGAGGGTGAGAAGGGGCTGGAAGGAGAGGGGGGCACGCAGGTCCCCGTGTACACGGCCAGGTGGGGGCTGGGAGCGAGGTGCTGGCCCGGCTGCAGAGAAGGAGAGAGAGAGCTGGGTGAGCCGCCGGGCTCCTGCTGGACGGGGCCGTGGGCTGCCCTCGGCTGACTCAGCGCCTCCAATCCCGGGGTCCGGGCCTGGGAATGCTGCCCGCTGTGACAGCGCCACAGCCACACAGGCTTCCTGTCAAGGGGCCTGCCTGCCCCCCAGCCCTGGCCACGGTCGCCAGAGCTGGGCAGCCGCCTCCCGGGACACAGACTGACCTCCTTCCAGGCCTGGGATGCAGGGTGTGGTCAGGCTGAATTTTCGATCATCCCTCAGCCTGGCCCCGCTCAGTACCGGCCACACGCCATCTCATCCCTTGTCTACCCCCAGTTCCCAACAGGAGGCGTTAAAACATTGAACAGAGCCGTGGAGACAGCCCTAGCCCAACCCCAGCGCTGCCCTGGGCCTTCTGCGGCAGACCCGGTGTAGGAACAAAGGCTGCGTGGGACCCTGGTTGAGCCCTGGAGAAAGAAACAGGAAATGCAGGGCGAGGAGGCTATTCCCTGGAGAAGAGGGAGTGTTTTAACCTCCCTGGGCCACCCTAGCCCCAGAGCAGGGCACTGGGGCAGGACCCCTGGGGCAGGCATGTTTCCAGCTGGAAGGGCCAGGAGAGCTTTGCCTGAGGGACAGAAGAAAATGAAATTTTCTCTGCTTTTGCCTCTCTTCCCTTCACTTTGTTCATGGGACCCTTGGCCTGGCTTGTCCCCTCCTGAAGACTGCTGTGACCTCGTGCCACATCAAAGCCCAATGTGAAGGATACGCAGGTCTTGGCAGAAAGGGGGACCCTCTGGGACAGTTGGACCATCACAACCACCAAAAGAGAATTAGAAATGACTTCCCCCAAGAACAAACCCTCTTTGAAACCGCCACCCCCACACGGACGGGTGCTGCCCTGAGCAGCTCGGGGCGCTGAGCTGGGAGCTGCCTGCTTCTGGGGAGTGTGGCTTGGTTCCAGGTCACTTGAGCATGCCCGCCCCGACCTGAAGAGGGAAGGGCGGGCACGTCCAAGAACAAGTTTTGGAGAAAGCCAGGAGGCCACAGAGGGCTTTCCCGCGGGGCCAGGGCGTGCTCTCCCCACAGCTCGCCGCAGTTCAAGCAAGATTCGGTTCTGAACGGCAGCTCAGAGCCCCTGATTTCTGTTCCACTGCTCAGACACCCACAGTGACAAACCAGAGCTCAGGTCCAGACCTGGGCCATTGGGTTATTACAGTAGTCGTAATTATTATTATTGTTATTATGCAGTGAGGACCTGGCAAATACAAGGTTCTGGGCTGAGCACGCTGTGTGGATTTCTGCACTTACTTCCCAGGGCTACTCAGTGGGCAGCTGACCATTATTATGCCCATTTTAGGGATGAGGAAACGAATGTTTTGAGAAGCCAAGTCCCAGGGACACTGCCTCTAGAAGTGGTGGGATGGGCCTGGAAACCAGGTGAGCTAAGTCCGCACTTTGCACTTGTAACATCTGTCTGGATGCCTCAGGGTGCCCCGTGCGTATTACAAATGCAGATCCAACCCCCCCACCCCCCCCACCCCCCCAACCCTCCCCACCCCCCACCCCACCCCGGGGGGGAGAATCTCAGGGGAATGCCACTCAGGAAATGGACCTCCTAACAAACACCTGAGGCCACTGTTTTGTTATTCTGCCCAGTAAGTCTGAGGAGCTCTGCCCTGTGTCTCTAACACCTCCCTCTGAGGGACATGTGCTCCCCTTAGGACACAGCCTGCAGAGAAGGATAACAACACTAGGGAAGGCTGGGCCCTAAGGGTTTGGGAGACAACTGTTAGGTGAGAGGGAAGGTCCTCTAACTGAGCAGGCATCTACTGTGTGCTCGATACTCTGTATCTATAACTTACCCACTTTAGAGAACAGAAAATTGAGGTTTGGAGGGGCTCATGACCCTCCCGCAACTCTCACAACCAGAGACTGTGTGTGGTATGAAGAATTTAAGGTGACTCCCAAAATGCCCGACCCTGTCTTTCAGCGTAGGTGTGAATTGTAAATGTCATTATGATGTCAGGTCCCTCCTGTGGTCAGACTATGTGACTTTAAAATAAGATTACCCAGGGAAGCCTGACCTCGTCACAGGACCCTTCAAATCTGAATCCAGAGGCCAGAGACGGAAGTCAGAGAGGTTTGAAGCATGATAGGAATTCAGCATATGAGAAATTCTCCATTGGTGGCTTTGAAGATGGAGGGGGAGCACGTGCAAGGAATTTGCGCAGCTTCTAGGAACTGAACGCAGCACGGCCCTCAGCTAACAGCCAGCAAAAAATGGGACCCTCGGTCCTATGAGGAGGAACTGAAAATTACTGCAACTTGAAGGAGCTTAGAAGCAGATTCTTCCCAAGGTCCTCTGGATAAGAACATGACAGTCTGGTGACACCTCCAGTGTGAAACCCTGAACAGAGAGCCCGGCCAAGTCTTACCTGGCCAACCCTGAGCCAGTAAATGGCTGTTGTTCATGCTAATAGATAACATACAGTGAGCAAATGAGACTCCGACCCCAGGTCTGTGGAACCCAAAAGGCTCTGCTTTTTCTACTGACCCATAGAGCCCTCCCATTTTCTGTGGGTTTGAATAGGGCTTGGGTCCTGGTGAATGGGCTAAAACACCAAAATGAGGTAATAAGCTTTGTTAAGAGATAGAGAGGCATCGATGTTCTCCTCCCTCAACAAATGGACTGAGGACATCCCCACCCCAGGCTCATTAACTTGAATCCCACCGACTCAGAATTTGTGCTCAGTTCCTGTTATAATCCCCACCTTACAGATAAGAAAGCAGAGACTCATAGAGATGATGCAACTTAACCAAGATCATACAAGTTATGACAGGATGAGCCACCCCATCTACCCCCATGCCGATTCTGTGCCCTCCTCCCCACCCCACTCCTTCCCCTGCACCTTCTCTTTTCCAAGATGAGTGACAGGACAGATAAAGGAAGGTAGCTTCTATCTTGTCTCACTTACCTGGCCTGGGACGGTCCTTTCTCCTGGGCAAAGAGCCAATGGCCCTGTTGACCCTGGACACTCTAACAGGATCCCTTTTCCATGACCTTGACCTCTCCCACTGAGGCCTAGGGCTTGCACCTGGAGGCCCAGCCACACTAACCATTGGTATGAGGCAGCAAAGCAGTGGCATGCAGGGCACATGGCAGAGAAACGGTGCACAATAGAGACACAGTGGAGGACAGCTTGGTTTGGTTTGGTTTGTGCGGCTGTTTATTAGGCAGGGGAGCCTAGAGAAGGGCACAAGGGAACATGAGATGGAGCAGGTACACCGACATGCGGGCACAATTACAGGCTTCTTATGGAAGGCAAAGCAGATGGGGCAAAGAGATGCAACTCACGTTCTGTCCAGAAACTGGCTGAGAATCTGAAGGAGACCTGCAGCCACCTGAATGCCCACTTCCTGGGAGTGGGCAGGTGAGCGGAGGGCCTCATTCAGAGTCAGCATGCAGTGTCTGCAGCACCCTTCCAGTCCCTTCTCACTCTCCCTTTCCCACTGTCCCCCAAAACAAGTGAGAAATCCACATGGCCAGACACATCCCTTCTCCAACCAGTCTTCTCACTGGCGCAGTCCTGCACACGACCTTCCCATTTTGAACAGACCCTTACTTTAGACCATGAAACTCAGGACCAGAGGACTGACCAGTTACGACACTATTGCTGGTCAGCCCTGTCATAGGAGCTGCAGACAGAGGACATGACATCAGTGTCCCACACTGTTCCTCTCCAACACATCCTAAGGGTCCCTGGAGAGCTGGGAGGGATACACTGCAAGACTCTAAGAGAGCAGAGAAGTAATATGGTTTGTGTCAACGATGCTTTAAATGTATCTAAGGAAATGCCCTAATAATAAAAAATGATAATGAATTGGACAGCACTGACAGAGGCAAGAAAGCACAAGCTCACTCTAAGACCTTTTGGGGATGAAGATAATGATGGTGCTGATGGTAACGGTGGTGATGACAGTGGGGGTGGCGATGATGGAGATGGTGATGGTGGTGGTGATGGTTAACAGCAGCTAGTATTTATTGACTTATTATATGCCAGGCATTGTCCTAAATGCTCTACTTGGATTTCTTGTCCCTAGCCCTTGTATTTCCACTCAACTCTCACAACAAAAGCAGTCTCTTCTCTAAAAGCTAAGCTTGAAAGTGAAATTCCACAAAGGAAATCCTGGCACCTTATAGCATAACTTATATTCTAGCATAAGTTATGCACCACCACAGGTAGAGAAACTCAAGCTGTTTAAAATATGACATTAAGGAATTAAGATGGTGCCTAAACTAAGTACATAATAGAGAATACCATGATTCAAATGTCTCGATAATATAATCCAAATAAATACCATTTTTAATGCTATTTGAGATTCCAACTGACCCTGTAGGGCTCCTGTTATGCTCAATCACTAGAAACCAAGCTAGTCAGAGCAGCTGCCACCTGCTAGAGTCCAGCAGCAGACACTCTTACAAGACCTCAAAACTGAGTAGGGACCCATGGTTCGTTTACTGCCAAACGTGAGAATTTCTGGGCTGATCCCCCTTAATCCCCAATGCCAAACAATTCTCTCCCATCTCCGTGCTCTTCTAGTGTGCTGCGGCCACTCACCCTCAATCACATTCTGCCTCATCTTACAGCCATTTGCAACCACGTGCCCCTCTCAGCCCCCAAAGGGCAGAGAACATCTTGTCCACTTTTGTATCTGCTATTGCACCCACCACCGGGTCTTCCACAAACCGATGTCTGAAATACATTTGTGGCATGTAACTGCTGCTATCCAGGAGGGAAGCCATTTATCATCTTCCTTCCTTCAAAGGGGTAATGCTGAAACACTTATTTACTCATTCATCCAATAAAGAATGATAACCTACTTGGTTTACGTGCCTGTGTCTCTCATTAGGTTGTGGGATCCTTGTGTGTCCGACACTGGGAAGGGTTCCATCACTACAGGGGGACGTGCCTACTATGCGTCTGACACAGAGTGGCTGGAAGTCTGTGGAGGATGGGAGTGAGACATGTCAAGCAGACATGGCTCACATATGGTGAATGGGAATGGCGGATGGCTGAGTCAGATATGAACATGATATAGTATGTAAACTGAGGAATTCATGATGTATTTGACACGGGCCACCACCCTTGCTGCCATTTTGCTAGGTGTGTAATTTCAGCTCATATGGGGTAACTAGAAGAGGTAGCAAATATCTTTGGTTTCACGCTTCCCAAACTTTCCCGCAAAAGTAGGACAAACAACAGGAGAGCCGAGTAAACATGCTCTCACAGGAGACTGAGGGCAAAGCCTAAACCTGCCACAGCCAGGCATGAAATATCTTTGATGTCTCAAATTTTATCTTAAAAAATTCATGTACATTTTGCATTCTAATTCATAATGTATTTGTGATTATTTTAATGTGAAATTTTAAAAATTACCTAACTTTCCTACCATTCCAAATCTTCAAGTAACATTGACGCCCTGGGCTGGGTATCCTCCTGGAATTCACAAAATCTGTTTGAAGAAGCACGGACCCTCATTTCACAAGTCAGGAAAGCAGAAAGGCTGAGTGACTTGCTCAAGATCACAAGGCTAGTGGTAGAACAAATCCAGGGCTCTTTGCATGCATCCATTCAAGGGACACATGCTTATACAGAGCCCACCAGGTCTCAGGCATTAGGCTCCAAGTAGTGAGGAAGACAGATAGGGTCTCTCCCCTGGTATCACTCAGTTTACAATCATCGTTACCTGAAATTTCTCCTTGGAGCACCCTCCCCGCGTTGGACAACTTCAACACTCTTCCAAAGGGAGATGCCTAAAGCATATGTCTAGCTGCCCTTTCAGACTATAAACTCATCTATGACGAGGGGAAATGGAAAGAGGAAGGGCATCATTTTGCTAACATGAAACCAAGAGGCACAGACTCTTTACAATGGCCTAAAAAGTGCTCATGGCCTGGCCCTGCCCACCTGTCTGGCCTCATTACATGGCCTTGCCGTTCACTCTGAGCCATTTCCCACCAATTCTGCCCATGCAGGCCCCTCTGCCTGGGAAGTTCTCCATGCCTAACCCACACTCTTTGCATGGCCAACTCTTCCTCATCCTCTGCTTATCTGTCACCCCTCAGAGAGGCCTCACAGTCCCCATCTTCCCTATCACAGTACCATACCCATTTCCTTTATAACATGTTCTACAGGCTGTATCATGTATTTGTTTGTGATGATGCCATCATGGCCCCAGTTCTTCACCCCTCACTGTCTCCATGTCTTTTGCCATAAAACTTTGAAATTTTTCTCACTAAAGAGAGTCTATTTCCCCACCTTTGATTCTAGGCTGGCTTTATGACTTGCTTTGGCCAACAAAGTGAAATAGGAGAGACTACATGCCAATTCCAAGCCTACATCTCAAGAACCTTTTGCATTTCCACTCACTCCCTTGCAATTCCACCATCACCGCAGACGGGATCATGCCTAGGCCAGGCTGTTGGGAGGATGAGCAACATGTGAAGCACAGAAGACTCATCCTGGCCTGGACCACCAGAGATCAGCCCCCAGTCGTGGGCATGAGCCCCATCACGATCAGGGACTCACAGATGACCCTACCTGCGTGAGCAATAAGCACTTCTGGTCATATGCCACTCTAGTTCGTGGTTGTTTGATACAGCAGCAGCTACCTGATACAGTCGGCCTGGTTATTTTTTGCCAGTCCTCTGTTACAAGCTCCATGAGACACGGACCATGCCTCTTTTATTCCCCAGTACCTGGCACACAGCAGGTGCTCAGTAAATGTGTTGAATGAGTGAGGCTTCTTGGAGCGCAAGGTCAGTCCTTGTGTTCCAACTTAGTCTATCTCCTTTGCATTCTTACACAGGTGTATGAGGTAAGGCTCACTTCAAGAATTACCTTGTCGGCCTCCCAAGGTCAGAATCGGAACTGTCCTCCCCGTCCACCTCTGACCATGGGGCTGGCCTAGTCTACAGCTACGGAGGAGGAAAGCACCAACATCTAGAAAATATCCCAGAGTCTTTGACCTTGACTCGTCTTGCAACTGTCACAGATATCTACCAGCCCTCCTCCCATGAGTGAAGACACCAGCACCTTTATCCTTTGTCCAAAACAATGCTCCTCCAAAGGCCATTTCACCTTGACTACTCTGGAGGCTTCAGGCCTGAGTCCTTCATTCCCAGCAGCCCCTCACTTCCCTTGCATGTGCAGGGGATGGGGAGAGAGAGAACGAGAGAGCCCAAACCTCAACAATTATGGCTAAGAACAAGCTCAACAGAAATGTCTTAGCTGGGCCTCTTCAGGCAGGTGTAACGGGGAAATGCCTCTGCAGGGAAACCCTGCAGCTGGTCCCGTGGAGGGATCTCAGACCACTTTAGAAGCAGAGTCTGAATTGGAGAGAGGGAATGAGGATCTTTGTTAAGCTGTATGAAACAAATGTGCCTAAAACCTATGCCTTGAGGATGGCGAGAGCCCTTCTCTTAAATTTCCAAAGTAAACGGTGGTACACAAAGCACGCCGTTTCCTCTGCGGTTCTCATGACAAGTATCCCTTGGGTCAGACAGGCAGTGCACAGCAACGGAGCCAGGTGACCTCCCCCACCACGGCCCCCTTGTCCCTCGGCGAGCTGGAGTTAGGGGACTAGCTCTAGTTGCCGAGGTCGTAGGAAGTCCACCTTGAAGGAGGTCAGAGCCGTGCGGGCTGGTCCTGACTCCCCACTGCCCCACTAATGGGTGACGAGACTCCTATAGACTCTGACCCTGCCTTGCTTTGCTTGTCTGCCCCAAGGGCACGCCCCCACCCCCAAGAATGGTAGATTTATTTAGGAAGCAGCTCCCTTTTGAGTTGGCTCCTACGGTCCAGCTTGCTCATGACCTGGGTGATGTCCACGGTGTTGGCTGCTTCCCGAGCCTTGGCCTCTTCCTCCAGCTGCCTCAGCACGACGGGGCTCGGGCTGGAGCGCAGGTGACGCCGCATAAACAGGAGGCTGGAGCTGGGAGGAAGGACAGGGTGGGCGGTTGGTGGAAAGCCACAATGCCTCCCGGCAAAGACGCTGTAACACCCGGGGAAGGCCAAGGTTCCCTCATTCTCCCTGTGAACCTGCAGTGGGATGCTCAGAGGCAGGTTCAACCTTAGCTCTTGTCTCCCTTGATCGCTTTGAGGATGGGACCAGAATGAGTACCAACTATCATCAGACTGTAGGCTCCGTGCAAGGAAGGCTGCTTGGATGATGGCAATTACAGACCTTCTACAGTGTTTAGAAATCAAAGTGTCATCTTCACTTCCTGTAGGCTTTTCCTGAAATAAGGGGTCAAGGAGCATTTGGATACTGAAAGCCCAAGGGTTCTTGCCTTAGGGGAGAGTAGGAGCATTTTTTTTTCCCCAAAGCCAAGGTTCTGGGAAAGAGGGAAGGGGCTGGGCTGTCCGAGAGGCTCGAAGGGCAGAGAAACGGGGCAAGGCCTGAAGAGGGCTGGTGAGCTGGTGGCACTGTGCACATACACCAGAGAAGGCAGAAACTTCAGCAGAAGATAACTGTGGGTTCCTGGGACCACTCTCTCTACCACGGCCTTGGGGGACAGAACACAGCTCCCGGTGTCTGAGTGACTCAGGCAATGGTGAGCAGCTGAGCCACCCACAGGCTTGGAAAACAGCGTTTCAGCCACAACAGTCAATGTAAAACCTAGGACCTCCCCAAGTTTCTGGACTACATAAACCCCTAGAACTCTGGTATCTACCCTCCGGAGGAAGAGGGCCCCCCTACAGGAAGTCATGCCTAAAACTGCATCTCCCACCAGCCCGGCCAAGGTGGAGGCTTGGAGCTGGATTTCACCTGTTCTGCAAAAATTAAGTTTTATGTACTGTCTTACACCTGCCAGTCAGGGGCAGTCCCCACATATTCACAAACCGAGCTTCACACATTACAAAAGCATTCACACATGTACTGTCTATCCGCGGCAGCGGAGGCAAATGACCGGATGGCAACAGCGCACGCAGAAGCCAAGCGCTGCACCTGGGGACCAGTGCCACCCCACCCTCAAAGCCCCCGGGTGCTCCAGCAAAGACCCCAGCTCGTCTCTCAGGTCTGCCCAACATATGAACTATCTGGAGAGAGAAGTGCAAGACTGCCCTTCCTTCCCCACTGCTTTCTAGCGGAGCTTCCGGAGCAGCCACAACCCTTTCTGTGGCTGAAAGGGGAAGCTTTCAAGTCTCCAGGGACCCTGACCTCCCTTCCTTACCCAGTAAACCAGGAAGAGCTCCACAGAGACCTCCTTTCTCTCCGTTTCAGAGCAGGGTCATTATGCTCAAGAATGAAACCAAGTTGGGGTTTTTTTTAAGTTCCTCTGATAAAGGCTGTGGTCCAACCACCCCTCTTTTGAATTCACTGAGACGCTGGAGAAGAGCCCAGTATGGGCTGAGCCTGCAAAGAGGCGAACATTCACTAACCATGGGGGTCAGGACACACGCTGGTGCTGGGAAAGCCTCCACCGAAGGCCCACATCTTTGTGCAGGTTGTCGTTTGGCTACACCTTTGAGTCTTCAATCCCTATAGTTTTCTTTTCCCCCCCAAAAAACAGTTCAAACTGCCCCTCAGAACACTTCATCCTTTGCCCAAGGGCTCTACCAGCCGAGGTGATCACATCCCCAGTGGGGAAGGCGAGAAGGATTTGCTGCAAGGCAGTCGCCTGGACTCAGCAAGGACACTCAAAATGCCCCTGTTCCTGCCCCATCGCACTCTGCCATTCTTCTTGGGGTGAAATCTGCCAAACTCTCTAAGGTCTTAAGACGTTACGTGGATACAAAGATGTAGCTAAATGAACTCCCTCTCAGAAGGTTGGAAATGGGGAAGGGCAATCAGAAAGCCGATGTCACGCTCCCATTTGAGATTCGATAATTATCAGTCTGATCATGAGAACTCTCTCAAACCAGCATAAGGGAACAAAGCTGACTGGCATTAATTACTAAGGAAATCGTGCTAGGGTGATTTCAGGGCACTCTGAAGCCAATGAGGCAATTATGCCCTAAGAAATGCTTCCCAGTCCCCAGTATTTTCATCAAGCAAATATCTCAAGCATGGCCATTTGGCTGAAAGCAACCCTCACTTCCCTGTAAACAAAACAGCGGGCAACCAGCCCTTACAGAACATTCCACTTGCCTCCTCTTGGTGGTTTCCTGAGGTTCAATAGCTTTGGCAAGCATTTCCTTATAGATTGGAGATTTTAAGTAGCGTGCGTAAGAATCCTAGGGGGATCAAGGGAAAAACAGTCATTATGAGCGAGGAAGCATCAAAGCAAACTCCCACGCCTGTTGTTTCCGAGCCATCCCCGGGCAGCGAGATGGCAAAGTAAAGAGAATGTGTATCCTGGTGTGAAAGGCATTCAGACGTGTGTCTAAAGCAATGGTTCTCAGGTGTGGTCCCCAGGCCAGCAGCATCAATTCCACCTAGCAACTTGCTAGAAATGAGTATTCTCAGGCTTACCCCACTCCTGCAGAATCAGAAACTGGGGATGTGGCGATTTGGGTCTTAGGTCTCCAGGTGGTTCTCAGGTTGAGAATCAGAGCCACAGTCTACAGCCCCCACACTGAAGCCCACCTTGGGCGTGAGACAGGGAATGTGCACCCGACACCTCCTTCCAGGGAGGATAAGCAGCTGGGAGCGGGGGGCCCACCTCAAAACCCACCAACATCGCTGTCTGGCCTGCACTTGGGTATAAAGGCAAGAGAATATCTAAAAAGGAACCAAGACTCAGATTTCTCTGGTGTGGATATTCCCTGGGATCCTGGGCAGGTTCAGAGAAGTTGCCTCGGGAATGCTTGCTCCTTGCAAACCACCTCCAGTCCTGACAAATACGGGAGGAAGCCTACGGCAACGACCCAGGCACTGAGCTTTTTTTATTTATTGAGATAGTACCATTCTAAAGATTAAGTGGTAGCAGTGAAAGTAATGAGAACTAGGGTAGAATCTGAGAGTAGGGACCACAGAGGCACTGGGTCATGTTGCGTTTACAGTCACAGGACACAGCCAGTAGAGAAGTACAGTCCAAGAAGCCTGTATAAGTTACCCACGACTCTGTTCCGCCTACTAGCCAGCTTCCCTGGGTGTCTCCCTAATAGGTTGTATGAAAAACACACTTTCAAGAATCAAAACGTATTTTAAAATACATTAAGGAAAACCATTATTAAAGAAACCCCGCTGTGAATCACATTGTGAGGTCAACACAGAGAAGCCCCACTGATGAAAAAGAAATGGGGAAAAAATTCACCATGCTAATCTGGCATGGCGAAAATTCTAAATTATTACATATTTTAAAAGCAAAGTAAAAATATTTCTTCTTAATACGATACACATAAGAGATTAATACAAATAAGGGAAGCTAGTAAAAATCTGCCATTCACATCATCCTACATCCTATAATGAAGTTTCCAGATCACACCCCTACATCATGTGATGAAGTTTCTAGTTACTCTGCCATAAAAGGAATAGTGGCCCCAACGAGAAGTTACAGCTGCTGAAGAAAGTCTTCTTGGCTATGGCTCCACATGGGAACCAAACTAGACAACCTCTTAGACTAACTCTGAGCCCCAAGTTCTCATTTCTTAGGAAAATGACTGATCTTTCTCTCTTCCTTTTTTAAAACAATTTCCTGAAGCTTCCCACCATGTTCATTTTTTATTAATAATCCAGAACGCGATCTGAATTGTCACAGGGTTTTACCATAGTCACACCTCCTATGTCTCTTTCAGGCACTTAACCTCCCACATGTTCTACCGTTTAGGGCCCGGGCCACCAGAACTGCCACCATTCAATGGTAGGGACGAAGAGCTCAGCCTCTGGACTCAGGCAGACCTGCTTTGAATCTCAACCACCCTGATGTAGACCCCAGGCAAACCACTGGACTCTGGAAAGCAAGTGGCCTATGATACAAAGGTCCATGCTTTGCACAGTGAGACCTCAAAAGCCCTCAGTATATAACCACTGCAGGAGCAATATTAGCATCACCAGTGTCATTACTGCCGCCCCGCTACTGCTGGGAGGGCCTTAAGAACGCCCACAGCATCCACAGGTGGTGCGCCCCAGCCAGCGAGCCCTGGGCCGAGGTTCCAGCCCAGTGGACAGGTGAGAGAGACAGCTAACAATTCTGCACCCCAACACCAGCGATGCAGCAGCCACATATCCCCTCCATCATCCCCGTACCTAAAGAACATTCCAGGTACCTGGGAAGGGAAAGGCTCCCTGGGCCTGGTTATCCTCAGCACAGACCCCACCTACCTTCTTCATGAGCATGTAGATGTGGGTTTGTGCGGCATCCAGCACGTAGCGGTGGGGACGCCTCAGCCCCCTGACGGTGACATCCATGGTTTTGCCATCTATGTTTATCCATCGCCTCGCCCCTGGAGCCAGGAATAGCCTGGAGCCAGGAGGAAAACGTTAGCAGAAACAGCTAAACTAATTTCGTTGATGAAAAGCTCACAGCTGCTTGGGAGGGAGTGGATGACATGACTCAGAGGACCCGCAACGACGGCGATTCCTTTTTAAGGAGACACTGGAGTCTGAACAGGTTGTCAAGCAACATTTCCTAGAAGCAAGAGAACAGCCACGCCAGGATTGGGGTGTGAATATTTAACTTTGTTGTTCCCAATCTCTAGGAGAGAGACCCAAGGAGTTGGTGGTGTAACCCAGCCACTTGGGTGAAGAATCCAGCTTCCCACTTAATGCCTTCGGCCCCCATTTACCAGGATCTGGCACCCACCGGGAACCCGGCTAAGACACCTTCCAAATAGGTGTTGCAGGCCTCTGCTATCCCTTGGCCCAGCTTAGATGTATTTGGAGATGAATCTCAAATGCTGTGTAGGGAATGACCGGGGCATCCTTGCCAGTGGCCCCAGTGAGAACCCAGACTCAGACACACTTTCTGCATCTTGCAGCCCTGGGGAGTTCAGCGGCCGGGGCTCTCCGACACACCCCACTATGAGTCATTGCCAGGTTAAAAATACTCACATGGGTATTTGGCCACTTCTAAGATGCACATTAAAATTTTGGAATTCAGATGGAGAGTACACAGCTGGGGAACTGGGGAAGGAAGGAAGCTGGTATAAAAGTGGAGACAGCAAGTTTCCTTACAGATTTTTGGAATTAGGAGTTCTGCGCGTGTCATTGTGCATGAGGTGGTCGGGCACCACTGTTCTGAGAAAGGACGTCCTGGGACCTTCCTGGAAGGACAACCCGCCTCACCCCCATTTTTCTTGGTGAACAGAGTCTCTCCCTGTAGGAGGGGCAGGTTGAGATTCTGAGGAAGTACAGGAGCCTCTAAGTGGGAGGAGGGGGACCCCAGTTTCTTCCCTTAGATGTTAGTGCCTCGGAAAATTGGGATGGTCAATCGAGTGCATCTGAGGGGAGGACACCGGGGGTCCAAGGGGATAAACGCCCATCCGGCCCGCTGCCCAAAGCTGAGCATCACAGTCCGGCGGCCGCGCAGGGCTGGTTCCAGCCCGGCATGGTGGTTGGGCTTTGAGAACCCAGATAAGCTAAATGCGCTGGGCCTCAAAGCCTAAGACAGTGTCCACGCCAGTCAGTGCATAGAGGGATGGGAGGAATGGCTCCATGGCGGGATGGGGAGCCCCGAGCTGCCGGCAGGAGGGGATGATTTCGACAGCTCTGCACCTTAGTACTGCTAGGGCTCTCGACACACCGCCTGTCTCTTATCCACCCTGCCATCAGAGGTAGAAATGGCCCTCTTTAACTGGAACCCTGGGTGCTTCAGTAACACGAAGGGTAATTTGGAGGCGAGGCGTGCCTGGACAGGGGCAGGCTTATTGCTACACCGAGCAAGGGGGGGCGAGAGCCGTTAGATGCAGAATAAGAGCTGTGCCCACATTTGCCCCCCACACTGGGCTTGTTGTCCCAGACGCTCCAGGGCCCTTCCGGCCCTCATTTCTCTAAGATGGCCTGGGGACCAGGTTTTCCCATCTCACCTATTTGCTCTCTTCTCTCTCTCAAACACACACGTGCAGACACATACCTCTCCGGAGACCTAAGGCATTTTTGTCAAAGACAAAGCACTTTGGCTATAACCCGGGGTGGCTTGCTCTTTTAACTTCTGAGCACATTCCCCTAGGAGCCAGAAGCACGGCATCCATCTCACAATGCTTCCTTTCAAGGAATCACCAGGCCTTCCAAACCGCAGTGGGGTATTTTTAGCAGGGCACGTGCGTGACTGAGGCCGACGACGCGGGAGATGTGGTAACCACTGGTCTATCTCCGACCTCAAACCTCAAATGCAATGGGGTGGCCAGTGGGGGGCCCACGAGGACGCTCCCCAACAGTCTCGCTAATCCTCACTTGTAAATCTCCTCCGCTTTCTCCTTGACCTTGGACTGATCGCCATACTTCAGATCCTCACAGGCTTCCCAGAAGCCTAGATTCTCCCCTGCACGGGGAGGAGGGGATCCATGCAGATGGGAGCCGGGCAGGGAGCAAGGCAGGGGAAGAAAAGGGGAAAGAAAAGAAACGGGTTAGCTGGATAGATCCGCCTTCTCCTCTGCAAAACGAGCCGGGGCACCTCCCGAAGTCCAACAAAACACTCCCTGAGAGAAGGCGCGCGTGGTACTTCCAGGGCGCAGGCGAGGGCTGTACCCCAGGGACCGCTCCAGCACGCTCTCTGACATGAACTCCGGCGCCACCACGCCTGCAGCCACACGTGCCTACTGTGAACACTGCTCACGATACCCCCACCCCCACCCCGCAAAGCCGTCATGTTCTTTTTTTCTTTGTCCTAGAATCTGGCTGTATCAAATATTACTTGAACAAGTTCACATGTGATTAGGCTTGTGAACATGTATGGTATGCAACAGGCTTTCTTCCCGAAGGCCCCTGTTTACTTTGCTCACATTCAATAACTGCCCATGACTTCTGCCTCCTCTGTTTGCAGAAACCCCGTCTTTAATAGCCCCCCAACAGGGCATATTCCAGCTTTTGTATGCACATGTGTGTACATATGTGCACATGTGCATTGTATGCATACACCTGTGTGAATGCATGTGTGTACACTGTACGTGTGTGCATGTGTGTGTGTGTAAATCGCAGCATGCCCCAGTGTGGGTAAGTGGACAAGGGCATGCCCTCCTCTCTTTTCACAGCATTTTTCGAAAAGCTTCTAGGTATCTCAGGAAAAGGCTGTCCAGTCCTCAGCTAGTCTGTTCCATAACTCTACTGAGGCCTTTCCTCTTTGGCATGAACTTCAGGGAGTTCTTGGGACTGAGATCACAGGCATAAGTAAACAGGCCAGCGGTGCCCTGCTGTCACCTCACCCAAGGCAAAAGGCAGTCAGTTGCTTGGGGTTAAAATTAAATGAGCAATTACTCACAATCGCCAAAAGGCAGAAACAACCCAAATGTCCATCAGCGGATTAACAGATAAACAAAATGTGGTACCACACATATAAAGGAGTATTATATTAAAAAGGAACAAAATTCTGACTTGTGCTACAACTCGGATGAACCTTGAAAACATTATGCTTAGTGTCAGAAGTCACACACAAACGGACAAATACTGTATCATTCCACTGATATGAGGCACCTAGAATCGTCAGATTCATAGAGACAGAATGTAGAATGACGGGGAATGAGAGGTAAGTAATTCATGGGGCAGGAGTCCATTCGGGGAAGATGAGATGGATGGCGGTGAGGGTTGCACAACAGTGTGAATGTACTAAATGCCACTGTACTGTGCACTTAAAAATGGCTAAAATGGTACATTTTATCATATGACTATTTTACCTCCATAAAAAGAATTGAATGAGCATGCAAATATGTGTACCTGAAAGTCGGTAGCAGTATATTCACAACTGCCAAAAAGTCTGAACAACCCAAATGCCCACCAGCTGATGAATGGATAAATAAAATGTGAATATCCATACAATGGAATACTATTCCATCATGAAAAGGAATGAAGAAATGGTACCTGCTACAACGTGGATGAACCTAGGAAACACTGTGCTATGTGAAAAAAGACCAAAGACCACATATTTCATGATTCCATTTACATGAAATGTCCAGAACAGGCAAATCCATGAAGATAAAATAAACCAATGTTTGCCTTGGCCCAGTGGGCAAGGGGGCAGAGAGAAGCAGAGGAAGAGGGAATGACTTCTAATGGGTAAGAGGTTTCTTTTTGAGGTTGTGAGAGGTTCTAGAATTATATAGTGGTAATGGTTTCACAATTTTGTGAGCATACTAAAAACCACTGAATTACACACTTTTAAAGGATTATAGCATGTGAATTACATGGTACCTGAATTTACGGTATGTGAAGTGTATCTCGATTTTTTTAGAATTTTCATGAGCAAATTGATGAGGTCGTGCCTGGAGCCTCGGGAATCTCAGGAGAAGGTCACCAAAAGTGCTGTTTAAAAAACGCAGGTTAAGTCTTTTCCAAGGATTCCCATTGTTACCAGGCAATGTGTGGGATAAGCTCAGGGTGTGGTTTGCCGTTTAGCCACTAGATGGCACCCCATCCACTTTTTCTCCAGCTGCTGCTGGCTGGCTGGCTCTGAAACCCTTCCCTTTCCCTTCCATCTATTCTGGGTTTTATTATACCATGGCAATTAGGATTGACTGGGGAGGTTTTCAAGAACCCATATTTTAATGTAATTTACTGCATGAGGCAGTCAATTCAGACATGTTAATGGCAGGTCCCATGGGATTAGTGTCAAGAGCAACCCCACAAACAAGTGAGCCTTGGGTAGTAAGCTGCTAAATAACAAAGCTCAGATGTGATCTCCCCTGGGCCGGGGACTCAGTAAGGAAGTAAACAAATTCCATGAAAGTAAATATTTTAAGGAAGGTGATGAAGCCAACTGAGTACTCAGCCTGAAAAGTTGGTCCTAATTGTGGCCTTCGATTTTCCCGGATGTTTCTCAGGGCAAGTGCCTATCACGGTGAGACACCCAGAGATGGGTTATCAAATGTGGCCCCACCCACAGGATTAAAACCCGACACTCCTGAGCCCCGGAGGGAGCAGACCAGGAGCTGAGGAGGCGGTCGTGGCCACACTTAGACTCACCTGGGGCGTTTTCAAGACTACAGTGATTCCACACCAAACCAATTATAAGGGAACCTCTGGGAACAGGACCCGGGCAAACATGTTTTCAAATATCCCCCAGCAAATTGAATGCACAGCCAGAGCAGAGAAGCCTGAGCTGGAGGAAACCAGGCTCTGAGACACAGAGAGAAAGCTTGCTTGCCCATCAGTTCCCAGAGCTGCACTGGGTGGCAAGGGACCCAGGAGTTTGTGGGCTGGTGACCCAGGACCAGGGCGAGGAAGTGAGGGTGGCCAGAGGGGAGGGTCCTGTGGAAAACTGACTAGCGTGGATTCTGTGAGCAGATGCAACTCCCCACCCTCCAGACTATGGGACCTCTAGGAGCTGATGGAAAGGACAGGTCCAAGGAGCACGTGTGGAAGGGCGTGCATGAAAACATCTGGTAAGGATGCTCAAAACCCGACGTGAGACATGACTACAGTGTTTCTAGAAGTAAAAAAAAAGTACGTATATATTAAAAAAGCAAAGACCCACCACTGAATTCTTTCTTGAGAAAATACTGGAAGCTCTGGCGACCCTTGGGGTCCCGGATCAGTTCACTGAAGTTGAAGGCCCAGCGTTCCACCCGCATCTTGGTTGGGATTTCCACCCTGCAAGGACAAGGATTTGGACATTCCACACAAGGCAGGGGCTGCACCAAGGTAGTCCTGGGTGGGGGTGAGGGGCCCCACAGACAGGGCTCAGCCCAGCCCTCCCCCAATCTCCATCCCTGCACAAATGCACAGTCCCAGTAATCACCTGCTAGGAAAGTGCAGCCTCGGATAGGTGCCCTGGGCCTTGTACCAGGAACTGGCCAGCTCGAAAGCGAGGAGGATGCCTACAGTAGCGGCCCTCACACTCCAGCCCAGTCCCTTAGCCTTCAGGGCACGAGAACACAAGTGCCCCCTCCAAGGCCTGTGGAGACTGGCCATCTGAGGTCAGGCTGCCACACCAGGCCAGGAAGGCATTCCAGAACACCACTGGTGAGAGGTGCTGTGGCTGCCGCCATGCCCCCTGGTGCCGCCTCCCCCCCCAAGCAGCTGGTGGGAGTCGGTGGTTCTCCCTGTAGCTGCCTTCAAGCCACACCCCCAGGGAGACTCCCTCTGCCATCTCTGCACCCTCGCAGAGCTCCCAGATGCAAGTTCACCTACACTTCTGTGTTTTCAAAGGTCTCCTTGATCCCAAGTAGTACATTCGGGCCAGCTAGCTCAGGTCTAATATTCTAGAAAACCAGGAAAACATATGGTCTTTCTCCTATTCCTTATGGAATTCTCCATAACCCAACACATTCCCCTGGAAACAGGTTTCCAAGCCCAGAACACACATCTCCCTGATGCAGCAGCTAGAGCCCTGGCTGGGTACAATTCATGTCCATGGAATCTAAGACGAGCCAAGAAAGTTTATGTTTTCCAAAACAGGGTGAAAACAATACGATTCCATAATGACATTAATGCCACCATTTAGGGGAGCGTCACCACCTGTGAGGCACTGTGATTTACACATACAACACTGGGGCTTTCAGAGAACACTGTTAGCTGAATACAGTCATCCCCTTTCATTACTGAGAAGACCAAAGCTCAGAAAGGTTAAATACTTGCCAGTATTCACACAGTAAGCAGACCCAGAGTGTGGTGTGCACACTTCAGTGTGCATCAGAGCCAGCTGGAAGACTCATTAAAACACAGGACTGCTGGGTGCCACCCCCTCAGTTTCTGATTCACTGGGAGGGGCTGGCGCCCAGGAACTGGCATTTCTGACGAGTTCCCTGGTGATGCTGAGGCTGCTGGTCCAGGGACCACCCTGGAGCCAGTGCTCTAAACCAGTCTCGTGAGCCCTGGCTGCTCATGAAAATCAATGGGAGCTTTGAAAAACCTCTGTTGGCAGTAAGGGGGTAACCCAAGCTGACCACATAAGAGGCTTGAGGGGTGATGGCTGGGTATTCATTTCTGTTGTTTCCTTAGGCTTCCCAGGTAATTTTAATGCGAAAATCTAAACCACTAAAAACAAGGCTTCCTGGTTTCAATGGGGCCCACATTTGGCATCCACCCAGTACTCCCCTGACCAGTGCCTCCCTTTTCTTTTCACCAGCAAATCTCTACCTCGAAGCTTCAATATCACACTCTCCACTTCACTTAAAATTCAGCAGCTGTCCACCTTTCCCTCCCAAGCCCTCCAAGGACAACGCTTTACCCGGCCCTGGTGTCTCTGTGGAGAGCTGAGTTACGCACATCCTTGCCCACAAGGAAATTCGGGTCACCTCTCTTACCAGATACACTGGGAAACAGGCATAGGTTCCCGAAAACCATGCTCATAACTATAGTCCCCAGGAGGGAGGAAAACCTCCCCAGAGGGTGGTTCTAGAGTCTCTGGCTTGACAGTTGACAGTAGCAGGTAGGGGACCCCAAACTCCAGATGAGTGCCCTCCTCCACCCTTCAGCTGCCCACAGCAGGCTCCACGGAATAGGTGAAAGGGGTCCCAGCTATGCCTCCTACGTGGCTGGATCTGTGCTACCTACTTGTTCTTCACACCTGCCGCAGTAATGGCCTTGGAACTGACTAAAGACCTAAGCTGGGCTCTGTACCCGACGTTCCCTTCCCCATCACCGCACCTGCCCTATGCACGCAGACCAGCTCCTGCCCTCTCCTCCTCCTCCTCCACCTTTCCCTGACTTGACATTTGTGCCCTTCTCGTCCTCTCTCCTTTGGTGGCTTCTCCTCTCCTTCTGCATTTCTGCCTCTTCCCCTCTTCCAAACAACAGATTTATGCAGACCCAGGTGCAACATCCACAAACAGAGCAAAGGAATGAGGGGCGTCCGTGCCAAGGTGGGACTGGGGCCCTGCCTCCAGGAGCTTATTTTTACTCTAACTAGACATAAAAAATGCAGAGCCATAAAGGGGACTGTGTCTTCTCTGTGTCTTCTCAAGGACAATACATTGTTAGACAAAGAGTTATCCTTTGGCACAGTGGTTCCACCCCCAGATATACACCCAGGAGAAACGAAAACATGCCCACATGAACACCTGCGCAGGTGTGTTCACAGCGCACTAGTCCTAACAGCTGAAAGGCAGAGACAACTCACATGTCCATCACTGAGGAATGAGTAAACAAAAGGTGGTATATCCATACAATAAATATTATTCAGCCACAAACAGGGATTGAGTGCTAATTCATGCTACAATATGGATGAACCTTGGAAGCATTGTGCTGAGTGAAAAAAGCTACCTACAAAAGGCCACATGGTATATGATCCCATTTATATGAAATGTCCAAGATAGGCAAATCCACAGAGACAGAAAGGGCTAAGGGTTGCCTAGGGATGGAAGGGTTTGGGGGTGGACAGTAGGGGTACAGGGTTTCTCATTCAGGTGATAAAATGTTTTAAAATTGATGTGAAGATGTTGCCCAACTCTAGAAATGTAGTAAAAACCACTAAATTATACACTTTAAATGGGTGAATTGTATGGCATGTGAATCATAACCCAAAAAGCTACTTAAAAATAAAACACCAATATACCAATACGTACAATTTGGCGTTTAAGTCCCAGAACTGGGTGTCATCTGTTATCCAGGGATTGCTAGGCAGGCAGCCTGACATGATGGCATCGTTGGAAAAAAACTGCTCACTGTATTTGACGATCCTGAAAAGCAAATGGAAAACAAACAATTTCCTCAAAGTTCAACACCCAAGAGGCAGAATCAATCCTCAGGCTAATTGACCAGCCTGTCCTCCTCTTCCCGTATCGATTTACACATACTTTTTCCTTCTTCTGAAAAAAAAAAATGCTCTAATGGCTCTTAGGATTGGCAAGAATTTAACAAGATCTGTCCCTATTCTACTTGTGAGACAAAACTCTGTCTCCCGATCCTGTCCCTTTGTAATTTCTCTGCACCTATTTCAGGAAAAATAAGGCCTCTTTATATTTTTTATCATGAATTTTCAAAATTCAAAGATGACTCAGTTTACACATCTTCCAACAGGTGGCCTGGCACCATCAACAGCACAAGATTGCCACACTGGGCTCCACCCTTTGCCCAGATAATCCAGGTTTAGAAATTTAGGCTCATTACTTAAAACCTGTGTTTTCCTTGAGGTGTGGATCCCACATTCCCAAATGTGGATAGGAATTAATTCCTTCTGTTTGAGTTAGACCTTCTGAGTCAACACACTTTCTAGTATGTGGGCAGTTCCTGCCATGGCCCCACTCCATAGACGGGGAATTGTTTCCACAGTATTTCCCAAGGCACCTGCCACAGCGTCTGCCCACAGCCCTGAGATTTTGATAGAACAGAACCCACACCCGGGAGAGATACCAGGGCACTAGGTCTACAGAGAGCACTTGGTTGACAGTTCTGTGCAGAACTCAAGCCCCTTGGCTTCATTTCTCCTAAGACCCTCTGATTCTTCAATTAAACCTTTACAAAAGTGGGACAGTTGAAGAGGAGAAAAAAAGAACTGTGCACAAGTTCAAACACTCATGATGTTGAAACAATGGTAATGAGGCTCTGAGACAAATAAAAATTGGAAAGTGGGTCTAAGACATATCCAATAGCCTATGAGTCTCAAACACTCATGATGTTGAAACAATGGTAATGAGGCTCTGAGACAAATAAAAATTGGAAAGTGGGTCTAAGACATATCCAATAGCCTATGAGTCTCAAACACTCATGATGTTGAAACAATGGTAATGAGGCTCTGAGACAAATAAAAATTGGAAAGTGGGTCTAAGACATATCCAATAGCCTATGAGTCTCAAACACTCATGATGTTGAAACAATGGTAATGAGGCTCTGAGACAAATAAAAATTGGAAAGTGGGTCTAAGACATATCCAATAGCCTATGAGTCTCAAACACTCATGATGTTGAAACAATGGTAATGAGGCCCTGAGACAAATAAAAATTGGAAAGTGGGTCTAAGACATATCCAATAGCCTATGAGTCTCAAACACTCATGATGTTGAAACAATGGTAATGAGGCCCTGAGACAAATAAAAATTGGAAAGTGGGTCTAAGACATATCCAATAGCCTATGAGTCTCCTTCAGTGTCCCTTCTGTTTGGTTTCATAGAAGTAGGTTTCTAGAATATCAGAGTGGATGATTTTAACTTTACCATAGAACAATGATTATCATTAGAACCCAAAGTTAGCGCCCATGGAGTACCCGGGCACACTGTCACTGGGGACCAGGCTCAGGGGCAGCAGACAGGAGTCGCTGAAAAATGTGGGTGAGGTCATGGCGCATCTGCTCAGGCAGGTGGTGTTTTGGCGCACAGGGGAATGTGGGAAGATGTAGAGATATTTGAAGACTTTTACAACACAATACCCGCTAACCATATTAGAAGAAAGGGCCTGGAAAAATCCCAGCACCTTCCATCCCATTGTGATCGGTACCACCACTCAAGTCGTAGCCAGAATAAATGATTCGTCTGGTTGTGCCTCCCCAGGAATAAGCCAAGGCCACTTTCATGTGTCAGAGCAATCGCAGAGTTAGCAAGGTGGTCCTAAAAAGAATCCCACATTTCAAAAGGCTAACTGCTTACATTTGGGGGGTACTAAACCCCTCTGGGTCTACCAAATAATGTCGTGTGGAGGACTCGATTGAGGTAGCATGAATATTCAATAAATCAAATGTAAAGTTCTCATTTATCCTAATTGCATTTTTTTAATATAATTTATTTTATTATCATTAATCTACAATTACATGTGCAATATTACGGTTATTAAACTACCCCTTCATCAGGTCCCCCCCACCAACCCCATTTCCTAATTGCATTTTAAATCAAAGATTAACAACAGACATTATTTAACAGTCCACTGAACCAGTAAACATAACCCATATAGCTCTAATAAATCTGCATGTGTAATGACAGGAACACAGGCTTCTGTGGAACCCCTGGGGTCAGTCCCTGGACTTTTGCATCTTCCCAC
The DNA here is from genome assembly GCA_032199065.1 of Smutsia gigantea. Taxonomy (NCBI): domain Eukaryota; kingdom Metazoa; phylum Chordata; class Mammalia; order Pholidota; family Manidae; genus Smutsia; species Smutsia gigantea. The sequence continues at coordinate 86,814 of JAVSCE010019741.1, read as the reverse complement.
CTTCTCCATCTACACATCAGTGAGTTCCAGGAAAGATGACAGACTTGTATAGACCCTCACCTATCCTCTGCCTACCCCAAGATAAGACATGGAGGCCTATGTTGAGTGAAGAACTAGGAACTTCATCCTCTAGAGATGGGCTCTGTCCCTCAGCATCCTTTAGGATCTTAAGTCCACCATGACTGGTCAGGTCTGCCTTAAAGCAGAGCTTTCCTCTTGCCTACCTATTGCCCAGACCTCAGCAACCTACCCTCCAAGGGACACCGAAGACTTCACTGTGGACCTCAGTAAGGCCTGTTGGTAATACATGATCTGGAAGAGACACAATTGTTAAAAGATGCCCAACCTCCCCATCCTTGAGTGTCACTAACACTGGCACATACTTACATAAGGCCATCAGAACTGCAGCACCCCATTGCATTCCCTCAAGCCAGCCACCTCAGTACCAACAGGACACACAAGCCCACAGTAGACACCAAACCCCAAATTAGGGTTCCCTGTTGCTCAACATGCGTTAGTCTGGGAAAAGGCATCAATGAAAAAAAAGTTCTAAAGAGCATTAAATCAAGACATGGGTACAATGCTTAGCTTTTCCTTCATGAGCCTCTGGCTGACAGAGCATGTCTAACCTCAGTGGCCAATGCTTCCCAGGGCTCTCTATCTTGGGCCCTGGACACAAGATTTGCCAAAATTGGAAGTGTGCCACTCTGGACAGATTCTGCACGGACCCGGAATTGTAGAAGCAGGTGCCAGAGTGGGGGTGCAGACGCGGTGAGGCATTTGCTCCCACGTCCCTCCAGATCTGTGCCTTCCGAGCGTGTTTTGTATCCTGAACCTCGGCCTCAGCCCCATTCAGATCTTACAAAAGATGTCATTTTGTGCTGTCCATTAATTTGGAAACAATTGTTTGAACATTACACACAGTTTTCATTTCATTACTGTGTGCAGATCACAAAGCCAGAGTACATATAATTTGTTAGGGGATTTAAAACCAAACTTCCTTGGGACTTGGTGACTAATTACCTCTTTTTTGATGGCAGTGACTGTTTGTTTCTGGAAAACAAAGAAGCAAAAACTATTAAACAGATGGCATTAGATCATCACAGTTCAAATACCCATTTAAAAAATAAAAATCCTTCCCCATGAGAAAGCTGTCCACCTTTGCTTACTTAAAATACAGAGAATTACCCCATCACTATCGATTCCACCCTATTCTGCACAACCACTGGAGAATTAGATCAACTAAGAGCTTTGGTGATTTTCCACTGTAACTTTACACTGTTTTCCTAAAAGCCGAGATGAATTAAAGACGAAGCTTGGGGTGGTCCCCATGTACCACAGTGCCTGCAGAGCCTCCTTAAATGGAATGAGACACAAAGATGGGGGAAACCACCCTGGAGCTTGAGTGCTGGTTCTTTTCTCACAGGAGAGCGCCCTGAATGAACAGTGAGATTCGTTCCTTAGGTATTCGTAACAAGCTGACCAAGGCCACAAGCTGAAAGAACAGGTGCCAACTTTCCAAAACTAAAGCACACGATTGAAAGACTCGAATGCAGCATCACAGCCAGCTGAGTTCCTGGGCTGAGCTATAATATGGAAGATCCTATCAGCCCCCATCCTCTCTCTGAAACTACTGAAGCAAGTTCATGCCAGGGATGAGCTGCAGGGCATCCTCCCTCTGGAGCTTTTGATTTATAGTAGAGAAAGGCTGGCTCCTGAAAGGGACTCCATGTTTAGGCTCTTAGAAGCTCCTGGAAGCCATTCAGATGTGTCCCCTGCTAACATCTACCATCTGACATGCTTCCTCAGTATCACTTTTCTGCTCCATGCAACTCTTGGAAATTGGGCCTGGCTGGTGATGTCAGGCTCGGTCTTCCTATGCTGGGCTGTGTCCAGGGGCTGCTTGGTGCTCATTCTTGTACTTCAAGTTGATCATCTCAATTTCTTAACACAACCAGGTCGTCACTCAGAATAGTCAGAAGTCCAAGGAAGACACGATTTCCTTTAGCCAGTTTGCAAATTACTGCTCCGTGAGCCACTGACAAGGAATGAAGGAGAGTTCAGTCTGGAATGTCACATACACTCCTCTTCTTTCTCATCCATGCTGGGTTTCATTTGGCTACGTTAGATTGCTTTTATTTAACTGCTTTTCACGAGAAATCACTTTGCCTGGGTGGCGTAGCAGAGAGAGCTATCTCAGGAAGGTTAAAGCTCAAGGAGGTGTGTTTTGAACTCACACACACCCTGACTTCCTCCTTCATGGCACTTAACACAATTATATTTATATAATTGTTTGTGTGATTCTTTGTTTAATATACAGATCACCCACTATGCACTATGAAGAGCAGAGCACCTATTCTATCTTCCCTAGCATAATGGCTGAGGCAAAGTAGATGCTCCATAAACAGCAAATAAATGATGACTGTGTGTGCTTGGAGGCCTAGAAAAATGGAGATGTATTCTAAGCTTAATAGAATATTTTTCCACTTAAAAAGTTGAAGACACTCCCCAAATATGCCAAAGGTTTTGGCAATCACATTATTTGCTCCCATTCTCCATCAACATGAAGGCTCTATTTTACAAGACACACATCTCAGGTAGAAAAAGGACCCTGGGGCCAGAGTGGATTTGCATTTGAATCTAATATAATCAGATTTTTCTGTTAGAGTCTGCTAAAGTGGATTAAGAATAGGATCTACTGGTCCATGCCCTCTGCTCAAAGGGGAAGCTGGACTTTTGTGTAATACTAACCACTTAGCAGTTCGTACATAGCAATTCACACCATTTTGAGCCCTTACAGAGTTTAAGGGTGGAGGGTTTTATTACTCTGAGAGGTCACAGGCAACTTTGTCAACACTTCCAAGTTGGTAATTGGCTGAGCCAGGATTTCAAACTACATCTGCCCTTTGAAACACTGAGAGTGATCCACAAAAGCAAAACACCTCACGCTCTCCATCAATTCCTTCCTTGTCCCAAAGCTGAGGGATACTGCTGAATGGAAGACACAATCCAGCCATTTAATTTAAAATCAAAACAAAAAGAGAGCTAAATCCCCAATCACAAGATGGAACACAAACACGGGAAACCCTCTTTAATCAACACAAATGATGGTAAAGCAAACCCCCTGCTATAAGATCTGGGGATCTCAGGCCTAGCAGGGTGACTATAATTAAAATATTTTACTATATACTGCAAGGTCATTAAGAGAGTGAATCTTAAATGTTATCACCATACACACCAAAAAAATCCTAACTATGTGAGGGGATGGGGGTGTTAGCTAACCTCATGGTGGTCATCATTCTGCAACATATACATGTATCTATTCATCACATTTATACACCTTAAATTTACATGTTATATGTCAATAATATCTCAACAAATCTGTGAGGTAAAAAAAAAAACAAAAAACACTAATGATGGTAAAGATCATAATCGTTCTAGGCTTGTGCTCTGCAGCCAGCATGATAAACACCCTCCTGCAAAGTGCTGCAGCCCAAGATCAAACTTCCTGCCGGCCACCTCTCTGCCAGCAAGCTCCTGAGTGGACAGCAGTCCAATGAGCCAGATTCTCACTCTGCCCTGATGCTCTCTGGGGTCCGTGGGGAGCTATCCTTGCAAGACCATCACATGCACACTCACATACTGGTCTAATAATGTCTGTTTCTGGGGCCATTATTTCAGTCTTCAGGGTTTTAACATTTTTTTATGTCAATCCACTGTATTTGATTTTATGACCCTTCTAGGGCTCTGCATCAGTACTGTGCTTTGCTGTTTTCTGATTCCCAGAATTACCAGCCACCCTCTAGGAGTCAGCCTTCCCCGCCTCTACCTCGATTGTCCACATGGATTTAGTGTTTAGTTCTAGGGTTAAAAATATCTTTCTGTGGGATCAGCTTCCTCTAGAGGTGACAGATAGGGTCTCTCTGTCCTTTAGGGGGGGGTGTGTATTGGGGCATGTTGGGGGAGTGTTTCAAGCTTTTCTAAAAGATGCAGAGAAAATGTGACTGACTGGGGGTGTTGGCAAATAAGGCTTAGGAAAGAGTATGGACTTTGGCCCCAGGTCAAAGTCAAAATCCTGCTTCTGTCACTCACTGGCAACATAACTTTGGGAGTTATTTAGCATTTCAAAGCCTCTGTTTTCTCATTTGTAAAAGGGGTTAGAGAAATGGGGATTAAATGAGATAATAGATGTGGGTATCTGGCATAGAGCAGAGATTCAACATACAACAATTATTGATTGGATTCCATATACCACTGCTGAGAGTACACATGGTATTGTTTTAACCCTAATTACAAGATAAAATACAGGATGCCTAGACATTATTGGGGACATACTTCTACTAAAAATTTATTTATTATTCATCTGAAATTTAAATTTAACTTGGTGTGCTGCATTTTTATTTGCTATTTCTCGTAGGCCTATATCAATATTATTATGACTTAGTCAAAGGCCATAAGAAACACCGATTTAAAGTGAAGTTATTTTTGGAAATACGCACACACACACACACACACACACACACACACACACACACACGGGCATGCACATTTCTTAGCAAGTCAAAGAAAACCACCTCACAATTAAAGTAAAAAATAAACATCTTTTTCACCCAGGAATTCATGCACAAATCCCTAGCTTTCTCAACATGTGGCTCTCCTGGGGAGAAGCCACTTCTTTATTCCTTGTCTGGGTGACATGCTTGTTTTGGCAAGATGTTCTGCCTAAGGAATCCTCAAATGCTCTGCATTCTTGGATTTCCAACATGATTTTTCACTTGGAGATTTGCCCAAATAGGTGCATATCTAGAGCTTGTTTACAGAGCTCCATGGCTGGTTTTTGTCCTTGAAACCCAGATGCAGGTTGTAGATAATCACAGGGCAGGAGGGGTCGGTGCCATCGCCTGAGAGGGTCAAAGTCAGAACCCAGGAAACACGGGAACCGAAATGGTTACCGCAAAGCCGGCAAGAGCCTGGGAGGCAGCTAGCTGTCCGAGGAGACAAGGATTTGAGATTATGATTGTCTGAAGTAAGTCTCTGTCCTGCCCATATTCCTGATCAGGTCGAGGCAGGTCGGCCTACACAATTCTCAGGGGCCCAGTGCAGAATGAAAATGCAGGGCCTTGTCCAAGAGAAATGAAGGATTTTAAGACAGTGACGGGAGAACATTCAACAAAATGCAGGGCCCACTGTGTGTGGACAGTGGGCCAGGGCATAAGGACACCTACTGGGTGCAGGACCGAAGGGTGTGGTTGGGACAGGAGTTGAAAAACTGGGAATTGGCTCCTGGCTGGGCCAGGTGGGGCCAACTGCTCAACTTAACTCTGCTTCTGTTTTGTCATAAAAGAAATGAAACTGATACCACCTCTCATACCAAGCTGCTGTAAGAACGTAATGAAAGCCAGCAAAGCTTCTGGAAGCTGCATAACAGACATTAGAACTCATCAGGCAGGACACAGTGTGAGCTCGGGTGCCCTTCAGCCAAGGTTCAAATCCCGGCTTCCCCACTTCTGAGCCGTGTGTCTGGGATGAGCTGCTTAATCTCCTGGCCCGGCACAACCAAGAAACAGAGACACTAATAATGCTCATGACCTCAGAAGGTGGCTGTCAGTCCTGGCTGAGCTGGGACGAGGCATGAAACGTGCAGCCCTGAGCCCAGCACGCAAGGAGCTGTCGGCAGGGCTCAGCCATGAGAGTCGGCTGGCAGCAGCCACACGGGGGCCACGGGAAGAAAGCAGTGTGTCCCCTGCTGGTTGGAGGACATGGGGGCTTCCTCTCTCCAAGGGCTCCACGCTTAGGGCTGGGCAGAGCACACTATTTAATACTGCGGAGCTGTACTTGATCTTTTACCCAGACACCAGAGTGCACGCCAGTGTAGACTGCTGTTCTCAGCAGCTGTTTAGCGGACTAGGCAGGGAGGTAGGAATTGGTGGGTATCTTCCTCCCTCCACCTCCAGCCGGCGTAGAAGTATGAGATGGTGTAAAGACAGAAGAAGAAATCGGCTGGGTACAGTCCAGGGTGCCCATAAATTATCTCCCGAGAAGCGTGGTGACGGTCACAGAGAGGATGATAGCTGTTGTTGGGGAGTCTCTCTGTGTTGGATGCCACTCCAGACACTTGACGTAAATGAGCTTGCTTAATCCTCTGAAAAAGGATTATTCCCAAGTTATAGATGAGGAAACGGAGGCTCTGAATGGCTCAAGAGCTTGTCCAAGATCACACATCCAGGGAGTGGCAGAGCTGGCATTTGCTGCATGCCAGAGCTCCCTTCAGCACATCACACCAGCCCTCTCCCATGGTGACCCTGTTGGGTCGGAGGAGGAAGGGCCAGCCCTTGGCACACCACCAGCCCCGGTCAGGCTAGCGCCCGGCTGCCACTCAGTCTCCCCCCTGCAGGGCCAAATTCTCTCTGAAATAAGGGGAAAGTTGGGGGCTGTGCACGCTTGGCACCCCCATATGCCTCACGGTGTTGGAAACAGGTGAGGACACGCTCTCTGGGTGTGGTCCCTGACCCCTGACCAGATCCTCCCAGGGCTGGCGAGCCACACCGACCAGCGGCCATCAGCCTGAGGAAGGGGATCACCCAGGGCCCTAGACACCTGCCAATCTAACAGCCTCCTTACTTATGCCTGACGATGTTTTTATCTTTTGGGTTATTTGCCTCCATTTAAGGAAAGCAGGTATCTTTTCCAGAATTTACTAATTCTCAGAAATGGCCCCTCTCTTCAAACCAGCACCATGAGATCTTCTCTGAAATGAGACAAACCTCTGAGCCCTCTGCACACCCAAGGCCCCATGGAGACACTTCATGTTCTCTCAGTCCTTTCCTCTCAGGGCAGATAAACCCAAAAAAACAGGGGATACATAGTTTAACTGTGGGAATGTTGCACACGGATCAAGCACGGCACCAGCCTGCATCCCCCTAATAGCTGGATCTGCCCCCAGCACTGGGACTGGCTGGCTGGAGGGCCCGGGAGGGGCCCTGCTTGTGCAAAAGTTACGGTTCTTTATTCTTCTGAATGTTCCATGGCAGCCAGAGTGCAGACAGGAGAAGGAGAGCTGGTGGAAGACAGAGAGAGAGAAGATGACAGGTAGGCAAAAGTGAAAGCACTCCATGTGTCACCCTCGCCCAGGGTCAGCCCTCAGCCTCAGGCAGCACCCGCGTGCTCTCACCCTGGGCTGGGACTACTGCCGGCATCTGGCTAGAACTGGGTTTTGAAAGCCAGAAGGCTCTCCTCCTAGCCCGACTGCCAGTGAGCCTGAAGAGGCGTCCTCAGTGAAGAGATGTCTGACCGCACTCCCTGGAAGTTACCCCAAAGAAGCACGGAGGATGGAGCAGTGCGGGTCTCAGCTATCCTCCCGGAGCTGACGTAAAGGTCCCCCACCACAGATGAGCAAAATCCTGGCTGGCTGGGGTCAGAGTGGAGGCTGTGCCTTCCACCTCTACCCTCCCCACACACCCACAAAGGATCCCAGAGCGGCCAGTCATCCACAAAAAAAAAGACTATTTTCCACCGGGTTCAGTATTTTCCAGGATCATTTTGTTTCCGTGACAACCAAGCCTACAAGGCCTCAGCAATTATCTGCCATCTGACGAAGGGAACATAGAAAGGCCGCTGAAGGCTGATAGTGGCACATGTGTACCGGAGGAAGGCTCACCTTGCGCTGCGGACAAGGGACCTAGCGATGCCCCTGGGGGACACCCTCTGGGTACTCGACGGACTCCATCCCTAAATCTGGGCCTCTAACTCCCACACACTGGGGGCCGGAGGGGGTGGCGGCCAGTCCCCAGGGCCATCTTGAGTCCCAGGTCCTGGGGACAGAAGTGTACACCAAAACCTGCCTTTAGGACACACTAGGTTAAAGAGTTCCCTGATCCTTTGCTGCCCAAAGACAACACTGAACAGAAAGCAATGAAACCATCTAAGATGATTTTAAATAGGGTTTAGGCTGTTTCACTGGGATCAGTGGTTCTCAGCCCAGGCAGTCTTGCCCTCCAGGGTACACTGGACAACGTCTGGAGACATTTTTGATTGTCAGAACTGGGAGGCGGGCAGGGAAAAGCATGAAGCTACTGGCCTCTAGTGGGTAGAGGCCAGGGACACCACTAAACATCCTACAGTGTGCAGGAAAGCCCCAAAGAATTATCTGGCCCCAAATTATAGTGTCACGGGTAAGAAGCCCTCACCTGGTTGCTCGCTATTTCAACAGCTTATGAATTACATCTCTTTCAATAAAAAGATATAGGAAATTGGCCATCCATCATAAATGGTGGCCTACTTGGAGAAAGGGTCCTTTTAAAACAAAAAGCATAGGAGAGTCTTTGCAAAGATACCACTCCAATGAAATGCAAAGGAAATTGTGATATTTCAGGTCCTGTCATGTGGGTTAAAATTAAAACCAAAGTTGATGAAAAGGTCTTAAGCCTGAGGACTATAGTCTTCAGCGGGTAAGGCAACAGGCTGAAACTGTGTGTAAAATGTCTGTCTGTGTATCTTCAGGTGGAATGGGTTCATAACTTTCATCAGATTTTTAAAGGGGGGAGTGACTCAGCAAAGTTTGAAAATGAACCATCTAGATCCCATTTGCACTGACCTGCCCCTGACATTCTCTGTCTCTCTTCATGCAGGACCCTTGTAATGGCCTCCTTCCTCCTAACACTGATATCACAGAGCCCAAACCTCCTCCTCTTTGTAAGTCTCAGGGACAGATATCACTGCCCCTACAGGTAAGAATAGACAATAGACACATGGACGCCTTCCCATCCCAAGAACCTTATCTAGGTGCAACAGAGACCTACCTGGTTTACCTGAACTTCATTCGGATCGGTCACTCGGTTCAGGCCATAGTCTAGCACGTTGTTCATTCCTGGCTGAATGGAATAAAAACAAATAAGGACCACTCCTGGGAGAGTCTCCAGTTTCTGATTAACCTTGGATCGTGGCCAAGCTGCTCCCTGTGAGACTGAGCTGAGAAGGGCTTGTGGCCTAGCCTGCAGGGTGCTATGAGGGTGTGTAAGACTCTCTGGGTGAGCTGGTGAGCCTCATCGGGCTGTTCTGCTACCATGGCATCCCCAGAATGTAATACAGTGGGACAGATGGATGGATGGGTGAGTTGATGGGTAGATGAGTGGGTAGGTGGGTGGAAGGATGGATGGATGGATGGGTGGGTTGATGGGTGGGTTGATGGAGAGATGAGTGGGTAGATGGGTGAAAGGATGGATGGATGGATGGATAGGTGGGTTGATGGATGGATGGATGGATAGATGGATGGATGGGTGGGTGGAAGAATGGATGGATGGATGGATGGATGGATGGATAGATGGATGGATGGGTGGATGGATGGAGGGATGGATGGATGGGTGGATAGATGGAGGGATGGGTGGGTGGAAGGATGGATGGATGGATAGGTGGGTTGATGGATGGATGGATGGATGGATGGATATAGGTGGGCTGATGGATGGATAGATGGATGGATGGGTGGGTGGAAGGATGGATGGGTGGATAGATGGAGAGATGGGTAGGTGGAAGGATGGATGGATGGATAGGTGGGTTTATGGATGGATGGATGGATGCAGGGAGGGAGGGATGGGTGGGTCGATGGGTAGATGAGTGAGTGGGTGGGTGAAAGGAAGGCTGGATGGCTAAGTAACACTCAAACTCGGTATGCACTCACCGGAATCAGCACAGGGGACCCCCAGACAGCTGCAGCACACCTTCCCACCCCCACCCACGGTGCGGTGCTCTGGAGAGTCCAGCCTTCAGTCAGGCGCCTCGGGTTCCGATCCTAGTTCCGCCACTTCCTAGCTCTGGGGAAGATCTTGGAAACTACTTCTCTCCTCTGCACTCATTATCCCTTCTGAGAAATGGAGCTGATCCCTCCTACCTTCAGGTTCTCATGAGGAATCAGCAAGACCGGGTGCAGAGCCCTCAGCAGAAGGTAGCGATTGCTCAGCAAGGGTTTGCATCCATGTTCAGACCCTGTCTGTACAGGCCTGGCCCAAAGCTGGGTCTCACTCTCTTGTCAGTTCCCTTCTGCACCAGGCAGCCAACTCCCCAGCCAATCAGGCTTGGTCTCTTTCTGCTCCGAGGCCACATGCAATAACTAGGGTGAGGATGTCCTGTGTCCTCTTTCCCTTTCCCTGTCCTCTTCCCTACCCATTTTCTATTTCTTTCTTGCCTAGTCTTATATTTGCTCCCCTAGGAGCCAACTGAGCTAACTTGCCAGATTTCGCAAATAAGAGGATACCTAGTTAAACTTGAATTTCAGATAAACAGCAAATGATTTCTGTCCCAATGTTTTTATAATTGCTGTATATTTATATTAAAAATATGGAATATATTTGTACATAAAGTTATATACCTACATTATTTGTTGTCTCTCTGAAATTCAGACTTAACCGAGTATCCTATATTTTATTTAGCAACCCTCCTTTCCGAGCTAAAAATGTGGCTGATCCTACTGATAAAGTTCGGTGTGGTGGGGGAAAGCCCAGTCACTTCCTGCCTCTGCTTCAGTGCGGTCAGCCTGGCTGATCACATGTGCTGAGAACCTGGTGGCTGTCAGTACCAGACTAACAGAGAGGGAAGTGGAAGCCCCAAATTGCTGGCCTCAGGGAGCAGAAAGAGACCAAACCTGATGGGGATGCCTTGAGGCAGGGGTCTCACGTCACAGGCACTTACTAGAACTGACACTGCGCTCGGCCCTGGGGCACCCGTGGTGAATGTGACATGAGACCCCTGTCTCAAGGCATCCCCCGCAGGCATCTCAAGGCACTTCTGTTCACTCAGCAATTAATCTCAGAAATGTGACAAATGCGAGGAAGCCAGCCCAGTGGGATCTAACCTAGCATGGGTGGGTGGGGGAGTTGTGGCTATCAGAATCTGTGTCTCTACCTAGAGTGGGTTCTAGGAATTGCCTCTTTCTGGTTCAGAAAAATTCCCCCAGCCTAGCTGAAGACAGACTTCACACAGGGACGCACGTGCACACACCCACACTCACACCAGCCCACGGCCTGCTGCCCCGACAACCGCTGGCTCTCTGAAGCGCTCCAGCCTGAGCAGCTTCCCTGCGGTTGCCTGCTCGAGCCTTGAATTAGTTCTCCAGCTCCTTCCTTCAAACTTGCCCTGCACTCTGATAGACTTGACTGCCCTGTGCCTGGCAGTGCACCTGCATAGCACTCATCAGCACCAGATGGCCTTGGGCTCTCAGAGCTGTGGGCACCCAGCAGGCTTCAGTATCCTGCAGCCCGTCCAGTGCCTGCCCCTCCTGGCTTCCCCAGCTCTGCAGACGGCCGGCATGCCCGTCTGGCTGCCCTGCTGCTCGGCCTCTTGCCTCCTCTCGGCATCTCTGCAGGTCTCAGGGGCTATGGTCGCCATGCTCTGCCTTCAGAGTTCCCTAGGGGACTGCCTCTCTCTGCTGGTGTGGAGACTCCAGGCCCCACGCATTCATTCACTCATCAGGTGGCCAAAGACTGTGTTTCCCATGACAGTCACAGAGCCACTGCTGACACAATTCCTGGCACATAAGAGGGTGCTCACGCGAAGATAACCCAGAGCTGACTATCAGTGCACAGGAAACAAGGGCAGGTCCTTGCGGTGGGCTGCCAGCAGATAAGGAGTCGTGCAGATATTCAGCCCTAGTGCCACACACAGGAAACCCTCCAGAGATCGCCAAGCCTCCCCCTTCAGCCAGAAGAACTGTGAATTTCAGAGGGGTGGCGAGGGGACTCCCTGAGAACACCCCTTGGGCATAAGCCAAAGAGGCAGTTTGCTAAACGCTTTATAATTCAGGAGACAACAGGACCTCTGTAGACCCAACAACCACTCCATGAAGGGGCGACATTCCCAGAATCAGCATCCCAGAGCAGGGCCAGTGCGGGGCCTGACATACACTTCTTGGTGACACTCCACCACATCCCTACTGTCCCTTCTCGTGTTCTCCCGTGGTGACAGTTTGGATTTTGAGCTCCTTGGGAGAGAGAAGACCACATGTGGGTACCCCTCCCTCAGCAGCAGCATGTCAGGTAAATGCAGGTTCCCAGCCCAGCTCTGCACAAGTTCCTGGCCTCCCTGGGCCTTGATCTCCCCACCTGTCCCCCCCTGCACCACATCGTCACCACAGAGATGGGATCATCCATGCCAAGGGCACAACAGAGGCACGGAGCAGGTGCTCAGTGCCTCTCAGCGGTTATTTCATGCCCAGTGCCTAACTCGTTGGCTGGCACAGAGTCACGGCCTCGGGAAGGTTTCACAGAATAATGAACAGACAGCGAACAGGTGGATGAATCAGTTCAGGAACTGCAAGCCGTGTCCCACATGAGAGCAGCCGGGCACAGCCAGTCCGCATATTGGCTGCTCAAACCTCCACAGAGCCAAAGGCGCTGTTTGCCCGGCTGGCTTCTTTCCCACTGAACTGACAGCTTGCTGGGTCTCCTGGAGACAGTCTGACAGTCTCTAAGCTCCCGGGTTCCTGGGGCTTGTCAGTCCGATTGCTCAGTTTCTAGGCTGAGGCAGACTTCAGACAGGATGCTCTTCACACAGGACATGGCCCTAGTCCTAACGCTCTCAGGCCATGGCGCCGAGGGTTTCAGGAAAGTCGGGGAGAGCAGGGCCCAGATGTGCTCTGCCTCGCTTTGCCTGCTGGTCCAGTTCTGACTTAGGGCAGCAGCGATGCGGACACGATGGGAAGGGCCATTCTGTGTCCGGGGGTTTTTACGACTGCCCAAAGCCTCATTTTGAGCTTGGCATCCCAGCGCTACCAAAGAGGGACCAGGCACTTCGACCTCTGGCACCCTGCTGGCTAGAGCAGCCGTGATTCACACAGTTGCTCCAGTGACCAAGGGGGTATGGAAGGGCCTTACCCGCACTAAGACATCACGTGCCATTGTCATGGCGGCAGAAGAGCGCGGGGTGGCGCTCTGCAGCCTGTGGGTTGAGGTCCTCTGGCACTCGCCAGCTGTGTGACTCTGGCCAATCAGTAACATCCCTGAGACCCAGCTTCCTGACCAGCACAACAGGAATAATAACAGCACCTTCCACAGGGGGCTGCGACGACGAAATGAGATAGTGCGCGCAGACTGATGCTTACGCAGCGCCCAGCACACTGGGAGTTCCCCATTCAGGCCTGCCCTATGATAATGATGGGTAAATGACAATGGTGGTGATGGAGGTGGAGAAAATGGAGGTGGGGGGGAGGAGGGGGTGAGGACAGTAATCACAGAGACAGGATGCCATGTTTAAGTACTTCTGTATCCTGCTGTGAAGAGCCACTGAGGGGCTGAGCGCATACCCCAGGGGAAGTGGGCAAAACGCAGAAAATCTGCTTTTCATTTGGTTCCCTTACAGGCCTCCTGAGTGCAGGGCCAGAGAGGAGGAGAGGCGCCTGGGCAGATCACGTGCACGACCAGTCTGTGTCGCTTTATAAGGGATGCCAAGCAGTCATTCCCACACCACAGAGTCTCTGCGTGTGATTTGGAAGCCATTCTCTGCCCTGCAGGGAACAGGACTCCCTCTGTCATGGATACCACTGGGCACCAGGACATCCTGCCTGACGAGTGGCTTGCCCATTTGCCCTTATCCTCACCAAGGCTCCCCCTTTAGGAACCGATGACCGAATGCCGGCTGAACAGTGTACGCTCCCTTCCCGCACAAAGACCTCACTCCTGAGCTACCAACAAGGAGGTCTATGCTTGGCTCTGTTTCCCCAGGACCCTGGGCTCAGTCACCCACACTCATCGAGCCCCCAGGGACCTATGCCGAGCACTGGCTAACGGGTTACCTAGAGGAGGTGCCCTGAAGAAAAATCAAACAAGCTTCTTGGGGATCCAGCCCAGAGCTTTAACTCTGGCAACCCGCACCCAATGGCCCCACGAGCGATGTCTGCTTTCAACAGAGAAAGAAAATTAGCAAAACAGCCAACATCTGATGGGCTTGAAGTTCAATAATCCAGAAGCTTTGGCACCATGAATGACCCAGTTCCCTTTCTGGTTCTGAGAATCTGACTACCAGGCAGGCAAAAAAACTGAAGGAGGAAGAGGAAGAACTTTCATTTTGAATGTGTCACTTTTCAGAATCCCTTCCACGTCCAGTGACCCACAGGCAGCACGTGGGTCTGCACAGGAGTGAACCGAGGCAGCAGAGCTAGCCAGAGTGGGAGAGGGTCACAGCCTGCTTCCCTGTGCTGACGGATGAGGCTACCATCTCCCAGCAATGAGCCGTGACAAGTTCCATTGCTTATGCACAGCTTGTCTCTCCCAGCCACTTAACATTCCAGAGACAGATATGCGCTGTGCGTTAAGCAGTGAGGCTCAGCATACATTTACTCCCCCTGGCATCCTCCCATCTCAGCTTGCTGGACCTGGAGCTAGAAAAGGAAAAGGGGCGGAACCAGGAGACACAGGCATGGCTTTGGCTGTGCAAGCTTCCACTTCTCTACAGCATTTTATATGTTTGCTTTGGAGCCTGTGTTCGAGTTTTTTCTATATTCTTTTTCCCAGGTATTGTAGCAAAAAAAAAAAAAAAAGTCCTAGCCCTCATAAAAGGCAAACTCATTCAGGTCTTAGGTAATTCCACTTCGAGCTACCATCAGCACATGACCCCTTCCAGGAGGTCTATTTCCTCTCCCAGCCACAAGGTACTTGATGCAAACCCGACACTGAGGTGCAACTCCAGCTGATCCGATTCCAGCCCCAGAGGGAGATGAGCCACAAAAGGGACAGTGAGTATGGGGTGGAGTGGGGAGCCTACAGGAGGTGGCTGGAACCAGGGAGGACAGTACTCACAGGGCAGCGGTGGACCAGCCAATATGCCTTCTCCTGGCAATCCAGTGCGTACCTGTCCGCTCTATTCCTTTCCTTTCCAGCCCTGAAAACCCAAACGCCACATTAAAAGCCAGGAAGACTTCGCACCTTTTGCTCAGTGACAGGCCACATTCCTGATGACTCAGACCACCCTCCCAATCTGTCCAAATAATCTGTTTGCCATAATAATAATAATAAAACCAGCAAACACTAATATCACACCTGCATGTGAGGTACCTTAAGTACTTTTACACATACTAACTCATTTAATGCTCCCAGTGACCTTTTCTCACTTTGAAGTTCAGGGGATTGAAGCAAAGAGAGGTAGCATGCCCCACCGAGGGTCCCACTGTCAGCAACAGGCAGAAGTGGGGCTGGAACCGGGAGTCAGGCCCCAGTGCCCAGCTCTGCTGGAGACCTCTGTGCTGTGAAGCAATCACGCCACCATGACAAGCCCCACAGTCGAGCCATCTCCACCAGCTTCAAGGCCAGAGCGAGCATGATGCCCCTCTGGAATGACAGGTGACCGCCTGGCTTTTTTCCCTGCTTTACTAGACCTCCCAGTCAACATCTAGACAAGTGCGCAGCAAGCAACGGCAGAGCCCGTGATGGGGAGATGGCGCTCAGGGGGGCCTTGTCTCTCCCTCCCTGTCAGTTACTCTCTGTCACTTCTCTGAGCCTGACTGATTACTGTAAGAGGTATTTCTTTTCCTTCTTATCTCTCAGCCTCCCCCTTGCCCGTTATGGATGGAAAACGATGCCGTGCTTTCAATCCTCCAGAAGCCAGGCAGCGTTTAAGATCGTTTGTTCCACAGGCCCCATTCAGCCCCATTTCCACGGCGACCTGCGCTCACGTGGTAATGCTTGTTTTCCCTGGGAACGTGGATGACGCACATGCCCTCTACAAGACAGTGTCGGCAGATTTATTTGCCAGCTAATGTATTGTGAATAACATCATAACATCTTAACATCCAGAGAGCCAGATGGGTGGGGGTGGGAGGCACTCCAGTGTGGTGTTTTGGCAGCCTCCTCTGGAAAGTAAATGTAAACACTGGTGCTCCCTTTGCCGACCTAACTGGATCTTCTACCAGGTTAACCACCCCGGGCTCTCAGGAGGATGGGCCACAGATGGCCTGAGGCACTGTGGGGCTTCCATAATGCTGGACAGCCTTGTAAATAGGGCCTATCACTAATTTATTGCCACGGTCCTTTCTGGCTTCATGCTTCTGCTCTAACATGATAGATGTTGTTGGAGGGTAGTCGTGATGCATGGAACTCCAGACAACCAGTAAATGAGGAATAACATTAGTTTGTCACAGTTATGATCTTTTCTAGTAATGGTATCATTTAATCATTCATTTATTCACACATTTATTCATCTCCCACTGTGTTCCAGGCTCTGGGAAATGCCGGTGAAACAAACTGAATGTTTGTGTCCCCCCTAAATGTATGCATCAAAGCCCTAACCCCCAATCTGATGCTATCTGGGGATGGGGCCTTGAAGAGGTAATTAGAGTTTAGAGGTCATTAAATGAGGTCAGGAGGGTGGGGCCCTTATGATGGGATTGATGCTCTGGTACTAGGAGATGCCAGAGAACTTCCCTCTCTCTGTTTCACAACAGGAAGGCAGCTGTCTGTAAGCCAGGAAGAGAGTCCTCACTGGAAAGCAAAACCTGCCAGAACCTTAAGCTTGTGCTTTCCAACCTCCAGAACGATGAGAAAATAAATGACTTTCTCTCCCCACCCACCCTCCTGACATTGGGCTTAACCATATGAGCTCCTTTGGCCAACGAATCTGAGCAGAAGCAATGTGCATCACTTGTGACCCGCACAGGCTCTTGCTCCCTCTGTTCTAGCAACAGACAAAGCCCAGATGGTGCTGCCCTTCAGCGTGGTCCTGGTGAGGGCGCAAAGCATGTCTGCGCCCCAGCCAACCCATGGGGGGCATGTAATGCAAGCAAGAAATGAACCTTGAGGTTTCATGCCCCTGAGAGGTGGGGGGCTGTTTGCTAGGCCAGCCCAACCTCATCCTGACTGAAACACCCTCCCCAACGTTTGCATCTGGCTCTCATGGACAAGGCAGAGCCCTCAAGGGGACTTTCAGCTCCAGTTCTGATGTGGAGGGCAGGCAGTGGGTGCTTCTAACATGCAGATCTTACCATACCTCTGCCCTGCTTCAGGTCCTACCATGTCTCCCCAGTGCCCTCAGCACAAAGCGCTCTCCCGATCTGCTCCTGCTAACATCTCCAGTCTCACTTCTGCCGTGCAGGCTTTGCACTCCCTGCTCCAGCCACAAGGAACTGCACCAAGTGAGCACACCCCCGCCTGCAGACTCAGGTTCTGTCTGCTCCTAACACCCTTCCTCCCACCTCACCTTTCCTCACCACCCACCATCGCCATTCTGCACCTGGGCACCTGCTGCACCACCTCCAGGTTCAATGTCATGGCTGTAGCACCTCCCGCAAACCCCCACGTGGGGCTCACATCTCACTCTAGGCATCACGGCCCATCTGCTTGTCCGCCTGGCCCACCAGACTGTATCTTTATGTTCCCTATACCTCATCCAGTGTTTAACAAAAAAATGGCCAATAAAGGTTTATTTTAAACAAAGGAAACAAAGAAGGAAGGGAGGAAGGACAGCCAGAGGATGAACGTGATCTTTCACTCACCTATATTGCTCTTTCGCCTGCATAATGACGAAGTCCCACTTGTGGTTAATTTTTTTGTTCAATAAACTGTAATTTTCCTAAGGAAGGAAAACAAAATGAGAACATGGAGCCCACAGTGATGTACCCTGTGTGGAGGCAAGAAGGCCCTCATTCAATAAAGACATGGCCCTGGCTCAGAGGCAATGAGAACCACCCCCCCAGCGTTGCAAAGGTGTTCATTGAAGGGGTAGCACCAAATTCTCAAAAAGCCTTCACAATCGAAGCCACAACTTGGCTTGGCTTTTTAAAATAAATGTATCCCAGATCTGATTAGGAAGGGGCGAACAGGGCAGGGTGGGGAAGAACAGGGGAGCTCATGTTCAACAACAGAGCATCGCAAATCCACAAAGACAAGCCTCAACACTGGAATGATGCTGGCTCTTCTAAAAACACATCTGTAAAGAATAAAAACACAGCCAGATTGCTACTGTCAGAAATCTAGCCTTGAGAGGGCTAGGTGTGTTCTTTGAGAAATCCGACTTGTCCAGCCTAAAACCAAAGTCTATACTATTGTTTTTCCATCACAAACTCAAGTTCAAGCAGGTTCATCGTGTAATATGCATTATCGTGCATATTAATTATACTGTTTGGAGACAGCAAAGGAAGGTGGTGGCTACCATGTACCCAGCAGCCACTGCGGCAAGGGCTTAAATTACAGCAGGAGAAAATGAAGCTTGACATGGGCAAGAATTTGCTGCAGCGAGATGCCTCTAAATAGATGGATGGATGGGTGGGTGGGTGGACGGATGGATAATGAGGGAACGTATGAATGCAGTAAGCAGGGAACAGGAGAAACAGCTCAAGACTACATTTTGCTCCGTTATCATAACGCACTTGGAAGCACTTCTGTACCTTTTCATATTCCTCTAAAATCCCTTTCTTCTTTATATTTCGCTTGGCTAGATAGATGGCTGGAAAAGAAAACAATGACACTTTCCATCATCACCACATTTCAAAACAGCATCTGTGCACGAGGCTGCTGAGCTTGGCTGGACAGCGAGAACCCTCAGCAGACACGGCCCCTCCCCCGAGGAATGCTCTCGGTACGGATGTGAACAGACATAAAGGGCACAATGGCAGCAAGATAAATGTCACAAAGTGCAGGGAGTAAATAAACAGTATTTGAAGCACCACCAAAGGTGTAGCTGGGCTGGAGTCTTACCATAGTCTGTATCTTCAGCCGGCCACTGCTGGGTGGGCCAGAAATACGGCGTCTATGAAAGAAACCAGGAACCAAGCTTAATTACTGGGCTGTTATCTTTTCAGGTAAGATGAATCCCATAGTTAACACTCACATCAAGGCCAGACTCACCTGAAATCGGTAGAGGCTGCTGTCAGGTTTGAGAATGAGATTCTTGGGGTCTTGCAGGGGGTAAATATAGCCACACTTGACAATAAAGTTGCCCAAGTTCTGTGCCTCTGGGGAGAAGCAGTTTAGACATGGAAGTTAAGAGATGCGGCCAAAGGCAGAAGCTGACTGCCCAGCCCCCAGCAGTACCCTAAACTCGGGTAGAGGTGACCCCCTCCTAATAGCACTTCATCCGAGGAGTGAGGACAGTGGTTCCTGAACTTGTCTGTGGACAAGTACCAGCCGGGGAGCAGATGAACAGGATTCCCCAGCCTGAGTCCCAGGAATGATGGCTCAGTGAGTGTGGAGGGGCCAGTGAACCCTCGTGCAAACAGGTGCAACAGGTGGAGCGCTGCAGGTGTTTGGAGGTGACAGTTGCGGACATTCCAGAGAAGCTTCTCTGGGCCCTTCGGGTCAGGAGAAGTCCCCCAGAGCAGGGAGAGAATGTCTGTTTGCCCACTGGACAAGTCCTCACTCAAAGCGAAGGCCACATTTATTATCAGCTTCTATCCAAAGCTCAGTTCTACCTGCCTCAGGCCCGCATCCCCCGGCCCTCCCACCTCCCAGTGCACACGCATCACTTCTTTCCAGACCAGATGCGTGCATGCATCACCCCCTCCAAGAATCCATTCTTGACTGACAGTTGATGACCCCTGTTATTTACATGCTCTCAATATTTTGTATGAAACGACAATATTCCTCCCAGTTATCATGCCTCCACTTTTGATTCTGGTTGTTTTACACATAAACACCTTGTCTCTCCAATTAAAATGTCAATTTCTCAGAGGCATAGGCTAAGCCTCCATTTAGTGTCTACCCTCCAGAGGTTCTTTCGAGGTGCTGTGCCTCAAAACTGAGGGCCAGGCGAGCTCTCACCCAGACTGGAGACCCAAAGCCGCTGGGCGATCCATCGCAGGACGTCACTTCCTGCAAATCACAAGTATTTGGCCACCGTCAGAGCCTCCTAACACATCCCGCGGTCCTCACGCCTCCCTCTCTCACTGCTGCCCCATTGCCTCCTGCTGGGATCTCACCCCTCTCCTGCTCAAAACTCTCAGGGACTCCCCTCCACCTGCTCCTACCATGTTCAGTCCCAATCCTGCAGCCCGTAACTCAGAGCCATCCGTGATCTGACTGGCCAGATTTCTAACTAACCTCCTCTACACACCCTCAGTCTTTAGCTCTCTTGCAGTACTTATTTTCTTTCCTTACAGTAATTTGTGCATGGACCATCATTCATCAAGTAGGAAGTAAAAGGACAAAGTCTTAACCCTGAACAAAACCAACCCAAGGTGAGCTGCCTGTGGGGCTCCAGATGCACAGGAGTAAATAAGAACCAGAGGTGGGAGGAGAAGTGGAGGTGGGCTAAGGGTGGGGGATGGTTCTCCTACACCCCTAAGTTTCCAGGCAGAACTCTCAAGAGTCAGAAGATTCTTAACTCAAACCTGGCCTTCCAGGTCATTGTGAAGGTACTTTTGTCAAAGCAGGAGGATGGGACATATTTTTAGTTACACTTTGTAGGTTGTCTAATTAAATTTTGAGCAATGAATGTGGCTCCATTTGTACTCCTGCCCTGGGCCCTGCAATTCTTAGGGGCTGGCCTGGGAACAGTGTAGAGACTGGTGTGAAAAACAGCAGGAGAGGCAGACAGGGATGGGTGTGCAGAGAACAAAAGCATGCACCCCCTCTGCTCATCCCGCAAGGATTCAGATCTTTCTAACGGCCAAGCCCAGTTCCACCAAGTCCAGAGCTGCTGCAGGATGGAAGGAAGCTGTGCACCTCGTCCCCACCTGGGACCCCAGCTCCATAAGGAGAACGTGACCCTTGTCCATCTCAGGAGAAAGATGAGATGTCCCACAACCAAGCAGCCCAACTCAGATGCCAACCTGCAAACACCACTGATCACATGTTGCAGCAGTTCCAGCCTGCTTTCCAAAGGCCAAGCTGGGTCCCCTCCCCGCATGGCAACCACCCCACAAACCACACCACTGCCCCTGTCCTGGTGGCTGGGCTGGTGTAATGATACTTCCCTCTTTGGAGGTAGAAGAGGGGCATTTCTTTTGGTGCCTTCCAGGGAAGACCCTTATGGCCCCTCACATGCTCTCTGGGTTTAACTACCTGCCCACCAGCATGGCTGAACACAGACAGCCTGTATTTCTTCCCTTCCTACCCACACCCTGGAGCCTAAAACATCCAGCCATTATCTGTCAGGGCCCATACGCCCAGCACAGTTGCTTTCAATGAGTTCTCCTCTGTTGCTCTTAGCTTTATTCAGCCCTTGTTGGCCACTCAAAAGCAAAGTTCTTCATCTAAAATCCTACTTAAAATCTTAGGCCTGGGGGTTTTACACTTTCCATCCCAAGTCTTCTTGAATGCTACACAGTGGTATGCAGGCCAAGAGAGAGAGAGAGACCCAGTCAGACAGCAGACTGATTAGCGCTCTCCACCAAGGAGACAAGGGTTTCTCATCCACTTCACTGCTTCCTGAAATAGATCAAATGAGATTATGGGGCCACCGGCATCTGCACCATGTGGTCTGTGCTGACAGCATAGCAGCCCCCACGTCAGCCACCTTCACCCCAAAAAGTCCAAGGTCACTTGCCACGCCAGGAATTGGATGGCAGTTACCCGATTTGCTTTCACTAGTACTGACGCTGCAGAACAGGAAGCCTTGCTCCCATAGCAGCTGGAATTCACTAGTAGGAAGAACACAGGAAAATGTGGCAGGGTGGGCAGCCTCACCCAAACCAGAAACCAAATGTGCTGTGTGTGCAAGGGAGGAAAGCAGCTCAGGCACCTTGACAATAGACAGAGTGTGTGTGCTGGGCTCAAAGCCACGCTCAGCCACTATGAGTTCAGTACCATGGGACAAGTTACTGAACCCCTTAAAAGCTCTATGGCCCCATCTGCAAAAAGGGGACAGTCATATCTATCCCTAACTTCACTCTGGGTATTAATTGACACAGTGGGGGAAGTCGCTAGGTGTCAGCACCCACCAAATGTTCACTGTGGGCTGACCAGGTACACAGCACTATGTCATTTAAATCCTGCACGCGTCCTCCTAGACACGGACTGCTATTCCTACTTTTTAAATGAGAACATCAAGACTAGGATTACACAGCTAGAAAAAGGCACGCAAAGGATTCACTCCCAGGATGCCCGACTCCACATCCAGTGCTCTTTGCATGGTGCTAGCCCAGGGCCGATGCACACATTCAGTAAACTTCTATTAAACGTCCACCCTGACCCACAGCTCTGCTAATCACTGGGGTACCTAGATAAGCAAGATGATATATCTCCACTGGAGAGCTCCCCAATCCAGCAGAGAATTCAGGCCAGAATTAATGACAACGAGGAGAAGAGAGGGGGCAGGGGCAAGGGTGTCTTCAGGAAGAACTGCCACAGTTGCATTTTAAACACTAGGGGAGAGCAGAGGCCGCCTGAAAAGTCCGCCTGTCCATCCGTGCTCTGTGGGTGCCTGGGTTACTCTCGCTCTGAGCCTTCCCCAAGTCTGGCTCATCAGGGTTCCATTCTCTTCTGTGAGCTACGCTGTCGCATTCCAGTCAGTTCCCCCTCTGCTCCAGCTAGCCAGATTGGTCTGCTGTTGCTTGCACTTAAGGAAGCTTGAGTGACACGCTGCTGGTGGGAGCGTTCCTTCTTGCAAGCATGCAGAAAGGAAAACGGGAGACTGTGACCCAGCTTGCCTCTGCAAAGGCACTCTAAGGCACCTTGAGTGAAAAATAAATGGTCAGCTCATGGGTGGGGTAGACAGTGAGGGTCCCCAAGGAGCACAGCACAGTGGAGAGTACTGGGATTGCGCTTTGAGAAACTGCTTCTGCAGATGCTATGCCTCAGTAGGAGATACCTTCTTTACTGCAAACCAAAAGCATAAGGGATATGCAACACATTAATCAAAATGCATTCTTAGTTTTGGGTGTAGCCCCTTCTGCCAATATCCTTGAATGATGTTCTTCAAGTCCTTTACCCCACACCCAGAAAGGGGACAAGGGCTCCATCCCATGGACAGCTAAGAAGGGGCTGAGTATGTTAGAAGGTAGAGAAGAGTTGAACAAAGTCCAATTTTTTTCTGCCAAATAGCTTTTTTTTTCTGCTACCTGATTTCATTAAAACAAACCAAACAAGGCAAACACAATGTGACAGTAAAAGTTTTTTAAATGACCTCCTGGAAGCAATGGCTTCCTGAAGTGACCTGTGGAGGCCTTTCTCCTTCCTTGCTACCCCTTTTCTCAGAAGTAGACTGTGATCCAGGAATCAGCACTTATTCTGTAAAGGGACGGAGAGTAAATATTTTTGGTTTTGTCATTCATAATTCAGTCTCTGCACCATTTAACTCCACTATTGTAGATATAAGCAGCCAAAAACAATACATAAACAGGAATGTGGATATGTTCCAATAAATCTTTATTTACAAATACAGGCTGCGGGCTGACCTTGGCCAGCCAGCTCTAGTCTGCGAACCCCTGCATGTGGTCTGTTCCAGCCCAAGATTAAATCACAAGACACAGTACCTGTCATGGCGTGAGGGACACTGGTGACCAGGACCTTCTGGTTCTGCATTCTGACCCCTGTCTCTGGGTTCTGCATGTCCTTCACCAGTGATTCAATCTGCAAGACAGAACCATTTCAAAGGCTGAGTAAGGCCCTTTTGGCAGCATTGAGGGATCACAAGATGCCAAGAAGAACACAGGGAGTGATACCCAGGAGCTTACAGCCTAGATGGGCACTGGCACTGAGTAACTACAATGCACCCAGAATTCACTGTGTGCTTCACAGACACAAACACCCTCCCTGGTATGGGAGCTCAGAGAGAGTCATTCTCACTTGGAGAGTCAGCAGAGGCCTTTAAGGAAAGATGGGACTTAACGAAAAAGGACTGTGCTGGACGGAAAGTGAGAGGATGACACGAGCAAAGGCAGAAGAGGATGGCAGTGCCCAGCACGGGACAGGGACAGAAACCAGTGAGAGGGAAAGCTGGACAGAGAAGAACACTGACATATGAAGACGTGTGCCAACATGACCGGAAAGCGGGGAGATGCGTTCAAAGCTACTGTTAATAGTCCAGGCAAGAGATGAAAGGGCTTCTGCCCTTGCCACCTCTAACCCCCAGTCTATTCTCAGCAAAGCAGCCAGAGTGAGTTTCAATTATTTCAGAATGTGTCCCTCCTCCACTCACAACCCTGAAAGGCAATTCCACTCAGAGTTCCCCTTCTGAACTACATGGCTAGGACCCCTTCCTTCCTGCCTCTCCTCTTACCACTGGAGTCCACCTGGCTCCCTCCCAGCCACACCGGCCACCTTGCTGCTCCCTGGCCATGCCAAGCATGTGCCCAGCCTCCTGCCTCAGGGCTTTTGTTCTGGTCATTCCTTGTGCCTGGACCACTCTTCCCAAGAGATGTGCATGGTTCACCCCCCACCCCCTGCCTACACTAATGTTCTGCCTACATCCTGACCACCCTACTTAGTGCTACAACTCTGAACTGTACCCCTGGTATTCCTGACCCCCTACTTGCTTTTCCCAGAGCATTCACATTCTAACATAGGACACTGCTTACCTATGTATCACATTATTTATTGGGTGTCTCCTTTGTTCTTAGAACATAAGCTCTTCGAGGGTGTCTTTTGTCTGCTATTGTTCGATATCATATTTCAGCTGCCTAGCACAGCGCCTGGCACAAAGGTTGTACTGGATAAATAGCTGGTGCATGAATTAATAAATAAATGAAGTGGCAGGGAAGATGATAAGAAGGCATGGCTTTTAGAGCCCTTGTTCTAATTCCAGTTAACTAGAAATAACTGTACTTGTAAGTGACTGGCTGGTTCAGGAAGGATGGCAAAGTTTGTAACTTACATGATCAGAGCTGCCAGTTACCAAAACAGAAGATACAAAACACCTTCTGAAAGCAAAGGCTGCCTAGGAATGCTGACTGGGTAGGGCTGCCGGGGTGTGCACAAGGTATGGCGGGTAACTGGAAATGAATGTCCCAAATTCAAAAGAGATAAGGGTCAGAGATATAAATTAAAGTCATGGTATCGAAAAGAGTTGAAGCCAAAGAGAATCAATGAACTGTCCAAGGAAGACTGAACTGCAGGAAGACATCCACAAAGATGGCCCCAATGGTCTTTAGACTATTTTAAGTTTTTTATTAATAAAATTTTTCCACGTGAAAAAGTTAAGTGGAAGTAAAAATCAACTGAAGGATATTTCATAACAAACTGGATGGGTGGCAAATTACAAAAAGACAGCCCAAAGGTTCCTCTTATCACCATTTGCGACCAGCATTGACAAAGCTTCACATGCAGAGGTTTCAAACTTCACGTTCCCTTAAGAAACCCCTCACTGAAGTAGAAAACGTGAACTCTCCCAGGCCCCATGTGCTCTCAACGGTCAGTTAGTCATTCAACAACCAGGCAGTCCTGGTTGACTCTGAGAAACCACTCATGTGGTCCCTGAGCCCAAGGAGCCCACTCTCTAGTCCAAGGATGTTATAGGACAATACAGGAAGTACAATGACAAAGGGGAGTGCATGGAAACAGTAGTGCCAGGAGACAGTCAGGAGTGTGGGGCACTCCCGCAGTGAACTCTGAAAGGTGAATAGAAATTAGGCAGCAGAGAGGGAAAAGGATGGTGGCCGGGAGCATTCCAGGCCCAAGGGCAACAGAAACACAGAATACGAATGAGCAAGTGGGAGCAGAGGCTTTTCCTGTCCTTCTCCAGCCGGAAGCCCTCTCCCATGCACAGCTGGCACATCCTTGTGGAGGGCTGCACTTCAAACCCAACCCACCCACACTCTAGCCTCTACCCAGTCTAAAACGGCTCACCGGTCCCCCTGCTTCCTCTCGATGTAACGAACTTGGTTATATCGTCATCATTCTCCTCCTAATTCATAGAGTAACACTTCCCAACACAGTACAGCCCTTTACCGTTTCCTGAGTCCTTTTAGGACTGCGCTTGTGGTGCAAAGAAAAGGAAAAGGAACTGATGGTCTAAAGACTATCAGGGCTGTCTCACAGCTTCAGTGAGGTTTCCTTTCTCTACTAACTATAGGAGTTCACTTACCCCTCTGAATCTCCTTCCTCTACCGTAACATGGGGACATGAGAGTGTGTGTCCAGCTAGTTGACATGGGTTTATAATCTCTTAGAATCTAATTAAGTAATGGTGTCAAAATGCTTTATAAGGACAGATATATGTTATATATGCATAAAGATCTATAAACATAAATAAGTATACTTTAGAAAGATGTATGTTAGTGATTATGATTAGAATCATTAATATTAGTAGCATTCCTACAATTAAAGCATCTTTGAAACTCTGCATGCAGGGCTCTATTTAGATGCCTGGTGGGGGGAACCCTGCTCTACTAACCATTCAAATATAGGTATTTATTGAGCATATATTAAGTGCCCAGCACTGTGAAGGGTACAACAGGGTAAAGGATATACTCCTGTCCTCGGAGAGCTGGAAAGACATTTGCATGAATACTAAAAGTTAACTAAGACATGCTAGGAACCTGGGGTCAGAAAAATCTCAGTCCAAATCCCTGCTTCAATGTATAGGCTAGGTAAATTGCTAAATTTCACTAAGACTCATTTCTGTGTAAAACAGATTACAACAGTACCTACCTACATCATCAGAGGTGTGTTGTGAAGATTAAATGAGATTCAGCATTTAAAGCACTTAGTATCGTGCTATGCACAAAACATTTATTAGATAGCCACTTCATACTGAATTTGCACCAAAAAACAGGGAAGATACTGATTGGAATAAGAGGCAGGAGAAGATGGTTGATGATCCCCAAAGAAGCATGCATAGAGGGTGAGGAGGATTGTCCTAAACAGTGAGGAAGGGGCAGGATGGCAGGAGAGGACCCCAGGCTTCTCTACACAGGGAAGTGAAGTGAGTGAAATTGGAACCTTTGTACATTGTTGATAGAAATGCAAAACGATCAGAGCTGCCAGTTACCAAAAGAGAAGATACGAAAGGAGTGCCTTCTGAAAGCAAAGGCTGCCTGGGAATGCTGACTGTGTAGGGCTGCTGGGGTGTGCACAAGGTGCAGCTGCTGTGGAAAATGGTATGAAAGGTCCTCAAAAAATTAAGCACAGAATTACCAACAAATCCTATTTCCATGTATTTATCGAAAAGAACTGAAATCAGGATCTCGAAGAGATGTCAGCACTCCCACATTCACTGTCGCACTGTTCAGTTACCAAGATGGGGAAACGACCTCAATGTCTGTCCAGGGATGAGTAAAGAAAATGTGGCCTCTCATACTGTGGAACATCACTTGGCCCTTAAAAAGAAATTCTGCAGCACCTAACAACATGGATGAACCTGGAGTACATTCTGCTAAATGAGATGAGCCAGTTAGAGCAGGACTGCATGATCCACTTATGTGAGGTATCTAATAAACAAATTCATTAAATCAAAGCGCAGAATGGTGATGGCCAGGGGCTGGGGGAGAGGAAATGGGGAGTTGCTAATCTGCAGGCATAAAGTTTCAATTAAGCAAGAGGAGAAGGTCCTAGGGATCTGATCTTCAGTACGGTACTGATAGTTAACGACATTGTTGGTACACTTAAAAATTTAGGATTCTCATGTGAAGTGTTCTTACCACAGTGAAATGAAATGTTTAAAAGAAAGTGTTAGATATTTACCCAGTTGCTTTGGAGGTGAAGGGTCATGCAGGGGAGCCCTGAACTGGAAAAATTCCACCTGCCACTTCCCACTCAGCCAGCCTGCTTCTGGCTGGAAGGCTCCCGCCTTCCCAAAGAAGGAAGGAATGTGGGACAATGTCCTAAGTCAACACTGAGGGCTGGGATTTCCTATTTCAGTCGGGTGCTAACCCAGCATTTAGAGCTGAACCCATCTGGAGGAGCAGCCGGGATCAGACACAAGGTCAAGGCGGATCCAGGCACAACGCCAGCTGCTCAGCCAGCCAGGGAGACTGGCGGGGTCCCTGTGGCGCCCGGGGCTGCTCGTGCAAGACAGACAGTGAGCATCCTCTGAACCGACACTTTCTTGGCTTACAAAATTGTTCTGGAACAGAAACTGTTCGTTTTGGCTTCACTCGAGGCTGCAGCCCTTGGCCTCCTGCGATGTCAGGGCCTGGCAGAGTCTCAGGTCACGGGGTCTGCCGAACAGTCCGCAGCAGTCAGAGCAAAGAGATGACCCGGCAGGGTGTGGGAGGGGGCAGGGAGGTGGACGTGGCCGGAGCACAGAGGAGCCATGGGCTGCAGGGGTCGGAGTTCTCAACTGACCGAGCAGGGGGCCTGTATGCGACTCCAAGAAGCGCCTGACTTTCTGATGAGAGGCCCAGGCCTTTCCTTTCCCACATTTGCTGCCAGATGAAATCCCACATTTATTCAAAAGAAAATTCTGGATGAAACAGCAGCATTTCATGGGAACAGGGGCCCAGATAGTGGAGAAGAAATAGAAACCGCCTTGTGAATTAGAAAGTTCCTCTGATAGAAAGTCAGTGGGTTTGATTCCTTCTCTTCACATTAAAAAAAAAAAATTAGTTATACAGAGTTTCAAAATAATCTTCAGAGGAGGAATAATGAGAGTTATTTTTAAAACACAGTGAGGAGCCAGGTCTCGTTCTCACAGGTGTGTCACCCTTCACAGAGCAGAGGGGCGGGTGTGAGGAGAGAGCACCATGCAGACCTTGGAACCTTTCTGGCAAGTTTGGCCTGCTGGGATTCGATAGATTCTTCTTAGAAATTTCCTCGTATAAATTCCTCTGACAGGTCTCCCCACTCACCCAACAACACAACTCTGAGAGTCTCTACTAGGAGCTTCATTGTGTCCCCAGAATTCGTATATTACAGTCCTAACCCCCAGTACTCCAGAATGGGACTGTATTTGGAGATGAGGTTTTTAAAGTGGTAATTAAGTTAAAATTAATTCATTAAGATGGCCATAATCCAATATGACTGGTGTCCTCCTAAGAGGAAATTAGGACACTGACCCGTACAGAGGGGACAGGGATCTGTACGCTGAGCAGAGGCCTCAAAGCAGACCCAGCCTACAGACACCTTGATCTCAGGCTTGTGGCCTCCAGAGCGGAGAGGAAATAAATCTCTGTTGTTCAAGCCGCCCAGCCTGGGTCCTTCGCTGCAGCAGCCCAAGCTGACTAACACAGACCCTGGGTTCTGTCTTTCACCCCAGTCAAAAAAAACCCTTTGCCCATCACAGAGAGACTCTGAATTGTTTCCCAAGTTCTCCAGAGAGCAAGAAACCTTTGCCTTTCTGTTCCAAACTGTTGCCAACTCTCACACCCTCCTCCTGGCACCCCGTGGGCGTCCCTCCAGAGTCAAGGGAGAGGCCGCCCATCCCTATCCGCAAATGTCAGTGCCCACTCCTAACCAGACTCAGCTCCCCGGCGCCTCCCAAGGAGCCAACTCTCCCTCCCAGGCAACAAAAAAATGCTGCTGAACCAGGCCTCGCTGGACCCCGTCTGACCCGGCACTAAGGGAACCCCACGGTTGTCAGCCCCACGTTTCCTTCCTCAGATGGCAACGTGCTGCAGAGGGATCACAGGCATGTCAGGGAACCCTGACATCACAAAAGAGCAGAAATGATTGCTTTGATGGCCTCAACAACCCACCCTCCATGCCCACGCTGCTCCTCAAATTAAGGAGCTGCCACTCACTGTGCAAGATCTCTGGGCTGGAATTTTCCTTTAAGCCAGAAAAGGCTCCCTGGAGGGATGATACTAATCAGTACTTTTCTGTACAAAGATGGGATAAGTGACCCAGAACCACAGATTGTTTTGCTAACAGAGGAAAAGGTGCTCCTGCTAATAAGCCTGGCCACCCGGCATCTCACCCCGTCTCCACGCCCTCACAAGCACCAAACCTTAATCAGTACTTAGTACTCTTTCCCCCAAACCTGCTCTTCCCACCCTGGTTAAAAGCACAGGAAGCATCCAGTTGACCCTGGCCAAGAGTGGCCAACCTGTGTTGATTCTGCTTTTGTTTTTGAAGTGTCTCATGGGACACTTCAAATCCTGCCTCATGGGAACACCGACCCTCTGGACTGTCAGGTCCTGCCTGCCTGGCATCTGCCTTAGGACTGGCACATCTCCAGCCAAGGGTCCTCAACCGCAGCACTACTGACATGTGGGCGGGATCAGTCTCTGCCCCAGGGACTGTCCTGGGCACTGCAGGAGCCTCCCCACTGGATGCCAGAAGCACCCCTCCCAGTCTGACAACCCAAATGCCTCCAGCCGCTACCCAACGTCCCCAGGGGCTTTCATCTCCAGCTGCACAAATTACCTGGAAGCTTTTTTAAAAACACCAATGCTTGGGCTCCACCCCTACTTAATTGCTTAATTACCTCTTAAGTAAATCAGAAACTCTAAGGATGGTGACTTGATCTTAGTATTTTTGTAGAAGTGCAGCCAGGGTGGAGAAGTACACATACCTTGTAATCAGAATCCTCTTTCTAGCACGTGAACAACGCCTTTTATTCATCCTGATTTTAAAATGTCAAATAGCTTCTTGTTGAACACAGAAAATATCAAACTCCTCAGCTCAAAATACAAAGCCCCAGGGTTCTAGGCCCTTCTTAGCTACCGGCCTTTCTGTCCGTCAGTCTCCTGCCCACTCCGGGCCAGCTATCCCAACCCCTGATGACTCTCCCACACCACCAGGCTATTTCACACGTCTGTGTCTTGTATTTGTCTAAAATGTCAGTCATCTTCCCATCCTCCTGGGGGGAAAAAAATCCTAATTTTTTGTGCCTGAACTCAGTTACAAGCCCTCTTGTGAAAACTGTCCTTCCCCCACCCCACTTTGTGTTATGTCTATCCCTGCTAACAACGTCTGCCATGACCTACGACACTTTGCTCATTATTTACACATCTTCCTGTAAGACTCTAGGCTGCAGGAGGCAGGGGCCATGTCATAATCCCCCTGGTGTCCCCAGCACCAGGCGAAGTGCCTAGTACATACGGGCATGGTTATACACACATGTTGAAAGAATGGCACAAGCACAGGCTGCCATGTTCTGTCTGGTCTCCTGATAGCTGTGTCTGTGCTCCCTTCCCAAGCACGAGATGCCAGAAGCCACAGAAAAGCAAAGCCGTCTGACAGAAGGCTTCTCCACATGGCACCAAGAAAGCCAATCCCGCAGTGAATCCCAGGGCAGCAGCAACTGGTACTGGCTGGGGTGGTGATCTGGAGACACACAGGGGCCAGGGCCAGAACAAGAGCCACGGGCACCGGGGCCCCAGGCGCCAGTCCACAGTGTCTTCACACACACACACCCGGCACATGCCATTCCCTCTGCCTGGAATGCCCTCTCTCTACCTTCAGTTCTCAGGTCCACCAGGCACATTGCGCCAGGCGCTCCCACAGCCTCCACTCTGCCCTACCTCACAGAAAAGCTCACAGCATGTATGTATCACAGCTGGTGACAGATGACGGGGCGTCCTGATTTTTCCCGGTTCTACCACTCACGGGCTCTCTGACTTCACCTCTCTGAGCTTCAGTTTCCCTCTGAAATGGTGATAATAGCTTCTTTCAGACCAGATGAGATAAGGCCAACTGGGGACACAGCACACTTCATCGTAGTCACTGACTATTCCATTGAGGATTCATCCTCTAGTGAATGAGTCACACCCAGGTCCACAGTCCTTTGGTCTGGGTCCTTCTCTGGAAGGCTGGACATCTAGTTCAGGTGATTCACTTTTAAGAGCCACCTGGCCAGGCTCTTGAGAGCTGCTGTAAGGAGCTCTGAGACCTGACTGGGAGCTCAGCATACACAGACAGACGTTCCTCCCCACAAGGCACAGGGAAAAGCAGTACTGGGAGAGTCTGTGGGGCAGAGAAGGAAGTGGCTCTGCTCCACAGTGCCAGAGAGACGGCCTTCACAGAGCAGGGGCTGCTGAGCGGGGCCTGGGAGGAGGGGCAGTGCGAGGCTGGCAGGGGAGAAGGGGAGAAAGGATCTTCCCAGTGGAGGACCCCAAGGCATGAAAGGACATGGGGCTCTAGAAAGGGGAGGAGGCGGTGGAGGCCAGAGCCCCGCTGGGTACTTGTGGCTGCTTTATTTGGTTCCTCTGGAGGGCAGGTGTGGAAGGCCAGTGGGAGGCAAAGCCAGAGAGGTGGTCAGAGCAGGCTCCTGAGTGGCCGGGCTGAGAAGGCCAGGCTTTCTCCTGTGTAAGTAGAAGAGGTCAGCTTTTGCTTAGGAAAGAAAACAGTATGCTTTTGAAGGATATCATGGAGGTAGATGGTCTGAGGTGGAGGACGAGAGGTTGGAGACCAAGACACCAATCAGACGGCCAAGGTACAGGGAAGAGAGTCTACCAGGTTAACAGTCATGATGGAAAAGAGTGTCCAAGACTTAGAAAACAGAGATAATGTCTCTGGACAATCCCTCTCTGGGAGAAGAAGGCAGCCCCACCCTAAAACCCTGGAAGATCTATGGCTTTCAGGAACCAGGCTTTGGTGGTTTATTCTGCTTTAAGGAACTGGTGACTGCAGTATAGGCTCTCAGGTTCTTTCTGAGTGAGACAACGTTCCAGCTGTTTTGTGGATGGTCCTCACAACTTTACTACATGCCATATGCACAAGGTTCTTAAAGTAGGTGGACCAAGCATGGCCAACTGCCCCTGTGTGCCTGGGACTCTCCAGGTTCTAGCACTAAAAGCCCTGGACAAATCAAGACCCCTGGTCACTGACTGCACCAATCTGCTGAGCTCAGGGCACATCTCGTATTGTCTGTCGCAGGGCATTCAGCTAATTCTACTTAGCAAGATAAGCCTAAGAAGGTGGACAGCGCACTGTGAAAGGTAGCTGCAGATGGAATGGAGGGTGAGGAAGTGGCCTGGGACATAATCCTCTGTCAGTCTCTCCCAACTGGTTACTCAACAGCCCTGAGCAAAAAGAGCCACTTTGCCCCAAACACATCACCCACAAGACGTATTCCACCTCCCACACGTCCACAGGATGGACACCCTGTGCCTGGCCACATGGTCTGAGAAAGCCTTTGCAAAGGATGGAAAAAGGTTCTGACTTCTGCTGCCAGCATAGAGACCGGCGATACACAAAAACACATACTTGAATGAGGAATCTAGGGAAGTGGGGTTTTCCTTTATCCTGCAGATCACACCATTTTCATGGTCTGTGTGTACACACCGCGCACACACTTACTCCAAAATACTGCCGTTTTGAATCCGAAAAATGGCAAAAATGTTAATTTAACAACTGGAATCCTTATAAGAATCCCAGGAGTCTGTCTCAAATCTGACACAGCCTGGGATTAACTGCCTTCTGCCACCCTCCTCTCCTGAGTAACAGGTTGTTTTCAGCTTCCAGCAGACCATGGCCCCTGGCTTCCGATTCTCCACTACAAATTACGGGGAAACCTAATCATTATAGCCTTTAAAAGACACACACAGGGTGGTAAGTCACCAAGCGGCACGAACGGACCACAGGAGATGCCCCCCGCTGCTCGCACGCGCTCCCAGCTCCCCGACATCTCCGCGGACACTTCCCAGAGTTGGGTCGCGGCGCCCCTCCCAGGGCCCAGCTCACCGGACCTCCCTTACCTTCTGGAGAAATGCCATCCTCGGCCTGTACTGTTGGCCTTGGTGTCGGATTGTCATCCTGGACCTTGCGCGAACTAGAACCAGAATACAAACGGGAGACAGGAGGGGAAGCCCGAGCGGCGGAGCCCGCCCCCGCACGCGCACGGCGTCCCGCGCAGGTGGGGGCCCCCGGAGCGGGCGGGGCTGCGGCTCCTGCGGCGCCCCTCACTCGGCTCGGCACACGCCCCTGGGAAAGCAGCTGGAACGCGCGCCAGCCAATCAGCGGGCCGCGCCGCGGGCTCAATAGCATGCACTGCGCTTGCGCCTACCTGCCGCCAGGGGGCGGCTTGGCACCGCCCCTCCACCCACCCACCCACCCACCAAGGAGCCTCAGGTGGGACCCACGTGCTAGTACCCGCGATTGGGAGGCTCTACCGCATCCCAGCTCTGCTACTAGCCAGCTGGGCAGCCTTGAGCAGGTTCCTTAAAATCTCTCCGGCTCTATGAACAGACACTTCTCCAAAGAAGAAATTCAGATGTCCAACAGGCACATGAAAAGATGCTCCACATTGCTAATTATCAGGGAAATGCAAATTAAAACCACAATGAGATATCGCCTCACACCAGTTAGGATGGCCAACATAGAAAGGACTAGGAACAACAAATGCTGGCGAGGATGTGGAGAAAGGGGAACCCTCCTATACTGCTGGTGGGAATGTAAACTAGTTTAACCATTGTGGAAAGCAGTATGGAGGTTCTTCAAAAAACTAAAAATAGAAATACCATTTGACCCAGGAATCCCACTCCTAGGAATTTACCCTAAGAATGCAGGAGCCCAGTTTCAAAAAGACATATGCACCCCTATGTTTATTGCAGCACTATTTACAATAGCCAAGAAATGGAAGCAACCTAAATGTCCATCAGTAGATGAATGGTTAAAGAAGATGTGGTACATATACACAATGGAATATTATTCAGCCATAAGAAGAAAATAAATCCTGCCATTTGCAACAACATGGATGGAGCTAGAGGGTATTATGCTTAGTGAAATAAGCCAGGCAGAGAAAGGCAAATACCAAATCATTTCACTCATCTGTGGAGCATAAGAACAAAGCAAAAACTGAAGGAACAAAACAGCAGCAGATTCACAGAACCCAAGAATGGACTAACAGTTGCCAAAAGGAAAGGGACTTGGGAGGGTGGCTGGGCAGGGAAGAAGAAGGGGAATAAGGAGCATTATGATTAGCACACATAACGTAGGGGGTGGCACGGGGAAGGCAGTATAGCACAGAGAAGACAAGTAGGGACTCAATAGCATCTTATTACACTGATGGACAGTGACTATAATGGATGGGGACTTGATAATGGGGGGAATCTAGTAACCACAATGTTGCCCATGTGATTGTATATTAATGATACCAAAATAAAAAAAATCTCTACACCTCAATTTCTTCATCTGAAAAGTAAAACTAAAAATGCGATAATGACATCTCACAGAAGATGTGCTATATCATTTAATGGTGAGATGTGTAAGGCAGGGCTTGGAACTCAACACATGTTTAGAAATGTTAGAGAAAACCAATTACAAGTGGAATTGATGAGATCTTGGTTGATTAAAAAAAGGAAGGAAGTGAAGAAGAAGGAAAGCTGTGGGTCCTACTGGGCAAGCTCTCTGGTCTAGGTGGCTTATATTTTATTGTTTTGGTCCTTCGTGTTTTCATATCTAGAGATATGGCCCTCCTAAGTAACCATCACGGCCATTCAAATTTGCCATATGAAGCACCTCCTCCTATGTAAACAAGTTGAATGGATATTGATTGTGGCAGATAAGATGTTGAAGTTGGAAGAGAACAAAGAGGGGTCTGCCTCAGGAAGGCACGCCTGAAGTCCCTTTAAAGCAGTGATTTTTACCCATATTTTTTGTCACACATATCTGTAAGAATATGATGAAAGCTACGGACACTTCCTCAAGAAACGCTCGTGTGTGCACGCGTGCGCACATTGACCCAACACTGACTCAAGTTTGCAAACAATTTCAAGAGGCTCATTGCTGGTGCCCTCTGGCCGCTTTCCATGGACTCCTGATTCAGAGTCCCTCCCCGCTGTAGAGGACCCAGGACCCTACAGGGTCCATCCAGGCAGAAGACTAGAGATCCTGACAAATAAGTCAGACCACTAAGAAGTATGTTCCTAGTGTCAGCTAAGACCCAAGGCAAGTACTGGAATAGCCTGACTTTCTTATGGAGCCTCTTTGGGGCCTAGTGTTATGCAGAACACACACTGGGATCAGCTAGAGCAGATGAACTATGAAGTTCCTTCCAGTGTCAATGTTCCTTAATTCTATAAATCCCAAGCAGACAGGAGGTAAGTTCAAGGATGAGAAAAGTTGTTAAATTATTTGGGAGCAAAGGGCGCAAAAGTACCCTTGTGTATTTTTCTGGGCCCCAGCAAGGGTAATAGGATAGGAAAGGCCCCAGAATGTCAACCAGTCTCCTCCCCACCATTCTTCTAACAGACCCTGCTCTCCAAGCAACCACAATGTGGCCTACCCTGATCTCACTGGACCAGGGATGCTGAGCGTGTGACCCTGCAGCCAGTCCCCAGCTCACGATGTGGCCATGGTTTGGATCTGAAAAGCTTAGATGAGCTTGTTAGACTATTGCCTTCACCAAGTCAGCTGGAGCCAGACGGAGGTAAAGTGAGGGCCAAAAGAAGCTGAGGTCAAACGCAAGCTGATGTCATGAGGAAGCAGAAATGAAAGGTGAGCAGAGGAAGCCAATCTGAAAAGAGAAGCAAACAACCTAAACAAGCTGAGAGCAGCAGGGGGGCCACAAGGCCAGTGGAGAAATTCCTAGGGCTAACCTGGCTCTGTTCCTTTTCCTTTCCAGAGGCACATGTATCTTCACAAATCCTTCCACATATATCGAGTCTTCATTTCTTGCAACTAAAGGGACCTAATGTGTAATGTGGTGTTAAAGTGTAGTGACAGTATCCTGAAAAACATGATTGGTTTAATTCACCTAGTCATTTAAATAACAAACATATTGCATGCCAGGCGTTGTGCGATAGCCAGGGATTCCAAGTGGAATCTGACCCAGTCCCTGTCTCAAGGACCTCACACATTAATGACGGAGGAGAATATTTGAACAAAAATGTTATAAAACAATCTATATGGAGAGCCAGTCAGCACAATACAGAACTTTAGGCACCTTATCCAGCCTGAGTGGAAGAGAAGATCAGGGGGACTTCCTGGAGGAGTCTAAAAGACAGGGAGTTAGGTGGAAGGGGTAAAGGCAGATGCCTCCCAGAGAGCAGCAGAAGAAGAAGCATAGAGGTAACCATCAGCATGGTTTGAGAGTGGCAACCAGGAATCCACTGGACACAGGCCCTAAGACTAAGAAGAGGAAGGTGGGTGCGGATCAGACAGTGGTTGGCTTTGGTTGAGGGGGGTGGGATTTGGAGAGTTTGGGTGAGGGATTAAATGGAAAGGGGCATAAGAGAGCTTTCTGGAATGACAAAAATGCTCTATATCTTGGGAGTGGTGGTTACACATGTAAATAAGTTTGTCAAAACTCATCTAACTGTTCTCTTAAAATAGGAACATGACATTGTATGCAAACTAAACACCAAAGGGCAAATATTATCTTGCAATATGGCAGAGGGACATGGTTCTAAAGTGAAATCCTCCCGTGACTCAGGTGAGTGGACAATCCATCACAACCATCATCGGCACTACAGCCATCACTGTCCTCGTCATCACTAACAGATGGTGTGATTCAGGGCCTGTCCTGGGGGCACATTGCTCTGGTTGCTCTACGATGTGTCTGCGTGGGCGTGGACCAGGGTAAGCCTCATCCAGGCACAGTAATGTGGTCATCCACATACAGTGCCCTTTAAAACCCAGGCCCGAGGTCACCTCCCAGTAAAGGGTCCCAACACTCCTGGTCAACTCAGCAATTATTTCAGTCCACAGTGCAAAATGGACTAAGTGGACTGTGCTTAAAAAAAACATTCCCAGCTCCCTCCCACACTGGAAGAGGAGGCAGAATCTTAAACAGTTCCTTCCAACAGGATAGATGCTTCCAGACAGACTTCCATGAAGGGGCTTCTTAGAGGTGGGGACGTTAAGCGAACCACTCAAGGACATTGAGACACCCAGAGAACTGCCACCATCACTGAGTCCCGAGATGGAGTGCCAGAGCCCTGGTGGAGGGGCTGTTGTCTCAGAGGAGTGGATGCCAGAGAAATAAATACACCTGACCCTCCCTCCTCCTGGTGACCCTCCCTCCTCCTGGTACCTCCCATTTTTTAGCCCTGACCAGAGGGCAATAGAGTTTGGGTCATGCAGTCTGTTAGGGTCAGCCTCCTAGGGCACAGAGCTGCAGAGGACGTGGGAGGGACTTGGGGAGGCAAACCGTGAAACAGCAGCACAATGGGTTAAATGGCCTTGACAGCCTGGAAGCCCAAAGGGCAGGTCTCAGAGTTGATCCTTTGTCCTCAGGCACTTGGGACAGCTCTGTAACAGCACCTCCCACACCTGCACAGTCTTCTCCCTGCCTGGGACACAAAGCATATCACATTCACCTGCCTTCCTGGGAGATGCCATACGTCAGTGCCACAGTCTACCCCATTTGCATTTTATGTACTGGTCTGAATTTGTTACAAGTGTGTATTATGTTTGCAATTCGAAAAAATCATATAGAGAAAAACAGCTTGGATGCATGACTGCTTCTTCCTGGCTAGACAGGCAACAGCTCACGAAAGCATATTCTGATAGGGAAACCAGAAGGTTTTATTTTCCACGCAATAAACACACCAGAGCAGTTGGACAGAATCTCTCTGTGCATCCGTTGGTCAGCTCTAGCTCAGCAATAAAAGGATGTGTGGGTGGAACACACCCACCCTTCTCCCTGGACTCCCACCTACTCCACAAAGAAGCTATTTAGACCTCCGGAAGCTGGCCACACCTGGTGGCCCTGGCTGTTTGATGAGGAGTTGGGGGAAATTCTCTGGAAGGTTTTCTGCCTCTTCCTTATTTAGGGATTGCTCAGAAATTATTTTGGCCCAGTGGGGGCCACCAGCTACACCATAAAAGAAATCCTTATCTTTTTATCCTAAATTAAATTGTTTGGATGCATCCAGAAATGGTATTTTTCACAAGAATTGCTAGAGGTAAACATAGGTAAACAGTGTATAGGCACATCTTGTCACCAACCCTCCTCCCAAGTCCATGGGGTACATGTCTGTCTGTGGACCAGGTCAGATTGGAACTGTTGAATGGCATCTGCTACTTTTCTATTAAGAGTGTAATTATTTTTCATTATAGAACGTTTGCAGCTACGAGCTGTGAAAAAAAAACACGGCATTATGAAAAAAGGCATTTTTACAACTTCAAATAGGCTTTGGTTTTAAACCTTAAGGGGAAGTGGGAAGGCCTCAAGGCACAAGATGTGCGTTCTGGTGCCTGTTCTGCCTCTGACAGGATGTGTGACTATTTTTAACAGCTTTATTGAGGTATAATTGACCTATACTAAACGGCATGCATTTCAAGTGTACAATTTGATGAGTGTTGATATATATATATATATATACACACACTCATGAAACCACTACCATAATCACTTTCAGGAACATTACCCCCAAAAGTTTCCCTGTGCTCTTTGTGGTCCCCCGCTGCTGTCCCCAGGCAGCCACTGATCCACTTTCTGTCACTATGAATTAGTTGGAGGGGTGACCTTGATCAAGTCACCTAACCTCTCTGATCCTCTAGTGTCTTACTCGTAATAGGAAAGTATCGGCCTTGGTGAATTCAAAAGTCCCTCCTACGTAAAATCACAGGACTCTAGTATTCTAAATGGAATAAAAAGCTCCATCAGCCCAAAGCTTGGCACAGTGGGATTTAGGGCTCCCTACAGAGAAATGTCCCTCTGGACTTAGACCAGCCACCCCAAAATGGGATTCCACCTGACAGACATTCAAAGAGGCTGAGTGTTCCCATGGACATACCTTAACCATTCCTGCCACAGTGATCAGAGAGGGGTGGGAGTGAGGGCCAAGAAGGACCCACTTCAGGAGAAGACAGCCCAGGTAAATGGACTAGTTGGCTCATCCTATTTGTGTTAGTCTTGCTGAAGTCCCCTTCTTTTGTCAAATGTGCATCCTGCGAAGGATGCTTAAACCAGATGCACACCAGCTGAGGGTCCTCCCCTGATGCCCAGACCCTCCACCTGCCTCAGAAGGAAGGCTTGGGCCCCAGGCTCCCTGCCCTGCCTCCTGCCTCCAGAAGCCCTCCACTGCCTCTGTGAAGAGCCCAGAGGGCAACCGAGAGCCAGTGCCTTTTGTAAGGCTTTCCCAAGCAAAGAATTTTCCAAAGTTCAGGCCCCTTTTGCTTCTTCCCTTGGTTTCCCCAGGAACGACAATGTCTGGAAATATACAGGACATGATGCAAAGAAAATTAAAACATCAATCCCTGCAGAAATTCTTTTTAAAATAACTTCCACTTTACTGAGATGCTGCTTTGAAAGATCTACTCTGTCCATGTTCATTGCTCATTTCTCTTTGCTCCCCATGTGTGGATCTAATTTTGCTTTCTCTCTTCTCTATCTCTTCTCTTGATAAATCTAGATGATAGATAGATAGATAGATAGATAGATAGATAGATAGATAGATAGATAGATAGATAGACAGATAGGCAAATAGATAGGAAGAGAGATAGATAGATGGGGAGACATAGATGGAGAGATGTCTGGTTATATCACCTGTACCTTGGAAAGTTGTTCTGCTCTTTCTCTTTCTCTCTTTGGTGGACAGCCCTTTCAGGCTCAAAATTCATTCCACCTTATAGATTTCAAATGTGGTGCTTTGCAAAATACAGAAACCTTTAGGGGCGGATGGAATAGGGAGTGACTGCTAATGAGTATGGAGTGTTTTCTTGGGGT
The DNA here is from genome assembly GCA_032199065.1 of Smutsia gigantea. Lineage (NCBI taxonomy): Eukaryota > Metazoa > Chordata > Mammalia > Pholidota > Manidae > Smutsia > Smutsia gigantea. The sequence continues at coordinate 46,471 of JAVSCE010019741.1, read as the reverse complement.
AATGAAAATTATCTGGAATTAGTGGTGATGGTTGCACAACCTGATGAATATATTAAAACCACTGAATTGTACACTTTCAAGGATGAAGTTTATGGCATGTGAATGATACCTTGATTTTTTAAGTGCAAACTCAGACAATGAATTTTCCCAAGGTATTGAAATTATAACACCCCACCCTTCCTCAATAATCTTCAGTGGCTCCTGATCACCTCCCTGATAAAGTTCATTCTTCCATAGTCTAGCCCAATCTGATCTTCCAGCCATTGTGTCACTGCTCTTCAATATGAAATCTCTTTTAGCCAGGCCTAAAATCTGCTTTTTCTCTAGCACATGTGGATTTTCTCATCTTCAGGCCTTTTCTCTTGCCACTTGTTCTGCTGATCATCCCCTTGTCCATATTTTTGACAAATGAAATCCTGTCTCTGCTGACCCTGCTTCAGAACCCAGGTCAAGTGACTCCGGGGGGATGGCTCCCTCCCTCTCACTCCCTTGGCATTGAGTCTATGCCACACATGTGGAATTTTCCATGCGTTGACTTTGGGTTGTAGATAGTTGCTGCATATCTTAACATCCCCTCTTAATTGATGAGTTTCACCCAGGGATAAGGGAAGCCAGTGGCTTATAAACAGTAGTTCCTGGGTTTTGTTTTTGGTTTTGATTTTGGTAAATCTGATCTGTGGTGTTGCCAATTTCTGTGGTGTAAACATTCCTACTAATGTGACATCACCAACCAGAGAGTCACTGGATGGAAGCTGAAGATCCTTCTAGATCTGTTAGATTCATGTTGCAGCAACAAAGATTGCTAAGGACTAGCAAAACCTGAACTGAGACATAGTTACGTAAAGAACAATTAGAACTCAGCGGAAAAACTTCATAGCAAGTAGAACTGTGCCATAAACTAAACAGTTTCTTGTGAGCCAGAGAACTGGGTGTCACTGGAGTGTTCATAGCTTAACTGGTCATAGCGTCAGATGTCGCAGGTGAGATTACCCTACGCTCAAGGGTAAACTAAATGCTCCTGTTCATCTCTTCCAACTCTAAGAATCTTTGAGTTCAGGTTGTGTGGCTTCCAGAGAGCCTCACATGGCAGAGGGATGGGGGCTAATACCACTCACCCAGTAGCACCCTCCAAGCCTAGGCAACCACCCATTAGGGTTTCCTGGTCGGCCTTCCCCCTCGGTGCACCTACTGAAGCCTGCCCCCTTAACCCCTCTCCACTTTGCATTGTATATGTGCATTTTTACACATGAATATTGGGTGTACAGCATGGTATCTGATATCTTGAGCATAGATTTGATCTCTCTGTAGGCGATGGTCATTCTCCTGCTAATCCCCAAGGGAAGAGATGGATTCTAAAGAAGCAGTAATTCAGAAAGTCAGCCTAGGTGGAACTCATCTGTTAACTACATGACAGAAAGTCAAGGGACAGGAAGAAATGGAGTCTGGAATCTCCAGGGGTCAAGCCATTTTTGGTAAGAAAATCATTCTGGCTTCATGTTCTCTCTGTTTCCCTTTTGTTTATCCTCTAGGATTTATTATGTTTTCATTAATTGTTCCAACTTTCTCTGCTCTATTAAAGACTATTCAGTTTTGTTCAAAAAACCTTTATTAGGTACCGTTTCTGGGCTGATAACTGTGTTAAGCCCCTGTAGGGGCCAAGGGCAGGTTGCCCCAAAATGTGCCACTTCAGGATAGTCATTACTTTAAATTAAAACCACTGGAGAAACTGCCAGTGCAGAAGTGCTACTCTTACCCTCCTCTGCCCTGCCTGAAACCAGGAAAAGAAATAGATCTCCCATGGGAAAGGAACCCTCTCTGCACCTGGAGGGTAGAAGGCCTCCTTATCACCAGAGGCAAGGAATTCAGAGCTGAGAAATCTGCATAAACAAATTTGTTAATTTTTTTTTTACTAATTTCCAGCCCAAATGCTATTTAGAATTCCTCACTAACTGAAGCTCCCAAACATAAGTTTTTTTTTTCTCCTGTCAATTGCTCTCAGATGCATTGTCTTTGTCTAAAATGTATAAAAACTCCCTGCCTTGGTCATATCTTTGGGTCTCAATTTCATTATTGGCCCTGCATACGTTGGTAACTAAACTTTGGGTTTTTTTCTCCTGTTAATCTGTCCCATGTTAATTTGATTTTTAGACCAGCTAAAAGAACCTTGAAGGGTAATGGAAAATTCTTCCTCCCCAACCCACCTATGGTGTAAAGGTGGATAAGATAGGGTCCTGCCTTTAGGGTATTTCCAGTAGGAAAGAAAGCTATAAAATATAATTCTGAGATAATGCAGTAGGTGACCTTGGAGCATGTGGAAAGCAAAAAGAATAGAAAGGAAACAGGGTAAGAACCTGCTCAGAGGAAATGATAATGGTGGTATTGCATATCTGCTTCATTCTTTAGTGCTCACTACAACCCTGTTGGGGGGGTGTATTAATATCCCCATTCAACAAATGAGTAAACCGAGACTCAGGATAAATAACAAGCTGAAGCTCTGGCACCTCGTGAGCATCAGAGCCAGGATTGGAACAAGGGCAGCCTGGCCTCTGACTTCATACCTTGCCTCCAGTCCAGGATGGAATATTCTGATTGGCCAGGCTTGGGTCACGTACCATCCATGGAAGTAGATTGAGAGCTAGCTGGTTTCCCACAGAAAAATCATAGGTTAAAATCAGAAAAAAGAAAACTGGACCTTGGGCAAGAAAAATCAACAGTTGTCCATTGTGGAATCACTTCAGAAAGGCAGCTTTTCCTTTCTCTTGGATTACTTGCTTGGGATAAATTCTCTACAGATGGTATCTAAATTCATCAGAACATAAACACATTAGATGTCTTTTGACATAGAATGACAACTAGTTTTTCAACAGGATTGTGTATTTACATTCTGTTTGCCCAGAATGAACAAATTTCACCACACCCTTATTTGTGTTGGATACTATTACGTTTCCTTTCTTTCTTGTTACATAAATGAACCTACTTAATATTGTCTAGCAATGTTTCAAACGGTGGCGCTTCTACTGGTCTCTCATTTCCTTCAGTCTTCTGATGGCCGACTTTACCGCGACAGCGGACTTAGCGTTGCAGGTCCAGGTACCACCAGCTACTCTTTTCATGCAGGAACCACAAAGCCACATTCCCACGGCTCATCTCTTCATCTTGGTTTTGCCACAAAGGAGCCAAGTGCACGTGGCATGCTAGCTTACTTCAATTGTCTTCACCATTTTCCTGAGGGAGGCACTACAAGTCCTGTATTTACCGAGGATTCCGACCTTTTAGTACATTTAGCCACGTCGCTGCCAACTAGGTGCAAGCCGAGAGAGGCTATTATTGTTTTTTCCAAGCCTAGACAATTCTAATTTTACTAGACTCTGTATTTATATTTGCATTATTTTCCCTTTCTCTTTTTAGAGCAGAAAATCCTAATAAGAGAGTGTATAAGAGTTGGTTAACATGAACCTCCGACTCAGCAGATGAACCTGTTGGGGCCCCTGGGGCTGAAGGAAAGGACAGGGTGCCCATTCATCCCTGGTGTGTTAGGGGAAAGGAGGGCTGGGTCTGTGAGAAAAGACAAGGGCAGCAGGTCCAGCCCCAGCCTGGGGTTCAAGTTCAAAAGGTACTTCAAATATAAAACCTTTATTTTTTCTAATTACTTAGGGTCATTTCATCTGTGTTGTTGCATGAAAGTTAGCCTTCACGTCAATATGTGCGTGTAGACTAAAACACTTGAGGAGTTTTGCGGTGCCCTATTGTGTTCTTGTATCTACATTTTTCTAAATCGTGACAAGGGCAATTTCCTGTTTTGCGCTAGCGCTGCCAGGTGCACACAGGTATAAAAGGGTAGGAACGCATTCCGAAGACGCCGCTGGGCCCTTTACCCCTACGGACCCCGCGACCCGCTTTACTTCCCCGGATACTGCAGCGAAGCGCCCGGACCATAGAGGTGCAGAGCCCTGCAAATTCCTAGAGAGGAAACGCAGGCTGCCGGGAGGCGACTTCCGGTGGCAGCCCGCTTCCGGTCCCGCCCCACCCGGAGCGCGGCGGGTTTGGGGTTACTGGCGGCTTGCGTCGTCTCTTGCTACGGACTCTTGGGAGGCGAGTCAGGTGGACGCGATGCCCAGAAGCCAGGCCCGGGGTCGCGGAGTTGGGGGGCCAGGAGGCAGGCCTCATGGAGGGGCGCCATGAAGCCGTGGCTCCGAGGTCCATTTCCCTGAAGTTATAACTAATTAAGGCCAGTTGTGGCCCCTAGAAAATAATGGTGACATCCCAATTTAAAAATACGTAATTTAGGGCCCACTTTCGTGTATCTGAGGGAACAGCTAACTTGCTCGTTTAAATAATAGTCAAGTAACCAAATCAAAAATGTACCTTAGTATTTAATTATGGCCAGATATGAGAGAGTGGAGTTAGGCCACTGGTGAGGAACGATGGCCCTAAGGAAGAATGGCGTGAAAGGGATACATGCAGAGTGGAGTTTGCAGGGAGGGTAGGTTCCAGGGTGGAAGAGGTCGAAATGCTCTTCCTGTGGGAGAGGAGGGTGAAGGCTTAGAATCAAGTTCTGCCAAGGAAAAATGGGAACTCAGGATTTTAGATTATTCTCATTATCCTGGCCTGGGTTCTTTGTCTTCCAGGGCAGTCACCCGCACAGGCACAAACTGCCAAAACTTTTCATTCAACTGCCCTCAATTTTAAAATGACGATAATGCCTGCCATCCTATCCTACTGTGTGGGATTGTACAGTGGTATATGTTCTTTTGTGAAATGGATTTACCTTCTATGACACTATTTTATGTGAATGTCAGGGAATATTTCATATAAGGAAGCTTTTACCATATTGTGTTCCTGCGGAAAATAAAAGATGGTCAAATACATTGAGGATTTGAACTCTAGTCTCTTAGCACAGGTAATCAAATATTAAATTGTACTGAGGAGCCCTGTAGTAATGGACCTCACTTTGTATCTTTGTTTAGCCTGGTGTTTCTCAAGCTTCTGACCACAGAAACTTTTGAGTAACACCCTATTAATATCTCCAGCCAGGTTTTTCCCACAAAACATTTTGGGAAATGTTGACCTAAAGAAATGATTCACCTGGGCACAGACCTGCTCAAAAGACATTTCAGAGCTACTTTTTTGAAAATTATCTGACTGGATTCCAGTAAGGATATTTTCAGTTTTGCAAATGTTAAAATGGTCTATAATTAATGAAGCATTACAAGCCATATAACATTTAGAAAAGGAAGTGAATCCTCTTTGCCTTTCCTCCTACATACGTGATGGACAGTGGATAACATCTCAGTATCATTGAGCAAATACCAATATATAATTATAATGGGAATAATTATTTTGGGGAAAAAATTGTTCCAAGTGGAAATTCTACAGTTCAGGGTTTCTTAATGACAAATCCAGGGAATTTTTGTTCATGGACTTCTAGAGTGATCTACTTGAATATGATGATTAATGTTTTCTCCTATAAATAGAATGTAGCTAAAAGCCACTTAAGTGTGTTGTGTGTATGCATTAGGTGATATTCACTGGGAACTTGCCCTAACATTACAGAATAAAATTTAGAACAAGCAGTGTCTTGAACTTCATTCAAGATCACTTAGTTACTAAAGTAACAAGAGAGACTCTTAGTGAGGTACTTTCACATGTTTGGCACAAACCTCTGTCAAGGAACGTTTTGAAGTGATTTACTAGTATGTGAATAAGCTTGCAGTGTCAAGCAACACCTGCCCAAGAATGACAGCAACAACACATTGGAGCGCCCTTGCCCCTGTGTCTGGTCCTCCAATCCGTAGGGCCAGAAACCTTGCCTCATTAGTTCACAGAGCAGTAAGTAGGCTCCATAAGACGCACTAATGCTAATCAAACTCAAAAGAGACTGATGTATATATAAACGGAGAGTGTGAGTTCATCCCGTTCTAGTGAAAAATGTCAGCTGGATAATTTTATTTGCCAATAGTGTGTTCCTTGTTGAAGAAAGATGTACATGGGAGTCCAGATTTATATATATATATGATATATTACATTGGAGACACAGGGCATGGAATCAGAAGGAGAGTGATATCCAAGTTTAATGGCATCAGGTGCCTTCACTCTATGGATGTACCTATCAGGTGGGCTAGATACTCATTGTCATGGAGAAAAAGCACTCACTCATGGTGCTAGAAGCGAAATAAGTCATTTTGTCTCTTTGAACATCCCTTTCAGAGATGCTACCACACAAGCTAGAGCATGATGCAGTTGACTTGGTTTAAGCTTTTCTGTTTTCAGGCCCTATCCAGCTGTGCCTCCTTGAAGTTGCAGCCAGGTCACCAAGTTTGGATTTGGGGTTTCCACAGTCTCTTGGGTCCTTTCTATTGATAACTGATTTCATTCTATATTTGGTCTCTTTCTAAAATCTAAATATCTGGGCTCTATTGTTTGAAACCTCAGGAGCTCCGCCAGTAAAATCTGAAACTGGCCCCTGTAGGCAGAGGGCAAAGAAAACGAAGAAGCAGACAACTCCTGCTTAGTAGGTGGTAGGTTTAATAAGCAAGGAATCTTACAAATGAGGCTTGTCTTAGGCAGCTGCAATACCAGGAAATTGCACCCACCCACCAGAATCTTAAAGTTTACAGAAAGGCCTTAATGGGGTTCAGTCACACATACCACCCAGACGGTCTCAACACCACACTGCTCTCTCCAGGCTGTGTCCTTGAAAATGGCTCCCATTGTGGAAACGGTGGGCAGAATATACACCTTACATTCCAAAGACAAGGAACGGGTGAGGAGCCTCTGATTGCCCATGTCCTGCTCGATATTGAACTGGTGGTCATGTCCTCTCAATAACCTCCAACACCCATTTAACCCACCAAGAACCAGGACCTGTATTCATGTATTTAATAATCTCCTTTCCTCTGTGACACTGTACTTTAATATCTAATAAATAAACTGAATCTGTGACTTAAGAATATCCCACACACACACACACATAAAAGCCAATCCCAGATGGCTTCACCAGCTAATTCTTGCAAATATTTAAATAACATCACTCTTACACAAACTCTTCCAGGGAACAGAAAAACAGAAACTCTTTTTATGTGGCCAACAGAACCTTGATAGAAAATTAGACTAGGATATTACAAAAAGGAAAAATTACTGCCCAGTCTTTCACATTGTGGTATAATAAAATCTAAATATTTGGCCTTTGCCCAGGTTCCTGACACACAGTTCCAAACCCCGTGGAATCTCAGGAGCGATGAGTGTCTCTTGTATGCTGAGATGACTGGTGGCTGGAGGCTCTTAACGCTGCTCACCAAAAATGCCGAGGCATGATTAAAGGGGTGGAACTTTCAGCCTCATCCCCTAACCTCTAGGGAGAGGAGAGGGACTAGAGATCCAGGGCCAATGATTTAATCATCCATGCCTACATAGTAAAGTCCCTATAAAAACCCCTAAATGAGAGTGTCAGGGTTGGTGAATATGTCACAGTGCCAGGATGGTGGTCTCCCCGGAGAGGGCACGGAAGCTGCAAGCACACCCACACCTGGTACCTTGCCCTGGGAGTCTCTTCCATTTGCCTGTGTCTAAATTGTATCCATTATAATGAATTGGTAATATTTAAGTGAAGAGCTTTCCTGAGTTCTATATATCATTCTGGTGAATTATGGAACCTTGGGGTTAGGGGGTGCTGTGGAAGCCCCTGATTAACAACCAGTCATCACAAGTACTGGGGGTGGCATCTGAAGAGGAAGTGGTCTTGTGGGACTGAGCCCTTAAACCTTTGGAGTCTGATGTCAATTCCAAGTAGTCAGTGTCAGAATTGAATTGAATTGTTGGACACCCAGTTGGTGTCAGAGAATTGGAGGAGGAGGGGACTTTACTTGTGAATATAGATGCAAAACCCTAAATAAAATATTAGCAAATAAAATCAGGCATCCAACCAGCATCTATTCCAGGAATGCAAGGGTGATTCAATATTGCAAAATCAAGATAATTCATCATATTAGTAGAAAAAAAATCATTAAACCATCTCACTAGACACATAAAAATGATGACCTCAAGGAAAGCAGTTTCAAGAAGTGACACTCACTGGATTCATCTTGCCTTCCTCCTGCCCCCTGGGTTCTCTCCCTCCAGTTTGGGTTAATTTTTAGAAAATGGTAGTTTGTTCTGGGCCTGGCCTGAGCCATAAGCTATTTCCCCTGTTATGTTGCAAGGGCCCTTGATTCTGTAATCACAGGAGCCTCTGGCTCTGCACTGTGACCCATCTCTGGTTCTGCATGTCTTTTCCTGATGCTTCAGTTGGAAGACAAACCAGAAGGAGGCTGGCAAAAAGGTACTATTGAATAATCAGTTACTGCACCAGGTCTCTGGTAGGTACTAAAAGGACAAATATGAACCAACATCCTGGAAAACTAAGCGACTTCATCAAAGGTTCCACTGCAGATCAATGGCAGGGCTGAGAAGTGACCCTAGTCGGTCTGGTTCCAGAATTCATACCCTTAATCATTCTGTCACCAACTCTACCTGTACATAAGCCAATCTCTAAGTATCTAAGTATCAGACATAAGGTTCACATGCCAGGAAAGCACAGAGGAAAGAGATTAGTTCTGACAAGAGTAGGCTGGTTCTGGAAGGCTTTTAAAGATCTTTCTTTAAACTAGGACTTAAAAGATGAAGATTTTAACTGGCAAAAAAAGGAGAGTGTGTTAGGAAAGACTGAGTTATGCTGCAGCAACAAAAGTTTCACACAACAAAGAGTGATTAGCAATGCAAATTCATGTGGGGCAATATCCAGGACTCCCTCAATGTCCTGACCCAGGGATCCCAGCTGCTACCACCCATGGCTTCTCATTCCATCATATGCTTTCAGAATCTCTATGCAGGGGAAGAGACAAAAATGTAGAGAATTTCAATTTCAATCCAATGCTTTCAGCCTGGAAGCTACAGTCATCACTTTTGCTGGTGGCCCATGGGTTCTAAGAGATCACTGGGCTATTTGGTGAGTATTTATTGCCTCTGCCACAGAGAAAGGGGCATTCCAGACAGGAGCTACACAAAAGCGTAAAAGGATAAAAATGCACAGCATGTATGGAGAAGAGCAAATAGATCTAGGACCCGAGAGGCTTTGAAAGCCATTTCATATGTGTATTAGTCTGCTTGTGCTGACACAACAAAAAAACACAGGCTGGGTGGCTTAAACAGAAATTTATTTTCTCACAGTTCTGAGGGCTAGGAAGTCCAAGACCAAGGTGCCGACAGAGCTGTGTTCTTCTGAGGCCCCTCTCCTTGGCTTGCAGGTGGCTGTACCTCTGGGTAGAGCTCCCGGTGTCCCTCCATGTAGCCTAAACTCTTCTTATAAAGACACCAGTCAAACTGGATTAGAGCCCACGTTAGCCTCATTTTAATTTAATCACTTTATAAAAGGCTCTATCTCTGTTATACACTGAATGTTTATGTCCCCCCAAAATTCATGTTGAAGCCTTAATCTGCAGTGTGACTATATTTGGAGATGGGGCCTCTAAGGAAGGATTTAAGGTTAAATGAGGTCATACAGATGGAGCCCTGATCTGATAAAATTGGTGCTTATAAGAAGAGACACCAGAGAGCCCGCTCTCACCTTCTCTTTCTGCACGTGTGCAAGAAGGTCATGTGAGGACACAGCGGGATGGACACTGGGCGCTCCACCCAGAGGGACAGCCATCTGCAAGCCAAGGAGAGAGGCCTCAGAAGAACACAGCCCTGCTGGCACCTTGATCTTGGACTTCCCAGCTTCCAGAACCGTGAGAAACAAATTTCTGCTGTTTTAGCAACCCAGCCTATGGTATTTTCTTATAGCGTCCCAAGAAGACGAAGACAGTCTCTGAATACGACACATTCTAGGGTACAGGTAGTTAGGGCTTTGCGTATGAATGTGAGGGGACTCGATTCAACCCATAATGACTGGCAACTGGAAGTTCTCAGAGAGGGGCATCCGGTTGGCCTTGTTTTATTGATCTACCAAAAAGAACAGCAGGCAGAGGCGGGCGCCTGGTAAGCTGGTGACAGTGACAGTCGGGCAGCAGGAGTGAGGACTAGAGAACGCAGACTAGGAGCAGTGTAGATGGGGACTCTTGTCCTTGGTGACTAGATAGGATTTGGTGAGGGAAAGATAACAGGACTCCAAGGTTTCCAGCCTCCCTGCCAAGCAAACAGGGCACCAGTATCCAATGAGGAAACGCAGAAGGAGCAGCCTGTTTTGGCAGAGAAAGACTTCAGTTTGGGCCATGCCGCTGGAACATGAAAGAAATGTCTAGGATACAACTGGAAATCTAACCCCCTGCTCCGGTGAGTGAGGAAGGGTATCCCAGGATGAGGGGGCAGCATAAGCAAGGGATGGAGGCAAGAAACCCCAGGTATATGCAGACAACTGCAGGCACTGTCAGCAGGCCACTTCTGCTGCCTGCTCCACTCCACCTGCGGGCCTGTCAAATGCAACCAACACCCCGAATCCTGCCAGCCAAGTCAAGAGCCTTCCCAACGGATTGCTCCTTCTTAATTGAACTGTTTCAACCTGGCAGTAGCTACTTTCCTGCAATTCATCATAATTCTCTGCAACCTTGTGTGGGCTCTCAGTTTACAGAGCCCTTTCACATGCATGAATGTACCTGTGGCCTGAATGGGACCACTGGTTTTCCCAGCTGTCTCTTCTCTATGTCAGCTGTGTCACCCCAGGCCACTCATTTAACCTCTCTGAACCTCAGTATTTTCATCTATTGGGGGTGGAGGGGAATGTAATATGTGCTCCATATATTTTGAGGGTAGTTATGAAGATTAAATGGAAACACTGAGTGTGAAACATTTACAGAATCTCTAAGGCACTATAGGAATGGTGACAGCTAGGGTGAGAATGGTAGTCGTAGAAGTTACTGTCACAATATACCCTTTTCAGACCAGTCAATAAGGCTACATAAGAAACACTCAGCTAGACAGCCCAATCCAAAGAGAGAGATTTAATCAAATGCTTCTTATGGATCCAGTACTACAATTGCTACAAATAAACAGCATAATCTTTGTCCTCTGGGAGCTGGGGTGGCAAAGCAAGGAGACAGATTAATACACAGCACAGGATAAAGTGTGCCCACTTGGGTCGTATAGATCTCAACCACACAAGAACTCAAAGGGAGCAAAGATGGAGATGGAGGAAGTGGACTTTGAGGGGAGCCCATGATGCGTCCAGGTAGAGAGGAAGGAGGGGTACACTGACCTGCCTGCATTGGAGGGAAAGCAGGGGAGCCCTGAATTGGAAGAATTCTACCTGCCACCTCCCTCTCAGACAGCCTGGTCCTAAAGCTGGAAGGCTCCCACCTTCCCAAGGAGGGAAGGAGTGTGAGACAGTGCCCTAAGTCAACTCTGGGGGCTGAGATTTCCTATTTCAGTCTGGTGCTAACCCAGCATTTGCAGCTGAACCACCACCTCAAGAAACAGCCAGGATCGGGAGCAAGGTCAAGGCCACTCTGGGCACAGCGCCAGCCACTCAGCCAGTCCGGGAGACTGGTGGGGCCCAGGCGGCGCCCGTGGCTCCTAGTGCAAGACAGACAACTTCTGCATGCTTTATCTGCATGGACACTTTCTTGGCTCGCAAAATTGTTCTAGAACAGAAACTATTCATTTCAGCTCCATTTGGGGCTGCAGTCCTTGGCCTGCTGCAATGTCAGGGCCTGGCAGTATCTCAGGTCACTGGGTGAGCCAAGCAGCCCGCAGCAATAAAAGGAGCAAAGAGACAGCCCCAGCAGGGTGTTGGAGGGGGCAGGAAGGTGGCCCCAGTTCTCATGGACATGGCCAGGGGACAGAGGAACCCGCACTGCCAAGGTCATTCCTGGCAGCAGCCACTGTCCCTTCTTTGACAACACATACACACACCCTGTTATGCTAGTTTCTAATGACAGGGCTTAAAACTCCTTTCACTCGTAAATTTTCAGGTTACAAATAACTTTTATGGAAGATACTATACTTCACTGGATGAAATGACCATCTTCTTGGCAGAGAGTCAAGGGAGCTAAACAGTGGATGAGGGATCTCATTGCTTTGCCAGTTAGACACTTAACCTTCTCTGATAAAATATCAGCAGGTTCATTCCTTTCCCTGTGTGTCAAAAATATATTTATATTAATCTATGAAGAATTTGAGGCTAATCTTTAGAAGAGATCAAGAAGAATTCTTTTTAAAAATGCAAAAAAGAGAAGCAGCTCTCTTTCTAGCAGGGAGGCCCCACTTTGTACAGAAGAAGATTTTGCTGAGAGGGGTTGAACATGTGTGTGACACATATGTTTTTAAGGAGTTGCTATGGTCTGAATGTTTGTGTCCCCCCCCAAATTCACATGTTAAAACTGTTAAAATAAAAAACAGATCAGCCTTGAAAATTTCCTGAGCTGTCAAAAACAGTTTAGTCATACAAATGGTGCTTAATTTAGCTGACTTTAGCTAACATGACCTGGGTCCCTTCTTGCTTATGTCTCTGGAAATCATAAACAAAACCCAAATGTTTCCCATGGTTGATATAAAGTAACCACCTACCAATTCCCTGGCACTGAAGAAAATTCTATTATTGTAACCAATATTGCAATGTAACCAATCACTGTTACGAATAAACAGTCACTGCCTTCTCACTATATAAGCTACTTTATAATAACACAGCCCTGAAGCTTCATTCCACGTTTTGGTCTGAGTGCTCCAGTTTGCAAACTGTCTTTTTGGTGTGTGCACAACAAATTTTCACTAATGACTACGTCTGTGATTCACTGGTTTTACTTTTTTCACTTCTGAACTAATCCCCAAGGTGATGGGTCTCAAGAGGTGGGGCCTCTGCGAGAAGCTCAGGTCGTGGCAGGGAGGGGGTTCTCGACAATGGGATTAGCACCCTGACAAAACTGCTGCCTGGCCCCGTCCACCTTGTGAGTGCCCAGCAGTCGTCTGTGACCGGAACGACGCCCCCCGCCCCCTCCAGAACCCACCCATACTGGCACTCTCATCTCGGACTTCTGGCCTGCTGGACTGTGAGAAATGAATTTCTGTTGTTTATAAGCCCCCCAGTCCTTGCCATTTTGTTACAACAGCCCAAGTGGACTAAGACAGGAATCTTCCCTTTAGAGTACCGAATAATTTTCCTCTGACCTTTTCCCATGTAAATTCACGTAAGTGGTTCCCTTAAAAAAATGATAATAGATCTGAAATGCAAAAAATACAACTGACCCCTCGAGCATCAGGTTGATGATCTTGGCCATCTCCTTGTCTTCAACAGAACCCTGCCACCAACAGCAAAAAGTCTCCCTTGATCTTAAGGCTCTGCAGAAATGGAGCTGCTGCTCCTGGGGCCTTTCTCCAGCCCCCGCCCCCGCCTCTGTGTCCTGTGCACATCCCTCCTGAGGTTTCTCCTTTCATCAGACACAGTGAAAAACCCCCACCCGGACCCTTCCCCACACTGCCACCCCCAGCCCCCTCCCACCCACACGCACACAGCTGACCAGACCACAGCTTCCCAGCTCTCAGAATCCTGACTTCCCCACAGCTATCTCCTGAGGCCACAAAGAAATGCTGTAAGAAAGAGGTCATCGGTGGCCTGCTGACCTCACAGCAGGCCAGGCCTTTCCCTCTCAGATTCCAGCTGAGGTATGACAACAAGCATTTCAAAAAGAATCCAGACTAAGCATCACTAAACGTATCAGAAAGTGTTAGCTTTGTATCCTGTCCCCAGTGCTCACATGAAGGGGCTGTCACTCTCCGTAAGGCCTCAGGGAGCGGAGTGGTCCTCTCACACCGGAGACGGCTCCCTTTGCTGTGTAAAGATGTAACAGTGACCCGAACTGCTGGGCCCTCCTTCCTAGTAGGGGCTCCTATCCCCACCACAGTGCTGCCATTCACTGACCAAATGCCCAAGTCCCATATGCCTATTAGCTGTGTCCAGCCTCAAAAAGCCCTTATTTTTGTTAAATTCTCAATAACTGCTGAAAACCATTCTCAAGTCTTCCAGAAGCTCCCTCCAGAAACAGGATTGCCTATTGGCCATCCTCATCTTGTTCTGATCAACAATGGCACACAGTAGATCCACAGCCAAATGCAAGTCCCTCCCCAGCTGCCAGCCCCCTCCTCGCACCCCATCTGCCTCAAGACCACACTCACATCCTTCAGGACCCAGCTAAACCACCACTGAACCTTCCAGACAGTCCCCCTAGGACAAAGTGACTGTCCCCACACACGGGCTCTTCCTCTACCCTGCAGGTGTCCATTGTGACGTGCCACTGGGTTGGTGTATGTGGCTATCACCTCCTACTAGACTAGAAGCCACTTGAGGACAGGCGCTGTGTCTCCAATGTCTTTATTATCCAAGCATCAAGAATGTCTTGCACATAGTAGGTGCTCCATGAATGTCTGTTACATGGAAGATGTATAAATGATACAAGCAAATCTAAAGCCACCCAAGCCTCATCAAGATCCCTAGTCCTTACAGTCCTTATCCAGGCCCAGCTGTTCCCCGAAGTGGAAAAGGAAAGCATTTCAGAGGGCTTAGCCCTAGAAGGTCAGGGTTGCCAGAATATAGGAGATCGTAAGACTGAACTGGTAGAGAGCCCCGTGGGTGCCAGTGGCCATAGCAGGCTGCCTAGCCAAGCCATTCAGTCCACTGTGTGTCATCAGCTAACTCCCCCCAGGCAAAGCTTCTGGACTGTGGACTTCCCAATTCTTTCCACATCTTAAACAAGGACCTCTCCCTGGTGGGGTGCCAGTCACCAGGTCTTGCAACAGAAACTAGAGGCAGCAGTAGCATGGCTGGTGGGCCTGTCCACCCAGGGTTGCACCAGGCCTGAGATGGGGGCATAGGAGCCACAGGAGAAAGAAGGGCCCTCTGCCCATCATCTTCCTACCCAGCCCTATGACAAGCCTGTCCTTTCCTAGGCAGCTGAAGCAGTGGACACAGGAGGACCCTGAGTGAATTCTCTCAGCTCGGGGAGAAGCAGACATCCCATTCTTCCTCTTGCTCACATCACAGTGATCCTCGGAACTTGAATCTGACCATCTGCTCCAGATTCCTCAGTGTCTTCTTTTAGGAAAAACTGGACCACTTTTGAAAGGCACAGGAGATCTTTCTGAGCCATCCTAGCCTGCCTGTCCGGCCTCACACGTGTATAATAAGCTCAGCAATGGCAAACAACTTACCCCAAACACAGCTGACCGCACACACCGCTGCCTTGGCGCACACCCATGCCATGGCGGGGGTCTTCTTTCTGCCCTTTCTCAGCCCAGCAGAAGCCCCCGCAGTCTTAGCTCCAAGGTTCTCTCCTCCCGAGGTGCCTCTCCTTGCTCCTCATCAGAATCGGAAGCTCTCCCACTGCACGCTGTCCTGCATGTCCCTACCACTGCAGGGAGACCAGTTTCGCTCTATTTTCTTACCTGTGAAATGGGGATAATAATCCAGCCCATCTCGGTGTTGGTGGGAGGGCTGACCTCATGAAGCTGCAGCAGGTGGTTGGGGAAGTGCACCGGGACGAAAGGAGGGCGATACAGAATGCATTCACGTGCAGGTGACCTCCGTGGGTCACTGGAGTTACTGGGAGCTCCTGGGAGAAAGTGTAGACATCCTCGGAACAGTCAGGCCTACGTGGGGAGGAAGCTCTTGGTAACTTTCAGCCCAAGCAGTGCTGAGTTTTCAGGATCAACAGGCAGCCTAGAAACCTAAACAGATATTGTTATTACAATACATTCCAGTCATTTAAGACCGTAAGTGATACCCCCGCTGCTCGCACGCGCTCCCAGCTCCCCGACATCTCCGCGGACACTTCCCAGAGTTGGGTCGCGGCGCCCCTCCCAGGGCCCAGCTCACCGGACCTCCCTTACCTTCTGGAGAAATGCCATCCTCGGCCTGTACTGTTGGCCTTGGTGTCGGATTGTCATCCTGGACCTTGCGCGAACTAGAACCAGAACACAAACGGGAGACAGGAAGGGAAGCCCGAGCCGCGGGGCCCGCCCCCGCACGCGCACGGCGTCCCCGCGCAGGTGGGAGCCCCGGGGCGGGCGGGGCTGCGGCTCCTGCGGCGCCCCTCACTCGGCTCAACACAAGCTCCTGGCAAAGCAGCTGGAACGCGCGCCAGCCAATCAGCGGGCCGCGCCGCGGGCTCATTAGCATGCACTGCGCTTGCGCCTACCTGCCGCCAGGGGGCGACGTGGGGGCTTCGCTGGCACCCCGCGGAGCCTCAGGTGGGCCCCGCGTGTACGAGACCCTCGAGTGGACGGCTCTGTCTGAGAGAGCGAGGCTTGGACCCGCAACACAAAGCCTGGCGTAGTGAAAACAGAATACCACGGGCTTTGGATCTCTGGCTAGCCTGCCAGCAAGACGCTGGATGACCTTTAGCAAGTTGCGTAAACTTTCTGAGGTCCAGTTTTCTCATCCAACAGGAGAAAAGCAAGTGAGTGGATGGAAAATGATGCCTGTCTGTCCTGTGCTGTGAAGACGCAATGAATAACCAAGTTAACTGACAGTGGAAAGTAGCTGGCAGTGAAGAATGCTGCTCACCTGCCAGGTGGGTTGGTTCTGAACCCTGAATTTGCCACTAGCTGTAGGATCTTAAAGGAGTTATAGAACCTTTCTGGGCTCCATTTTCCCCATCTGATTAGTGAGGATATCGCACCCTCGTTGTGGTTTGTTGGGGTTTGGTTTTGGTTTTGGCTTTAAGATTATTGAGCTAATGCATGTAAAAGCAGTGGTGAATGTGGGGTAAACCATAGCTTCTCTTATGTTTCTTGTTATCTCTTAAAATTACTATGCCTAGTGACTGTATATATACATAGTCTGAAATATATATCATCTCAATAATATGAGAACTTTTAGAGTAAATGGAGGTAAGAATATAGTCTCTGGAATCAGATTATTTGGGGCAAAATCTCAACTCTGCTACTTACTAACTAGCTGTGTGACTTTGGGCAAGTTACTTAACCCCTCTGTGCTTTGGTTCCTGTAAAATGGGGATGGTGCAATGATTGCCTAGGTCATAGGGTTGTTAGGGGGAGCTACACAGGTAAACAAATCAATAGAGGCCAATTGTTACTATTACTAATAGTCGTATCATTAAAGAGAGTGTAATAACAAGAGCACAAAACTTGGAACAAAAATGGTCTCGGCTGGACAGTCAGTTCCTTTCCCTTGTTCTCAATTTCTTTATCCATAAAAGGAGGGACTAAAACTCATCAGTCTCTGACAGGTTGAGACCTCTCAGGTCTAATACTCGGGATTCTCAGGATCAAGGACATACCTACTTTTCATGCCTGAAGCTGGGCCGCCAATTGTGGTCGAGAAGCTGCTGTCAGAGGGAGCAGGTAAGTATTCACCATGGGGTGTTCACAGCCAGCAGCTCTTCAGATATCTGCTTCCCATCCTCTTGGAAGAGCCCAGCTCCTTCCAAGCTACCCAGATATCTTAGCTCTGACTTCAAGTGCTGGAATAACTGTTTCAGAAATCAAGCTCTGAAATCTAGTTGACTCAGAGGGAAATGACTTGGCAGAAAGCATGGGATGTAGCTTCCCGCCCCAGGGAGGCCACTGCACAGTGTAGGACAGACAGTGGAGTCACTGCTCACTTCATCCAGGCTTTCAAATGTATTGGAATGGGTTAAGCAAAGTCATTTCAGAATTGTCTTAAATTTGTATGTATCTGTGATTGTTTCCAAAGTTTCCTATTTTGTTGACTCAGCTTTCTCCCTTTTTTCCTTGATTAGGTTAGATCCTGATTTCTCGATTATAGTGAGAGATTGGATGTGTGTGTGTGTTTATTTGAGAACCAGGTTTATTTAAAAGTTAGAACTTTAAGATCATCGAGTCATTGGCTATTTATACTCTGTAAATTATTTAACAGATTCGAGAGGGCTCTGTAAACTAGAAAAAATACTTATGTTTATAGAGAGAACCTGTGTCACTTTGCACCTAATATCCTGAGGTAATTCCTTGCATCCTCTTGCACTCTCAGAAGAGGCTCTGTTTGAACGATACATAACATGGTCATCCTGATCACGTGCTAAGTTACTCCTCTACGATAATCTAATCAGGCCTCCCCATTTTCTAGATGAGGGGAATGTCCTGGGTAGTGGAAAGAGGTTACAACTGGGAGCAGAACACCTGGATTCTGATCCCAAATCTGCTACTGAAGCAGGTAAAGCACTTCACCTCTCAAAGCCTCAATCCCTGGTCAATGTTGTTTAGCGTTTCCCGAAGTTGACTCTCCAAGGTGTTTCTCAAGCATTCATGCACATATTAGTCCCCTGAAGAGCTTATTAAAACACATTTTCTGATTCAGTAAGTCACTATAAGGCTAAGATTCTGCATTTCTAACAGACTCCCAGGTGATACCCATGCTGACCTCAGTCTCATGGTAGCCAAAATCTAAAAAGACTAGTTCCACAGTCTATAAATCAATGACTTTTATTTTTAAGTGAGGAGGGGATTATAGTGAAATATATTAAGAAATCCCTATTCCTAACACATTTGAAAGAGACTGTTTACCACAGGACTCCTCAAAGCTTTTCATATACTTCCAAAGAGATTGACTTGAACAACTCAGAAGAAAAGATTTTCAGAAAGACAAAGGTTTTTATTTTATAAATGGATGCAACAGAGGTAAGGGGGCACTCAGTCCCTCTCCTGAGTGAGTAGATGAAGTCTTTGATGACCTGCCCTACATAAATCTCATTGCAAGGAAACAGTTTCACCACCCACAGCTCCTTCCATATCCTCCTGGCTCATATTTTGGACCATTTGACTTGACCCATAGCTCACTGACCAGGGACACTGGTTACCTGACCCAGGCCACCAGTCCATAGACTGGCCAGCAGCCTGCAACATGGCCAGGTAGAACATGATACACTGGGTCAGCCAGATAATCACTCTTGGAAATTGCCACTTGAGCTGGCTAGTAGAGGTCATCCAATCTGAAAGGAAGCCCCAAAGTGGAATCAGGCACGTGATGAAGTAAGCTAATCAGGGAGACACACTCTGAGCCAGCAGCGGAAGCCTGGGGGGGAGTGAGAATAGAACAGCAGCGCAAAGCCATGCGGACAAGCTCTTAGAAATGGAAGTGAAGGCAAGGCCACTGGAGGCTACTGCTGGGTCACAAAGAGCAAATTACCATCCTTAGTTCTTCATGGAGGTAAAGAGCTACAGATTAGGGGAATGATGGGAACATGGTATAATTGTGTTTCAGGGCAACATTTGTGGACCAGAGGGAAATAAGTCAACTTTGCCGCCTCCCTTCCAGGAAGCCCAAAACAAACCGGCAACCAATCTGTAATAACAGTAAGACTTAATTGCCATCACATCTTCATTCTGTCCAATCGCACCCTATACCCTCACCTCACACCCTGCCCCTGTCTTGACTCCGTATTTAATTTTTCCTCATCCTGATTTTTAATTTATTGTTTGCCATTTTATATCACGCATCTCCTGTATTCCTCATTGGCTCAATTGTGAAGAGACATGGTATAAATAAATACATAGATCAGATGAGAACTAACTTAAGTGGATTCATGTCCGCATGACCGTATCACCAATTCCTCCTTGATCGTCAGTGTGGGCATAGAGGCAAGTGTCTAGTGCATGTCACAGGAATCACCCAACACTGCACACTGTTAAAAATCATGATTTGGATGACAACATCGATGACATAGCACTTACATTTTCAAACAAAGATGCAAAAGAAGAGAATGGCTAATGCATTTGAAAATAGCATTTGCATCCAAAGGTTCTTGCCAGTTCGAGCTTCATCCACTCTGCTTTCAAGAACTGATCAAAGCTCGCACTGAATCAGCATCTCGGGGCTAAACATCATTGTTAGGGTTGCTAGGTATTATCAAAAGTCATTATAGCAGTCGTGAATTTCTTTTAGAGAAAATTCCAATTTGATCCAAAACACTGTTGTCAGGATATCCCTCTACTAAGTACCATAGAAGAAATTTCTTTCAAAGTTTAGTGCCAACAAAAATTTAGTCTTCCCTAAAAAAAAAAATCCACAATCTTTCCTTTTTCCTGATCATGAGAGCTATGTATCTTGTTTCCTTTTTCATCTTAACCAGCAGAATACTTCAAATCTGGCATTAGGTTCCCTTGGACCAACAGTAATGAGCATTTGATTTCTAATTTTTTCCTCCACTCTGTTTTCCTATCTGAGTTCATATACTGTCAGTTTTATTGTCTGGGCTTTTTTGGGGGCTGAACAACTCCCCATTTTTTGGAATGACTTGGGATATAAAATAAATTATATTTGAATGATGAATGGGAGGTGGCTGGATGAATTAGACAAGGTAGGGGTGAAAGGCAAATGAGCAAACTCAACAGTCTTCAAGATAAGTAACTGTTTATTGAAATTATTTTTTGAACCTAAATTGTTTTAGTCCAAGGTACCTGCTAGAGGGAGAACAGCTGCAGTGAAAACATACATGGGTTTGATAAACATATAGTTTTCCTTATAAGACAATTGATTAGAGAATGTTTTTCCATCTAAATTGATCGACTCAGCTTGGAAGTAAAAGGATGTTTCTTTTCTCTGCAAGCCCAGCTCTCCTCTCGCCTCCTTCCACCTCCATCATTTCCAGGTGAGGTGGGTGAGAGAGGGAAGGATGGGTGGGTGCTGGGGCTTGGGGATTTCACGTGTAATGATCTGATCTAAGTGGGGCCTCCTGGTCACCCCCAGTGCACTGCCATATAATAAGGATTGTTTCCCCTCCACCCTCCCATTAGAAGGAGTAGAGTTCCTCCAATGAATCCAGGGCAGAAATTTCCCAGAAACAGTTGCTAGAAACTATCACAGGCAGATATGACACTATTGTCCCATCCTCTGACCCTCCTCCCCATGAAACACCGCAATACACTTCCCCCACAAATGAGTCAGGTGGGTTCTGCTTAACAGTATGGACATCTTTGCTTTTAATATATGGGCTCACTGCTGAAAATTTAGAAATAGAGAAAAGTAAATTTTTAAACAATTTAATAACATCCAATCTGGGAAGAAAAGTTGGAACGACTTAAAATGGAATGCATGGGGGAAGGGCTGTACTAGAAGGCAGCAGACTTGGATCATGGTCCCAACTTGACTGTGGCTGGCTGGGCTGGTCTTGTCAGGTGACCCATTCTTGATGATTTTTTCTCACTTGGAAAAGGAAAACATTGAGCCCGACACATCCACTCTACGGGCCGCCCAGGGTCATAGAAGAGTTAAAGGGCCTGACTGCCTGGGTTACTGACCCACTGCTGTCATTCTGAGTTGAGCTGGGTAAATTTCAGAGCCTATCCGCGTTTTCAGGGTCTCCAACTATAAATGAAGACCTTGATAATACCTCTCACATATTGATGATGCTGTGAGTATCGGCTACCATTCTTATCTTAAACATGGTCCACCTTGCCTTTCCAGCCACATCTAAAGTCACATAAGGCCTCTTTTCTGAGAGCCACATGTCCAATCTTGTCTACGCAACATCACCATGACCTCACCTGTCATTTGGGATCCCAACTTTGTGATGTCCCCAACTGAGTGAATAATCCCCATCTCAGACCTATGCCTCCTTCACTATCTCAGCGAACAATACCAGCACCCACCCACTTGCTCATCTCACAAACCTGAGAGTTGACCAGATACATCGTTCTCTCTTACTCCTGAAATCTAATCAATCATCAAGGTATGTTGACTCTGTTTCCTTAATATTCCTTTAATACAATTACTTCTACCATCTCCACTGCCACCAGCTAAATCCAAGCTACCAGCATCTCTCGCCTGGGCAATGACAGTCGTGCCCAGCTGGGCTACATTCATTCCTGCCCCCATACCCCTTTCCAAATTCCAATTCATTCCTCTCACTGTGACCAGAGCAAATATTTTTTCAGTCCATATTTGGACATCTCACTCCTCTGCATAGCAGGCTTCAGTTGTTCACCACATCTTTTAGGAAGCCCATTTCTCATAGGTCCCACAAGCCCCCCGGACTCATCCAATGCTCCTCTCTCTCCATCATTCTGTCCCTGCCACACTGGCCCTCTTTCCATTTCTGGAACAACTCAAGCCTTTTTCTGCCTCTGGGCTGTCACATGAGGCCAAAACTTTTACATTTTACCTAGTTAATTTCTCATCCTTTGGGGCCTAGCCAAGTATTACTCTCTCAGATAAAATTCTTCCCTGACTCTCCTTCGCCAGACCAGGTTAGGTCCTTCCATTATGCCTCTTCTGGGTCCACTTTCCTGAATTACAATTTTTTTTCACTTGTAAAAGGAAGAGGTTGTATTTGTACACCTCATAGCAGCGTCATTCACACCAGCCCAAAAGTGGAAGCAAACAAGTGTCCATTGTTGAATGGATAAATAAAATGGGGTATATACATACAACAGAATATTATTTAGCCTTCAAAAGGAAGAACATTCCAACACGTGTGACAGCCTGGAGGATTATTGTATGATTCTCTCTGTATTGTCTGTCTATCTTCCAATTGGACTGTCAGCCCTTTGAGGGTAGGACTTGATTCTCTTATTCACATGCTATTTCTGGCACTTGGCACCATGCCTAGGGTAAAGCAGACTTTCAATCAATATATGAGAGAAGGAGATTCAGAGGGACACACAGAGGACAGAAATTAGGGACCATGTAGCCCCAAGAGCCTCGGTTTATGTCTGTCCATCTCCAGGCCCTGAGAGGCCCAGCTGTCCATTGACTCTTCTGCCAAGCAGTCTTTGAATGTACAGACTTTTAATTACAATCCCTTTACTTACGGTGACATGAGGACCTTTCTGTTCCTGGAGTGCTGGAACCATGACTTCTTCAAAAAAACCCCAAGGCCTTTCAAATGATAACAACAAGTGCTTAGCATCAACTTGTTATGAGCCAAGCACTATTTTCAGTGTTTTAAAAACTACTCCCTTAATCTTCACAACAACCCCCTGAGGGAGGCACTGTGAACTAGTTCTGGTTGTTCAGATGAGACAGAGCATCAAACTAGGAGGTAGCAGAACCTAACAGTCCAGCCCTGAAGTCCGTACACATAACCATTACACTGCATTGCAAATCCCCCTGTAAGCCTGGCATAAATGTTTGTGCGATAAAGACGTGGAGTAGCTGACACTAATAGGGCCAAAATGTTCTCTCCTCCCGGCCACGCGCTCTCCCTCAAGCACAGCCTCCAGGCTCTAACCCTCCTAACCTGGCTCCACTCCCTTGATTCTATGTGTCAGATTCATCTGACTGGCAGATTTGGGAAGAACTATTGCCCCCTTCCTGCAGGCGGTGTGAATGCTGCATTACCCACCCTAAGAAGTCTTCTGGTCCAGCGTTTCAGTGACCATCACCGCGACCAGGTGGGAGATCTTGCTGTGTTCTGGCTTTGGCAGCCCCATGTGACTCTCAGACTAACCTCAGGTCTCCAGCTTCGCCTTTATAAAAAACAAAAACGCAATTTCCATGCTCAATCTATGCAACTCAAGCAGAGGCAGGGGCTCTATTGGTTGCCCCATCAGAGACCCCACACTCAGGATCTTAGGAGAGCCCTGGGTGGTCTGGGTAAAGGGGGCAGGTTTTAGTGCTGGGCCTGTCTGAGCATGGGCACCCCAAGCTGAATTCCTAGGGGCAGGCATTTAAGGCAGGTACCCTCACCCCTGCAGACACACTGCCCAGACGCCCTGAGCCTTGGGTGAAGAGGGCCAGGGTTCTGCTGCAGATGGGGGTTGAAGGCACCCTTTTTTCCACACAGTGAAACCCATGCCTACTTTAGGCCTCTCTGCTTTGTCAGCTCTCCCTGGGGTACCATAAACAATGCTGAAGGAGAACACCCATCTTCACTGTGTCCACAGGTGCTGCACCCTTATACCTTTCCACTCATTTAATCCTCACAGCATCCCTAAGGGAAAACTGTGATTATGACCCCATGTTACAGATGGGGAAACTGAGTTGAACAGGCTTTAAATAACTCCCCCAGGTCATGGAGCCTTGACTGTCAGTGGCAGAGCTGGGAATTCCCCCCAGGCAGGCTGGCTTCCAAATGAACCCTCCAAACTATGCCCTGGGCTGCCTCTGCCCAAATAGACACCAGCTTATGACCCTCAGGGATACTGGCCACCAAGATCTCCCTCCCCCAGGGGTTTTGGTGTCCCTAGCGTTCCTGTGACAGTCTCAGACCCTGCTTTCCTGGACCCTCAGTCCCTGCTATTTGCAGCAGACACCATCTTTCCTGAGGAACAGATGGCAGAGCAGGAACACGTGTGTCCAGTGGCAACTTTCCAAAGCAAGGGACTTTCCAAAGTTCCCACCCTGCTGCTTTCTGCCCCTGATTTTTCTGGGAATGACGACATCTGGAAGGGAGCAGGAATATGACTGATCTGGATAAGCAACAGAAATGAAAACATGAGCACCTGTGAGGATTTTGTTTAACAGCCAAGGTTTCACTTTTGTCGTTTAGACAGGGAGTTTCAAATTCCGTCTCCCTCCTTCTTTCTTTCTGCTCCCATGCGGGTCTAAACACGGCTTCTCTCTCTCCCCCTTTCCTCCCCACCTCACTCTCTTTTGGCAGGCAACACTTCTGGGTTCAGAGCCAAGACTGTTCTGCAGACACCAGGCTTTTTTAAAATCCAAACCCAGAGAATTTCTCTTCCTCAAGGATTTTGAGCATCCTTTCTTCTAAGATCTGTGTCTCCCATTTGCCTCCCGAGTGGAGCCGGTTCCCTCATCCTGGCATTCCAGGCCGGCCAGATCTAGTCTGTTACCAGCCATGGCTTCTCCGGCTCCAGAGACTCCCTAAGACCCTCTCCTTTAGTCAGTTCAGCTGCTTTGTCCCGGCACATGTTGAGCCCATTTATGGCTCTAGCTTCTCCCTCTGCCTGAATCCCCTCCCCCACATTGGTGACAGTTACTGCAGCCCCGACACCCCCTTCCGGACCGGCTCCCTGAGCCCCGGCAGAGCCATGCTTCCTTCCTCTTCTTGGGCCCTGGTTCTGTGCCTGCTTGTGACATCGCCTGTCCCCAGGGGCTCCATGTGCCCTCTGGACTGCAAGCATCCCCAGTGGTACAGCCAGGGGCTCAGGCAACTTCCTCCGCCCCTTCATCCTGCCCTGCTTCCCATCCCTCTCCACCCACCCCTTGGTGGGATCTGTAATGTCCCAGGAGGCCCCTTCCAAAACAAACTCCCCTCTGTCTTTCAGAACTCTGCCAGTTAACTCAGCAGCCCCAGGGGCACCAGCTCCCTAGCTTCCCCCGCCCCTCCCCCCCACCCAGAGCTGCGGCTGCTCCCAGATTCCCCGGCATCCCCCACTCAGATGCTAAAAGCTCTCCTCCTCTGGGCTTACACCACCCAGCTTTGCCTCCTTCTACCCATCTAGATATCAGCCTCCCATGTTTCTTCCCTGTATTTAGTCTCTTGTCCTCACTTTGGGTGACTTCAGGGCCCCCCAGGTGGCCCCAACGACTTCCCAATCCCATAAATCCCCCAGGACCTCTGCTGCCCCCTCATTTCCACCACCCACACCCAAAGCCACAGGCTACACCTTGCCCTCACTCAGGAATATGCTGCCTTCGAAACCTAAATTTCACCTTCTGGCCCTGTGAACTGACTTCCTTTCCCTCATCTCTCTCCCTTGTTCCCTCTCAAGTGCTGGTCACTTCTGGCCCGCCCCTCCAGGCCCTCCCTGGCCGCACTTCCCCCTCCACTCAGCCTGGACTCCAGGTCCTCTCTGTGAACTAGCTTGTCAGAAGTCTCTTCCCACCCTCCCACCAAACAGACTCACCCTCAAATCCCCCCAGGCGTGGGGCAATTGTATATACTAATGATTAGGATAATTTAAAGGAAGACACAACTGTGCAATCCGGTCAGTACTATCCCAAGGTTATATCTAATTTGGGTCCTCAACGTACCCATCCTCTGCTGGAACTCGGCAGCCCCCTCGGCAGCTCTCCGTACACAAGCCCTCCTCTCAAGTCTCTGTCCAGACCTCCATCACCTCACTCTCCTCAGACAGCATGGCGTTCACTTGGCCTAGCAGTCCTGGCAGGCTTGAACTCACTGCCCCCTCCACAAACACATCATTCTCTCCTGTCAGAGGCTGAGGTGTCACCGCTTCTGTTCAAGGCCACCACCTTCAGCTGTGAGCGCTCTTGAGTCTGTTGGCTACTATCTCCTCCTTGACCTTGCTCCATTCTGTTACTCTCCTGTCTCTCTGTCTCTGTCTCTCTCTGGCTCCCTCTCCCTTGGCTATGGGGCCTTGGCAAGAAAAGTCTGGGTTGAATTTTGTCCCCCCAAAAGATATGTCCAAGTCCTGACACCCATACTTCAGAATGTGACCTTATTTGGAAATAGGGTCTGTCGGGAGAAAATCAAGTTAAAATGAGGTCAGGTGGGCCCTAGTCCAAAATGATTAGTGTCATTATAAAAAGGGGAACTTTGGACAGACGATGACAGCACGAAGACACATGGGGAGATGACCACGGAGTGGAGTGAGGCATCGACAAGCCAACAGGTGCCAAGGGAAGCCAGAAGCAAAGGATCCTCCCTTAGAGCCGTCAGAGAGAGTATGGCCCTGCCCACAGTCTGATTTAGAACTTGTAGGCTTCAGAACGGAGGCAATGCATTTCTGCTGTTTTAGGTCAGCCAGTCTGGGTACTTTATTGCGGCAGCCTGGAAAACTCGTGCAGCTGGGGAGGCTGACCCAGAGAAGGGCCGCAACACCTCGCTGGGAGGCTGAGGTCTCGGAATACCAGATGAATGGAGTCTCCCTGAGTGTCTGCTGGGAATACTAAGTACCTCCTGGCAGTCACCCATTTAAAATTGTGCTTCCACAGACCCCAGGGGTCTGTGACATGTGGTAATTTGTAAACCTGAACACCCCAGAGATGAATCCTAAGTACATTCAAATCCCCAGCTGCTAGCCCAGGGCCTAACACCCTGAGGGCTTTCAGGGCTATGGCCCAAGTTAGTGCACTCTGGTCAGCTAAGGTAGCAGGGTCCATGCAGTACAAGGCTGTGAGGCATGTCTGCAACCTAGCAGAGCTTTCCTGCACATTCACACAAGCCAGCCCCTAGGACACATTTGGTCTCATGCCATGCTGAAGTCAACCAAGTAAAGCTGCAAGATGCTCTGGTGGGTTCTGTAGACTGTTTCCCAGAGGGTGACTCAGCTCCATGGAGAAAAGTAGGCTGAAACTATGCCTTCTTTTCCTTTCTTCTCTCTTTCCCAGAAGTCCTTGGAACAGAATGTAAAAGTAGCTCTTTCCATCAGTCTGGAGTCCTGCTTCCAGATCCAAGGGGCCAAACAGGCCACCGGGATAACATTTAAGTGAACACGACATTGGTGTTCCTGTTTGAAAACTGGAGCCCAGCAACTGCCCTCCTCCTCCCCAATCCAGGCATTTAAAAAGCAGTCTGAGTAATTATTCTGCTTTTATCAATCTTCCTTGCTAGATATTAGCACTTCGGAAGCAGGGACCCTGTCACCTTAATCTTTATGGTCTGGGGTTCTGCTCATAGTAGAACCCCAACAAATGTTTGGTAATGTAAATTTTTAAAGAAACTTTTGAGTGGTCAGGTAGATGTTGGAGCAAAACGATGTCAAGGAATCCACTCGGTGGAGGATTGCAGCCATCTATTCTATTCGGCTCCTTCTAGCAGTCCTGACAGTACCCACCGTAAGCAAGGACTCCACAGTTTGGCAGGAGACTTGACACCCCCTCTTCTCCCAAGCTCGCCTAGGTGGAACTCCCAGACCAGGAGGCAGGAGCTGAAGTGAGCAGATGTTCTGTAGAACTTGACTGATTATGCTTTCAGGTAAAAGGATGTCACATCTTTCTCTGCATGTCTGGCTGGTAAATGGAAGGTACTTTTAATGTCCTCAGGGCCTATGGTGGGAGCTAAGTACCCCCAGAATGGCAGGAGAGAAGCCTGGAGGATCAAGGAATGTGGGTACAGGTCCCATCCCATGGCACAATCCTGGCCTCGCATGTCTTGCAGCCTCTTTGGACAAACTGGTCAGAGAGAGACTTCATGCGTCTGTCTTTTAAAAAAAAGACCTCTCTTCTTGGGGTGCCCTTGTGTTGGTAGTTCTGAACAGCGGCAGTTCTGCTCATGCCTGCTCATGCCACCTTATTTCCATGTGGTAGGGGCCACAGTCAAGTGTTTGGAAGATTGAGTGCTGCGCTGAGAGACACCTACAAGCATTTACTGAGCCCTTATGTGCACACTGTGGTGGGGAATCCAAGGGGAAACACTTGTCACTAGAGAAAGAACCTGCTTGTATCAGGGAGTCAAGATTCACGTAAAAGAGCACAGATGGCATAGGGAAGAGTGGGCACAGGCTTTAATGCCAGGCTGGATTCCAGTACCGCATGGGTTCCTGGGTTCCTACCACATCCTAGCAGTGTGCCCAGGACATGTAACTCTACTTCTGTCTCAATTTCCTGAAAAGTAAAATGGGAGTGATACCAATCATGGAACCTACTTCATAGGGCCACTTCTGAGGGTCCCATGGAATACATGTGAAGCCCTTAGAACAGTTCCTGACAGTTTATCCGTATTAATTGTTGTTGTTTTTATTAGTATTACTGAGTATATGATAAATGAGATATTATATATGAAATGCGAGGCACTTACTGAGCCCTTGTAATGTTAACTGCTGTCATTATCATTTTTCATTTTAAAGTTCTGAATTAGTTATCTATTGCTGTGTAACAAATTATCCCCAAAACTTAGCAACTTAATACAACAATAGACATTTATTATCTCACACTGGTTCAGTGGAATCTGGCCACAACTTAGAGCTGCATGGTTCTAGCTCAGGATCTCTCAAGAAGTTGCACACAGCGGTTGCCTGGGGCTTGACCAGAACATGCTTTCAAGATGACGCACATGGCTGGCAAGTTGGCACTGACTGGTGGCAGGAGGTCTCCGTCCTTCCTCACGTGGACCCCTGCACGGGAGTGCCTGAGGGTCTTCACAGTATGACAGCTGGCTTCTCCTCTGGTGAGTCATTCAAGTGAGCAAGGCGGAACCAGTGTCTCTGGTGCCAGTGTGGGAAACTTAGTGCCACAATAACCTATTAGATACACGGGTCAACCCGCTTCATTTTGGATGGAGCTACACAAGGGTGTGAATACCAGTAACTGCTCCCTGGGGGCTCTCCTGGAGGCTGGCTTCCACATAGTCTCTGTGGCACAGAGATTGAGTTCCCTTGCAGCTCAGATGAGGGAAAACAATGAAGGTAAGCATACTCAGGAATGTTTGATTTTTTTTTTAGCCAGATCTTGAGAGATGGTCGCTCATCATTCCTTTTCCCTCATATTCCTTATTTCTGTAGCACTTGGAAAGAGAGGAGGTTAGGCTTTTACAATCAGAAGGGCAAGAGGGAAGCAGGGGAAACATCAAGAAAAGTTTAAAGGAGGGAAGAAAGACCTATTTGAGGGATAGGAAAGGGGAGACTGGCACTGGGAAGGAGGAACGTCTAGAAATAAGGTGAACAGAGGCAGCCTGGGCCTGCTAAAGTGAACCCCCAAAGCCAGATAAATGCGCTTAAACCAGCTGGAGTGGAAAAAAGTAAACGTCAAGGGCATAAGGCTTTAGCTAAACACATTTTCAAAACGCCTGTAGGCTTGTTTGATGTGGGCAATTTGAGGCTGGGTAACAGATTTGAAGGTGAAAATGTTCTTTTCTAAGCGGCATTCACTTTAATGCCAGCATGCCCTGGTGAGGTCAAGGCAATACCAGGAAACAGGCTTGAATAGCTTCCTTATATCAGGGTAGGAAGCTCAAGTTGATAAGAAAGTTGGAATCAAGTATCCCAGTTGGAGGAGGAAACGTTGGAGTGGGAGATAGTCTGTGTTTACACAGTGAGCAAGCTCTGTCTGCAGTTTATACAAACGGCATCCTCAGGCAGCTGAAGACAGACCTGCCTGACCTAGAAAAACTCATGTCTGGTGCCCAACCAGCATGCCCAACCCATCCTGCTAGGGGGCTCAGAGCTGCTTGGCCACACTGGGGGCACAGGCCGTCCTGCACACTGCTGCCCTGACACTGTACGCTGCAGTGCTGGGCAGAACCAGGGTGGTCACTGAAGTATCCCCTTCAGGTCCTGCCCTGAACTACCTGCTGAGCTCTTCTCGTTATTCCAGTCAGCAAGGAGGAGTACCTCGGGATGCCCCTACACTGGACTTAGGGCCCACTCAGCAAGACAATAATAAAACCTACCATTTGTGGATCAGCGTGGGGTCCCCAAGGTGTCCCAGTGATTTGCAGTCCCTGGAATACACTGTGCTGCCGAGAGGGGTGGCATGAGTCAGGCATGTCTAGGTTTGAATGGGCACCATCCCTTGAGCTTGACTTTGGCTAGTGTACTTTATTTACTGCTTAGAGCCTCAGTTTCCCTATCTGGGAAATGGGGAGAAGGCTAACAGATAAGAAGCCTTTGGACAGTACCCAGTTTGTAACAAGAGCTCATAGATGACCACTACCCCAACCTCACTATCGTTTCGTGCCCCTCTAGTCTTCATCAGGATGATCTTCCCCAGCCCAGAAGGCCTTCCTCCCTATTCTCTGGCTTCCCCTTCTCTTTCAAAACTCAACTCAAACCCCACCTGCCTGCTTTCAGAGAGGCCCTGCACTGAGCTCCCTGGCCAGCTGGGATGCTCTAACTCTTAGAGCTCTGGGCAGCTATCACTGCTCCCATTATGGCACAGAGCACTTAGCACAGTGATGACAGGTTGACCAGCTGGCCTCACCCACTGTAAACTCCTCATAAGCTCATTTCCTTTTGTACTGCCCAACATGTAGCACAGTGCCCGGCCCAAGCAGGCACTCCCCACATGTCCAGACAATGCAGTGTTGGGCTTGTTTCATGGTCCATAGGCATAGGTCAGCAGCCAGTAGCCCCAGGAGGCTTGCTTTGACCTGGCCCATCTGCATGTGGGGACTGGAGATCACAATGACTCAGGCCCCTGGGGTGTTAGAGGAGCCCAGGGGCAGGGATGAGCAGCTTCCTTTCCAGCACAGTCTTCCCCCTTATATTACAGCAAAACCTGAATTCACATTAGAAGTAATGCTTTTTCCAACAAAGATGTTAGGGATATGAAAAAACAGGCCAAGGAGCAGAAGAGCTGCAATTCAGACAGTTCTTCCAACTTCTGAGAAGTCCTTAATTTTGCTCCAGCTTGGACCTGACACCTCAAGGAGTTCCCTAGAACTAAGGAGTGTCTTTCACAATCTCAGAGACCCTGGGCAAAGTCCAATGTTGACATGTGATTCAGAGGGTGGAGTGGATGTTATAAATTACACATTTGCTTTTTTCAAACTCTATAAAAAAAAATGCACAGTCTCCTGGGCCTGGATTCAGTTGTCTTAGGGGAGTTGCTTTCTGACCCTGGTTCCTTAAATCTTTCAGGTTCAACCCAGTCACCCAAACACGTAATCCCCAAGCCTCCCACCATGTCTGCCCCTTTCCTCTCTCTAAATCCCTGTGGAGACTGGCTTTGAAAGTCTCTGGATGGTATTATTTGCTCTCCCACTCACGAGGTGCTCTCATAACACACCTGGAGCACATAGCCACTGCCACACTGTTCTTCTGCTTGTTCTCTCTCCTCTCTCCACTGCTTCATGGGCACCAGATGGGTCATCCTAAAACATGTCACCCTCCCTGCTCAAAAATATTCCAATCATTCCTGTTTAGCAACAGAATAAAATCTCAGCATTGTAACCCAGGATCCAAACCCTTCCCAATCTGACTCCACCATGCCACTTCACACTCAGCTGGCTGGTACTGATCAAAGCAGCTCCACATTGTCCCAGG
Organism: Smutsia gigantea; assembly: GCA_032199065.1. Lineage (NCBI taxonomy): Eukaryota > Metazoa > Chordata > Mammalia > Pholidota > Manidae > Smutsia > Smutsia gigantea. The sequence goes on along the minus strand of JAVSCE010019741.1, from coordinate 14,683 downwards.
CACACACCAGGTGCATGCCCTCTCTGACGCTGTTCCACCTGCCTGGAATGCCCTTCCTTGCTCTATTCCTCATAATCAGTCATTCAAGGCTTCTGTCCACTTCCCATGGATTGGCCCAGGAAATAGCCACTACCTCCGTGGAGCACTTAAATGGGTGGTGACACTGAGGAACTTAATTTTTGATTTAATTTAATTTTAATTAATTTAAATTTACTTGGCTGATACTTGATTCAGTTATTATAAAATGTTTAAGTATGTTTGGAACAATTTGGTTTTGTGAATCTACTTGTTCAAACTGTAAATTTTATGAGATCTAAATCCAGGCCAGATCGCTAATCAGTGACTAAATTAAGATTGCTGTAAATGCAAAATACACACTGGATTTTGAAGACTTTGTACCAAAGACAGAAGCATACCTTCTTAGTAATCTTTACATTGATTACATGTTGAAATGATACTTTGGATATATTGGGTTTAATAAACTATATTGTTAAAATCAATTTGGCTTTTATTTTTTTACTTTTCCAATGTGGCTACTCGAGAATTGAAAATTGCATATGTGGCTTGCATTATATTTCTATTAGACAGCACTAGACTCTAGATCCCAGATGCAATGATCAGTAAAGTTCATTTAAAACTTAGCATATGCCACTTTGTATTTTTTTAAATCTTTTTATTTATATAACAAAATTATTTTAACAGCTTTTAATCCCCAATGCCTAGCAGCAAATGCTATTATCAGACAGCTATTTTGGGCCAGGCACTTTATTAGGTGCTTTACATATGTTAATCACACTCAATCCTCTTAGGAACCCAGTGAGGTGTGGGCATAATTAGTTCCCTTTTTCAGATAAGGGAATTGAAGTTCAGCCAGTTCAGGTGGTTTATGAAGATTACTTAATGATAGATACAAGAAGAAGCAGAGCTGGGGTTTGAACCCAGGCCCGCTCAACTCTTGCTGATGCTCCTTGCAATCCCAGCTCATGCCTGTTAGGAAAGGGCACGCACTAAATATTTGCTATGGAGAAGGATGGCACAAGCTCTAGTTTCTTCTGGCCCAACTCCACTGTTCTGGTTCCCTGCTGTGAACAGGCTACTTGATTGATATCCACTGTGTGATGGTGTGTCCTAATTACCCGCACCACACACACACCCTCCAGCTAGTTCAAGTGATTTAATAATCCATTCTGTGATATCTGGCCATGCCAAGTTAGCATTGTGTGCAGTGACGTCCAGCACCCTGATTCTGACAAGTGGGGCTGAGCCAAAAGTCTCCTCTCTGGGCACTGACTAGTCCCCCTCCGTCCTGGAGGACTGCAGATCCAGCTAGCAACCTACAGAGATGCAGAAAAACCATTTGGGAGTAGGCATGATGCGTACTAATTTAACTTACATTGACTTTAGTGAGACTTTATGATATGACACACTAGATGCTGAAGATCCCAGGTAAGGTAGCTGGGTCCCTTGCCTCAAAGGGTCCACATTCTGGCATGGTAGGTGAAGTGGCAGGGGTTGGGGGGGGTGCAATTACAGCCAATTAGTGTGACTTGTGCTGTGACTGGCAAGGAAGGATGCTAAAGGACCTCCCAGGCTGCCTATCCAGACCTGGGCAGGAAGAGAGGGGAAGGAAGGGCTGGGAGGCGTAAGAAAAGAGGGATAGGGCAGGGGAGGGAGTGCAGGGGAGGAGTGTGAAGCCGGTGAAAGGAAGAACCTGGGGAGACAAGGGGTGGGAGATGGGCGAGACAGCCTGGAAACAAAAACAGGGAGGGCTCTGGGTGTTTTCTACCACTTCTGGCCAAATTAGAAAATGATTGGCACTGTTGGGATGGACATGAAATTCACTAAGAGAGTAATTTGTCAAAATATAACACTTCCCCGAGAAAATGCTATATTACTCCTTGAGAAGATTATGCTAGGGGGTGGAGAGAAGGCCTTTCAGATTCATCTCTTAGTTCCTGACAGTTGATAAATAGCCACTATTTATCACTGCCCATTATTATTACTTGTTCTCTCATTTATGGAGAGGATTAAATAATTAAGAATAGAGCCACGGACAGGTGAATTTTCTCGGGACCAAAGGCATAAATGGAGGTTTATAGTTCGTTTAGATTTTCCATCAGAACTCACTAGCAGCAAATGAATCTATTCTATCGGGTCAATCTATTGGGTCTGTCCTGGGGAAGTTAAATAATCCCCCCCCACCCCCGTTCCAATTTCTTAATTGTAACAAATTAGCCAAGAGTGTCTTTGTGATCTGCTGGAGTCTTAGAGAGAAAACCAACTAAAGCAATAGGTGTTCATCCTTTTAAAATCTGAGCGCTGAGCCCTTTAACTCAAAAATGCAGTGCAGAGCTCCTAAATTACAGAGGGTGAATTTGCCTAAGCTCTTCACACCCTGCCTGAGGTGGCCTGCTGAACTCCATCTCCTCCTTGAGCTGGGGCTAACTTGAGCTAACTTCCTTGTTTTCCAGGAGGCCCTTTGCAGAAATCCAGGGAAAAGGATTTATTGAGGATTGGTCCAGACTCATTTTGTGTCTGCTATTCTATAAAGCGCTCAATACCTCTTGCCCAGGGTAGCCTTGGGAAGGGCGATGACACCCCAGAACCTTAGCAGGCTTCTACTAGAAGGGCACGAGAGTCCCAACCAGGGTCTGGCTAATGAATAACTTAAATGAGCCAAACGTTCAAAAGTTTCTCCATGGAGATCGACCTTCAGGAGCCTGGGAAGCTAGATGTTTCTGGGGTTTCATTTATGCCCTATGTCTATAAAATGAGGGCAATTTAGATCTTATCTCACTGTATACTCTCAGCCAGTATCCCTTTAACTCTGGGCAAGAGAAGTGTCTGCTTCTGCCAGGGCCCTTTCCTGGTACTGTCCCTCCTCATAGAGCAAGGCCAAGGAAGCTGCCCAGAGCCTGTGCTCCCAGCAGACCAACATGCCAGATGTTGGGGATCCCAAGCTCCTTATTCAAGCAGGCCAAGCCTGTGTCCCTGAGTGTGCTCTGTCCTAAGGGGCAACTGCTCCTCTGGTGTGCCCAACTCTAGGCCCAAGAGCTGTCCAGTGGTGGCTAGTGGCAGGGGTGTGCACGGAGCATGGGTATGTGGCCTGAGCGTCCCCATATTATCTATGACCTTGATACTAGTTTAGTAATTGCATAAGAAGAAAACGTCGTGACACTGACTGAAATCCTGATGTCATTTTACATTAAACCCACTCCACCAGACTCTGAGATTACCATACCTACCTGCGGGGGTGTGTTTTCCTACATATATATAACAATAACAATATTATATACAGCAATAATAGGATAACTTTGTTTGGGTTCCCGGATCCAATTCCAATGTGTGTAAGTATGTGGGAGGAGGTCTTCCCACACATAACACCAAGCAATTCTCGAGCACCAGCAGAATGTTGGAGAAATCAACTCAATTATGACGCTGTCTGCTGGGAAACAGGACCACATTCCCCAGGTTAAGGGGTCCGTCCTACGAGACTGCTGTCCACCCCCACTCCAGACGCCAGTTGTAAGCCCCAGGCAGTACCTGTGCTTCTGACCTACCAGCTACAGAATGGAGTTTCCCATGACCTACCCATTAGGTTCGATTAATTTGCTAGAGTGGCTCACAGAAGTCAGGAAAACACTTAGGTTTACAGTTTAATAAAGGATACTGTTAAGGATACAAGTTAACAGCCTGATGAAGAGAGACATAGGGCAAGTTCCCAAATAAAGCAGCTTCTATCCTCGTGGAACTTGGGCCCTGGCTTGGTGGCACGTGGAGGCATTCTGGTTCCCCCAGCACAGAAGCTCTCCCCAATGGAGAAGCAGGATCCAACTGAACAGACAGTGACAGGCTTTTCTTAGGGATTTTTGTGAGGGCTTCATTGCATAGTCATGATTGACTGAATTATTGGCCATTGGCTGATTCAACTTCCACTTGGGCAGAGGTCCAAAAGTCTCTCATTAACATGACAAAACACCCATTTCACCTTTAAGACTACAGTGTTTTCAGGAACTGTGAAAGAAGAGCAAAAATACCTGGGAAATATGTATTTCTTATGACTCCTAATATTGCACCACTTTACAGATTAGAAAACAAAGCCCATGTTCCTAATTCCCTCTGCTAAGATCCTGCTTGAACCTCTGCTCTCCAGCTGAGGTTATTCTTTACACTCCCAGTGCTGGTGGAGACTAACAAATCCTGCCGCTCTTCAGAGTTCAGATTTGGGGGACAACCCCTAATATGCATGTATTTTTCACGTTGTTATCAGACTGATTCAACCAGAAGTAGCTGTATCCGCTGCTGTGAGTCAAGTGAAGCATAGGAAAGAATACATTTAAACCACAGAAGGAAAGGCCAGGAAAGATACGGGAGACTGTTCTGACCATGACAATATTGTTAAACTTTCAAAGAAGGTTTTTAAAGAAGTTTGCTTGTTCCTTCCTCAAAGAGGCTAAAACCGAACCTTCTCATTTATGGACAGAGAATGAGTTCTATATGGACAGACTGTTTGTTCTATAATTTAATCATCAGGGCAAATGTTTATGTATAAATACTCCCATTTTACAGAAATGAAAGGCAAGGCTCAGATATGTTAACTGAATTCTCACCCAGGCCCCGCACCCACACTACATTTCCTCTCTGGGAAACAAGACGACAAGCAAACAACCTGATATGGTTTGTAGGATGTAGACAGAAAAACAGATTATTCAGTACTTAAGAGACTTTTTTCCTATTCGAGTTGTTTATTGGCAAAGAAAGGGAAAACAGTCACACCTGCAGAATTGTTTGACGCACATGGAGCAGCTTCCCCTCACTTTGTCTCCTCCTCTCATCCTCTCCTGAGTGGGCCTGGCATAACCCTCCCACAGCCAGGAAAAAACTAATAACTAATGCAAGCGTGGCACCTCAGGCTAGTACTTCATCTTCTTAGCCCTCCAGCTCTGTGATTCTGACTCAGTAGCTGCTGCCCTTCCCTGAGTCCTACCAGGAGCTAACCCTTCTTTTCATTAGCAGCTGACACAGGAGTTTGGAAACAGATGCATGGATGCCATTATTTGCTCTGGGAGCCAGGCTGCCACAGCCTGACAAAGGCCACATATATGGACCATTTCTCAGCGATGCTGGGTAAGTCCTTACTGCTCAATGGTCAACTCAACCAGCTGACGCACGCTGGCATTTAAAGTGAGACAAAGGGTAGGTTGACAGGCTGTGACAGGTGACACCACCTGGCTAGCCAGCTAGCCAGGAGTGTGGTTCCTGGAAGTGGCAGGTCAAGCTTGCTAAGCCAGTGTTCTGAGAGCAAAAAACCTGCTCCCACCTGATTGGGAGAAGAGGATTTTAAGACGCAGGAAGAAATCAAGCCTTTGCAGACTTAAACTTCCCCGGAGAAACAACTTAATGTTATAAAGAACCCTTGCCTGTTTCTGGCAAGGAGCAGTCCACTTATAGACAATAAAACATAGAAAATATCCCTCATCTTTAAAAGCCATAAGGGAAAATAAAGGAGAGGGACTGAGCAGGATGTTTTGCATTTCTCAGAAAGAATATCAGATTTACAAGCAAAGCCTTGTGTTTAGTGTAATATAAATAGATTGCCCATAAACACATCTGAGGCAGTAAGCAAGGTGTAAGGGTTTGTATGCACGCTGGTGTGTGCCTTTAAGACAGCACAGGCTTCTGCCATTGGATAAGCTGAGGTCACAGCTGGTCAACAGCAGCTCATGGATTTTTTTCAGAGACTGAGAAAAATAAAACCAGTAATTAAAGTCATGTTTTCCATTAACAACAACAAAAACTCCACTAACAAGGCAATTCCACATCTCTGGTTTCATACAAAACTATGTACATGAGAGGCTTATTTTTGGTAAGGACACCTACCAAACTTCATCACCAAAACAGTTGCCTTTTTATGTCTAATTCACGTTAAGGGAACGTCTGGGGATTACTCACCATGCAAATGTTGCCCTAAACTTTGACTCCTCCTTTCTTATATCTACATAAGCTGCCTGCACCATTGTACTAACCTGAGCTCAAAGTATGGAACATCTTATCCGAATCAGCCTAAATGCTGGTAAACTTGGAGGTGCAGTTGGCCTGAGAGGGGATGCAAAGACCATCCAACCAGCCGACCCACAGAACTCCTAGACTCTGGTGCTTCATGGTTAAGCACAGTTAGCTACTTGCTTCTTAAGTTTGAACATACATCTGGGCATTCGGGGCACTGCTGCCATTCTAGCATATCAGCAAGAACACTGAATTCAGAGTCAAAGGAGGGGACTTCTGGTTCTGCAACTGGCCGAGTGAGGCTGCCAGCGTGTCACTGAAAACGTTTCTACCCCGAGCTCAGCTTCCTTGTGTGTGATGGGAGTGAGGTCAAGGCAGGGTGTTCCTAGTCAGGCTATTGTGAGCAGAGAATGAGATAAAGTGGGTCAAAGTGCTTTGGGGAGTTTAAAACCTTACGCATGTATAAGGGGTTTGTATTCTGGGAGGGCTAAGGAATTCCTTCCTTTTCTAGTATGGAAAGCAGGATATAAAAAATCCCTGCCTGTCCTAGCTGTAAGAAAGGATTAAAATCAACCCATTTCATGCTGATGATGAGGCAAGATAGAGTTGTGTCGTCACCCTCATTAGAAAATTAACACAAGGTTTAACCATCAAGTAATGTACCTGATTTTTAAATAAACATATCTACATGGGTGTTGTCCTATCTTGAGTAGTGAGTAGTCACCTTGGCAGGCAAAACACATATTTAAATTATATTTCCCATCATTCAAAAAAAATTTTTTTAACTTGTCTTTTGGAATTGTTCCTAGAGCCTCTGGCACATGCTTTTGAATATGTCCAAGGGTGACAAATTTTTGTTCTTTGTGGATAATACTGATTTGTAAATAGTCCAAAGTTATTTGACACAAAGGTTGGTAAATGAGCTAAATAATACCATTCTTTTTAATGGGAAAAAAAGCTAGGAAAAAAGATAGAATGACTATACTTCAGTTCCAACAGAAGAATTAACCGGTCAGTTTCAAGAACTAGCAGTATTGCTGGAAAAGGGCTTGTTTCTAAGGTAACCTACATTAGAGGAGAAAAGCCATTTGGAAATGTACTTCTACATTTTTAGTTACACCTTCATTATTTATCTTGCAAGACTATTTGCCACAAGACTTTTGAGTTTCCAGAAAGAAAAGAGAATTGCAACCAATCAGCTGTTCATTTTATCACAGCTCCTAGGGGCCTCTGAATCCCTCATTTGCATATGGGTTAACTGGCCAGGCAAACAACATAACAGATGTGTTTCCAATGAATTAACATCTGGGCCTATTGGAAATAGAGCACAAGCAGAATCAGGTTCTAACCAGTAGACTATACGCACTTAGAAAGTTTGGATTTTCTTTTTCAGTTATGAAACTATCTGGAAATTAAAATATCACTAGTATCATTACAATGTAACCTGAAGCTACTGTTAGACTACATTTGCTTCTGGTGCAAATAATTTAAATTGTTAGTGTTATTTTAAGATAAACACAGTTGCACTTTCATCCATTGAATATTCACATTATGGGCACTTCCATTTTGAATGATGTCAATGACTTTTCTCTTACGGGAAATATAATTTTTTCTTTTATTATGGTAAAATTCACATAACATCAAATTCATCATCAAATGTAAATATACATTTAAATTCAATGGCATTTAGTACATTCACAATATTCTGCAACCATCACCACCACCTAGTTCCTAAACACTTTTATTCCTTCTAAAGGAAACCCTGTACCCATTAAGCAGTCACTCCCCATTCTTGCCTCCCCCAGCCTCTAACAACTATTAATCTGTGGTTTCTATGGATTTGTCTATTCTGGATATTTCACATAAAGGGAACCTTATAATATGTGGCCTTTCATGTATGGCTTTTTTCACTTAGCACAATATTCTTGGGGTTCATCCATGTTGTAGCATGTGTCAGTACTTCATTTCTTCTAATGGCTGATAATTACAGTGAACGGATATGCTACTTATCCATTCATCCACTGATGGACATATGAGTTGTTCTCACCTTTTGGCTGTTTTACATAGTGCTGCCATGAACATACATGTACAACTATTTGTTTGAACACCTGTCTTCAATTATTTTGGGTATATATCTAAGATTGGAATTGCTGGGTCATAAGGAAATTCTATGTTTAATTTCCTGAGGAGCCACAAAACTTCTAACTCATTTTTATGCTTACAGTTTCAAGGTGGCTGGATTACCAGACAGTCAGAAGTAGTTGGACTGCTGCCACCAGACGCCAGGCTGGGCCCAAAGAGGTCTCTTTTTCAGAAGCACTGAGTAGAGTAGCTAGGGTCTATCTGAGCGAAGCTTGTTCCAATATGCAAGGTTATAGGCAGAGCTTTGAACACTTTTCTCTGCTGTTCTACATGTAATAACATGAACTGGCTGGGCAGGAATTACCTTCCTGCCTCCTAGGCATCCTGGTTCTCTATTATGTTCTGCACACTTTCAGAAAAAGAGAAAAGAAGACATTAACTGCCTAACTTATAGGCGTCCTTCCTCATGTTTTTGTAGGATTCCAGATAAGCATCTGGAGTCCATGCAGAAATGGTGCTTGGGGGCCAAGGCTACTCCCAGGGTAGGATTTTTACCAAACACTCTGTCTGAAGGTACCACCCAGTGATTCTGACCTTATCAATCCATACATACTGTAGTTGAGCCTACTCTGCTTTGTATATTGCAGATGGTCCAACCTATGGGCTTGGCCAAGACAACAGGAGATAAAATTCTACTACAGGCATTGTTTACTACAGCCAATTTACTGAGTCATGAGGCTTCTCGGCCATTAAGCAAACACTGACAGTAAACTGATTAGCCCTGATTTTTTAATTTAAATCTTTTTATGAGCCTCTTAAGAGTTGTGGCCTCTTACCTCAACTCCCTAACACATAGGCCTTTTCTGAGGCACAGGAGCCCAAACCAAGGAGCCTTATGGCTGCATTGCCAAAAACACAGGCCAAAATGGTTTTTTCCACTTGAAACCAAATACTAAGAGTGAAGAAGCTGGCTTCTGGGGTCCGTGCTACACAGTCTCTCTGCCAACCCAGCTGTCACTTGTCGCTCGTTTCCTGGCAGCCCTTTCAGATGTCCTGGCCTGAATCTGTTAGGACAGAAAAAAGTCCCTTGGCTGGTCATATCCTTCGTAATCTGGCAGGAAACCTAAAATTTGCCTGCTCCGGTCCTTGGTCTGTTTGCTTATCTGCTTCCTTGTAGGGAAGAGTCTGCATCACAGTGTCCGGTTTAGGGGGATTTTCACCATGACCTCACCCTCCTGCAGCTGATTTCAGTGCTGCAGCTCCAGTGGGAATCCACATTAATGACACATTAACAACCCTCCTAGCACATCTCAGATTCATATCAACTCAGGTTCTTTCTCTTCACTGGAGGGTCTTCTCAGAGGTCCGAGCATGCCAACAATAGCTGGGGGGGCTGGAGACAGAGGACGTGTGGTTGTTGTTCTGGATTTGGGAGAGCAGATGCCAAAGAAGCCGCCTTAAGAAAATGCACCAAAAAGGTTCCAGGCTCGCGCTCGCTGTTCCACTAACATTCGAGCTAAAAGCCTCAAACATGGGCGCGCGAATGGTGACAGCAGGCGGCGGTCACTTAACCCAGGAGTAAGAGCGGCGGGAGTGGTTGGGGCGTCCCGGCCTCCAGCTTCCAGGGCTCTGGGAAGTAGCCTTTCCGCCCCTAAGTGGGCGCAGCTAATTAAAGGAAAACAGAAAGTCGAGTTGCGCAGTCGCGCGCCCGGCTCCAGGCGCCCAGCCCGGCCGGAGACCACGTGACCACACCCAGGGTTTTTTCTTTTTTTTTTCTTCTTCTTCTTCCCGCCCTCCTCCCCTCCTTGCGCGCGCCGGACGGCGCCGCGGGCACGCGAGCTGCAGCGTGCCGCCAGCCATTCTCAAGCTCTTGTTGCACAAACTTTCTGCCACAGATAGACTCATGTCCCTGTGGCCCTAGCCAGGCTGAGAGGGAGAATGAGGGCTCTGAATTCCCAGATATTCCCACTTGCTGTATGAGTGTACTAAAATTCCTGGTCTTACTTAAAAACTCCTAAGAGGTGCATACATCACTGCAAGTTTTCTCAGCATTATCATGGATTTTTTTCAAGAGTTAATTTTCAGAAAGGGTTTGACTCACTCCCCCAAAGTGCTTTGTCAATGAATTCTTGAAAAACGCTGCCGTGGGCATGGTTCTGAGCTGCAGGGGGTGCAGCGTATATCTCAGAGTGAGAGTTCAGTTTATATATAAACCATGGTGGGGGGCCTGACAACCTGGGCTGTTGACAAAGCGGGCACTGTACCTGTCGCTGTAACTGCCAGCTGCATAGAATGGGGCCGTGCATAGAGCCTTCTAACCCACATTTGTTCTTCCCGGAGAGTGGAATATGGGGCAGAGGTGACAGCCTGGTATGTACCAGAGGACTTTTATGGACAAGCAGAGGTGGATCCAAGCACAAGTCCCCCAAGGGACAACTGTGAGAGCAGAGAACCATGGGAGAGTCAGAATTCAGGCAGGTGGCAAGATGGAGACCTAAGAAGAGAATGCCCTGGTGGGGGCAGTCTTTCCTCTTTGCCCTTCATTTCTCAACAGAGTAAGGAAGGAGGAGCGGGAGGGAAGCCTGGAGGAGGCAGAACATCAGGCTCCCTTAACTGATGCTCTACTTTTGTGGACTAATGATTCCTAAAGAATGATGAGTTACTACTCACAAGGATTAAGAGATCATGAGTGAACTTCCGGGAAGATGGCGGTGTGAGCAGGGCGGCAGAAATCTCCTCCCAACACTATATTTATCTGCGAAAACACAGAAAATACATCTATTCCTAAAAGAGAGACGAGAATACAAAGGAAAGCGCACAGCGTGCAGCTACACCCGAGAGGACTCGGCACCCCAAGAGGCGGGTAAGATACGGAGCCGCGACCCGGCGGGACCCGAGCCCTCCCCCACCCAGCGCACCGGCGGGAGGAGAGGATTCAGAGCCGGGAGGGAGTGGAAGCACACCCCGCGAAGTAGCCAGCCCCGGTGACCTGCGCGGGGAGCGCTGACCCACATTGCGCAGTGCAGCGGAGATTGGAGAGACAGAGGGGCAGGATCTGAGCGGGGAACGCGCCAGGGGGCTTGCAGCCCGCTCCCAGGAAGGAAAAAAAAGTGCGCGCTTTCTCCAGCGGTCTTAAAGAGACAGGAGCCCAGCGGAGGAGCCGGATCGCCCCAGCACACTCAGCCCAGCAGGCTGGGAGTCCGGGGGAGTTTCAGACGCCTTAGCTGGCGACTGAGGAAGCGTAGCCATACTTAACCCTTCTCACTGGGATCAACAGCCTCCTATTCGTTCCCACCCCTGCCAGAGCGATAAGGTGCCCTGCGGAGTGGCACAGTCACAACTGTGGAATAGTGGGGCAATAGCGCCACCTACAGCATTCCCACAGAATCTACGTCCGGTGGGCATTTTTTTGTTGTTTTTTTGTTTTTTTGTTTTTGTTTTTTCTTTTCTTTCTTTTTTTCTTTTTTTCTTTCTTTCTTTTTTTCTTTTTTTTTCTTTTTTTCTCTTTTTTTTTCTTCTCTTTTTAAAGTCTTAAAGAGCCCAGCTGACATACGTGGCAACTATCAGTGACCAATTTAGAGCCATGAAAAGACAGAGGAATATGGTTCAGACCAAAATCAACCAGACAACCCCAGAGAGGGAGTCTGAAGGGATGGAAATGCACAGCCTCCCTGAAAAAGAATTTAGAATAAAAGTCATAACCATGCTGATGGACCTACAGAGAAATGTGCAAGAGCTGAGGGAGGAAGTGAGGGAACTGAGGAAAGACAATACAGAAATCAGACAAGCGATCGACGGGCTTAACAGCAGAATGGATGAGATGCGAGAGACTGTTAATGGAATAGAAAACAGAGAACAGGAGTACAGAGCAGCGGAGGCAGAGAGAGATAAAAGGATTTCTAGGAATGAAAGAATATTAAGAGAACTGTGTGACCAATCCAAACGGAACAATATTCGCATTATAGGAGTACCAGAGGAAGAAGAGAGAGAAAAAGGGATAGAAAGTGTCTTTGAAGAAATAATTGCTGAAAACTTTCCCTCGCTGGGGAAGGAAGTAGTCTCGCAGTCCACCGAAGCTCATAGATCTCCCAACACAAGGGACCCAAGGAAGACAACACCAAGACACATAATAATTAAGATGGCAAAGATCAAAGATAAAGACAGGGTATTAAAGGCAGCTAGAGAGAGAAAAAAGATCACCTACAAAGGAAAACCCATCAGACTATCATCAGACTTCTCAACAGAAACCTTACAGGCCAGAAGAGAATGGCATGATATATTTAACGTTATGAAACAGAAGGGCCTCGAACCAAGAATATTGTATCCAGCACGATTATCATTTAAATATGATGGAGGGATTAAACAATTTCCAGATAAACGAAAGTTAAGAGAATTTGCGTCTCATAAACCACCACTACAGGATATCTTAAATGGACTGCTCTAGATGGAAGCACACCTAAGGCTAAAAAGATGTCACCAGAGAAAATAAAATCATAGCAAAGAAAGCAGACCATCCAAATACTAACTAAAGGCAAAGAATAAAACACCTATTATAGAAAGAATGGAGGAGGAGGAATAAGAAGGGAGAGAAATAAAAAACATCAGACTGTGTTTACAATAACTTATCAAGAAAGTTAAGTGAGATTGTTAGATAGTAAAGAAGCAACCCTTGAATGCTTGGTAACCACGAATCTAAAGCCAGCAATGGCAATAAGTACATATCTATCAATAATCACCCTAAATGTAAATGGACTGAATGCACCAATCAAAAGACACAGAGTAACAGAATGGATAAAAAAGCAAGACCCATCTATATGCTGCCTACAAGAAACTCACCTCAAATCCAAAGATATACACAGACTAAAAGTGAAGGGATGGAAAAAGATATTTCATGCAAACAACAAAGAGAAAAAAGCAGGTGTGGCAGTACTTGTATCAGACAAAATAGACTTCAAAACGAAGAAAGTAGCAAAAGATAAAGGAGGACATTACATAATGATAAAGGGGTCAGTCCAACAAGAAGATATAACCATTATAAATATGTATGCACCCAGCACAGGAGCGCCAGCATATGTGAGACAAATACTAACAGAATTAAAGGAGAAAATAGACAGCAATGCATTCATCTTAGGAGACTTCAACACACAACTCACTCCAGAGGACAGATCAACCAGACAGAAAATAAGTAAAGACACAGAGGCACTGAACAACACACTAGAACAGATGGACCTAACAGACATCTACAGAACTCTACACCCAAAAGCAACAGGATACACATTCTTCTCAAGTGCACATGGAACATTTTCCAGAATAGACCACATACTAGGCCACAAAAAGAACCTCAGTAATTTCAAAAATATTGAAATCCTACCAACCAACTTCTCAGATCACCAAGGTATAAAACTAGAAATAAATTTTAGAAAGAAATCAAAAAGGCTCACAAATACATGGAGACTTAACAACACTCTCCTAATTAATCAATGGGTTAACGACCAAATCAAAACAGAAATCAAAGAATATATGGAGACTAATGACAACAACAACACAAAGCCACAACATCTGTGGGATGCAGCAAAGGCAGTTCTAAGAGGAAAGTATATTGCAATCCAGGCCTATTTAAAGAAGGAAGAACATTCCCAAATGAATAGTCTAAAGACACAATTACTGAAATTGGAAAAAGAAGAACAAATGAGGCCCAAAGTCACCAGAAGGAGGGACATAATAAAGATCAGAGAAGAAATAAATAAAATTGAGAAGAATAAAACAATAGAAAAAATCAATGAAACCAAGAGCTGGTTCTTTGAAAAAATAAACAAAATAGATAAACCCCTAGCCAGACTCATTAAGAGAAAAAGAGAATCTACACACATAAACACAATCAGAAATGAGAAAGGAAAAATCACGACGGACCCCACAGAAATACAAAGAATCATAAGAGAATATTATGAGAATCTATATGCTAACAAGCTGGAAAACATAGAAGAAATGGACAACTTCTTAGAAAAATACAACCTTCCAAGACTGACCAAGCAAGAAACAGAAAAACTAAACAGACCAATCACCAGTGATGAAATCGAATTGGTAATCAAAAAACTACCCAAGAACAAAACCCCTGGGCCTGATGGATTCACCTCTGAATTCTACCAGACATATAGAGAAGAAATAACACCGATTCTCCTTAAAGTTTTCCAAAAAATAGAAGAGGAGGGAATACTTCCAAACTCATTCTATGAAGCCAGCATCACTCTAATACCAAAACCGGGCAAAGACCTCACCAAAAAAGAAAATTACAGACCAATATCCCTGATGAACGTAGATGCAAAAATACTCAACAAAATATTAGCAAACCGAATTCAAAAATACATCAAGAGGATCATACACCATGATCAAGTGGGATTCATCGCAGGGATGCAAGGATGGTACAACATTCGAAAATCCATCAACATCATCCACCACATCAACAAAAAGAGAACAAAAACCACATGATCATCTCCATAGATGCTGAAAAAGCATTTGACAAAATTCAGCATCCATTTCTGATTAAAACTCTCAACAAAATGGGTATAGACGGCAAGTACCTCAACATCATAAAGGC